>CP129449.1:89165000-89765000 GCA_030445155.1 Quercus variabilis | reverse complement strand
ACGCCTAGAGTTTAAATTCCTCATCTTCCAACTATGAAATCATAAAAAATAAAAATAAAAACAATAGCTATAACAACAGGTTTATATATTATTTTTCTAAGCCTGACACTTAAGTCACTAGGCAGTTCATAATCTCAAACTTGAGAGAGAGAGAGAGAGAGAGAGATATGATATGCTGTACAATCCGACTTATTTTGGATGCAGCCTGATTCTCAGTAAAGTAATTTGAACAATGAAACGCTTTCCTCTGTCATTGGTGTATTTCTCATATGGTCCGGCTTATACGTCCTAGTATTTTCATAAAAATAAAAAGATCCACGTCCAAGTAGTGTTTACTTGGGCCCAATTTTTTATAATACGTGAGATCTGTTTCTCTTAAAAGCCCACAGAAAATAAAGCACAAATGGGGCCCAAATTAGTTACTCTTGAAGGCTATTGGTTTCAAGGGCCCAAATTCTAAAAAATAAATGACAATATGATTGAGCTTCATACCTATCATTACGGCCATATGGGTAATTGAGAAATGGATCACCCAGACTCACAGACACCAATGCATCATTTTCGAATCCGATGCCCTGTCCATTATTCAAGCAATCAATGAAGGTGACCTTGGAGGTGAGTTCGGGCACATCATCAAGAGTATTAGGAAAGTCTCTTCCTCCTTTAGTTGGTGTTCTTTTCAGTATCTGAAAAGGGAAGGCAACAGAGTTGCCCATGAACTTGCAAAAGTAGCTACCCCAAGCTTAGTGGAGCACCTTATTATTGAGGACCTTTGTATGTAATGCTTTTGCAGCTTTTGTCTCTGTTGTAATTCAATTTCAGTTGAATGAAAATTCACATATTTCCCATAAAAAAAAAAAAAAAAAAAAAAAAAGACACCAATGCATCATGAACACCCGTCGAATACAACAAAAGGAGAAACGGCTTGGGCTGGTCCGAAAGCAAAACCTAACACTTACAAGGGAGTTGGATTGGATTTGAGCCACAACCAAAACCAAGTCTATGTGCTAACCTTAGGGAAGATAAAAGAGTTTGGACTATAGATGGAGACATCAATGATTTGACAAAGATTGGTGCCATATTTATTAAACTCAGACCATAAGTTGATCTAGTCTATGAGCTGGATCACTGGTTCAATTAATGTGTCAACAGTCGATCCACAAGATCAAATAAAAAGATTTCTAAAATTTAAATATATATTAAAAAAAGAAGAGAAAAAAGGTTAAAAACTTAAAATTAAAGCAATAAACCAATAAATCCCAAAACAATGTAAACAAAAGAAGAGAAAAGAAGGTTTTAGCAATAAATTATATAGCATATATTGATATACTCATACCTGCATGCTAACTAGCTTTATGAAACTTAAAAGTGTATTATTTATTTAAGTTTTCACTTATTTAAATTAGCATATTATCATACATTAAATAATAAAAAAGTTAATGAGTTTGCTCTATTAATATAATTTTACACAATTCACAAACCTGGCTGGATTATTAAAACCTAGCCGGGTTACATGGTTTGCTTAGAACACGTCGGGTTTTAGCAATTTTGATAAGGTTTTATGCACATCTAATCCAATTGATGACCCCGATTAGTTTATGTGTCGGGTCACTAGGTTACCGGTCTAACAGTCAGGCTGGGTCGAGTTTAATAACATTAATTGGTGCAACAACTCGATCTATCAGTTATCAATACATCCTTTTTATTTTTAGTTATGATATAATTTGAAGTAATAACAGTTTGTTCTATAATAATATTTTTTTTTACCATCAAGCCAAGATATATACCAATTGATTTTCAAGCATATCATCCTTTGAATTAACACTTAAATAAATCACCTTTTAATGACCATGTACATCGGCACTTTTTATTTTAAAAAAAGCTAAAATGGACTAGGTTAAATTCTACATTTGGTATAAACTAGAACTAGCGCAACAATTTCAGCAGGCTTAAGAATTCCTTGTTCTCACATGAAATGACACCTCTCTCTCTCTCTCTCTCTCTCTCTCTCTCTCTCTCTCTCTCTCTCTCTCTCTCTCTCTCTCTCTCTCTCTCTCTCTCTCTCATTTTTTATGTTAACACTTCTCAAATCATTAAGCAATTCTTATGTTTTCTATTAGGACAATGTGGAACATGTTATGAACATATATCATTTAGAATTGGCTAATCATTTGACAAAATGCGCTTTACTTGTAATTGAGTAGATCTAGGATGTGTTTAATACTTTAAGGAACAAGAGTTCAAGTCTAGTATTGAAACTATGCAAATCTGTCCAAGAATCAAGTGAAGAAATGTTGTTTATTAAAGCTCGACAGATAACTTGACAGATGTATCTATCAAGATTTAATATTTGAAGCTCGACAGCTATATCTATCAAGAATTATGAAATTTAGATTTCCAGATCTGTTTTTCACGTATATCCAAGCTATTTGTGTCAGATTTCTTTTCTCACAACCCTAGACATATATAAGGATTATTCCAATGGCCGTCTAAGGTGATGCAACTTGATGCAAAGTGATTATTCACTCAAATTGTGACCAGAGACAATTTGTCCTAGTTCATCTTTCTCTTATAGAAGCTGCTGCATTTGTACACTGTAGGGTTTTGTAACTAAGGAGCTTCTTGATTTTCATCGTATGGATGAACTGAAGAACTTTGCAGCCAACGTCCTTTTCAAGTTGTTGTGTTAGTCAGGTACTAGGATCCGTGCATCAATTGGTTAGTCACGTACTTGGAGCCGTGCATTGAAATGAGAGATTGTCACTACATTAGAAGTCCAATTAGGTATTGGGGTAAGGATTCAACTTTAGGTTGGTATAAGATACTGAGATTCTTTTACTTGTAACCGTTTGTTTTGATAATAGTGGATTCTCATGAATGGTGACCTTAAATTCACCGGTGGGGTTTTGCCTTAGTGGTTTTCCCTATTCGTAAACAAATCACCCATGTCAAATTTAATTTCTCTGCATTTAGTTATTTGATGATTTTTTTTTGTTCTACCACGCGTATTGCATGTTAATTGACTTAATTAATTCACTTGGTTAATTAATTGGTTAATTTACCTAATGGGTCAATACATTCTTGGCCTATCATTTTCTTAAAATAAATTATAGGAATAACACTTCTCAAATTATTAAGCAGTTCTTTTTGAAAGCTCGCTATTACAAATGCTAAAGCTAGTTAAAACCCGCAATTTTAAATAATGGCTTAATTGCTTTTAATCTACTCAACTGGATGCAGAATAAGAGTAATCAATGCGCAATTTCCCAGGACTACTACGTAGTGCATGGGCATACATAATTGTCAATTAAGTATAAAACACTAGGAGTAAGGGAAGAGAGAAGCAAACACAAGATAACACCAGGATGTGTTATTGAAAAGGAAAACCGAAGTACTCGGTGTAAAAATCTCTCCGTGGCCCTCCAAGTTGAATCGATCCACTAGTAAATAAGTTGGAGTACAAAGATTACAATATAGACCCTCCAGTTCTAGACTACTCTTTGTCCTTCAACCCTCTAAATCTCATCTACCAATGGGCTTCACAAAGCCTTGTCTTCACTAACTTTCTGAATCTTGCAATTATCACCAATTGCATCCACCATAGAATGGCATGACCCGATACTTACCAAGAGCTCCAAATCAACTCACAACACTTAGAATAAGTGTGGTTTATGTTTGGGCCAAGAACCTCTCAAAGGATATGGAATTAGAGAGGGAAGAGGGTGAGGAAAACTAAGAGAAATGTTTAGAGGATTGTAGGTTTCCAATCTCCAACTCTCAAATGGATTTCTAGGGTTTTTTCTCTGAAACTCTCCTTACAATTTTGTGAGTGATGTGAGTTTTTATAGTGTAGATAAAGAAATGAGAGAAGGCACACAAAATAGGATGGCAGTGCATCTCACGTGTTAGGTCACAAGTTGGCCAAGTTGCGAGCCACTCGCAAGATGTCATCTGACATTGAGACCTTTGAACTTCCACATGTGCTCCTCATGTGACCACTCGCAAGCCAGTCACGAGATGTCTTGCCTTCACAGTTTTTCACCAATTTTACACACTGAACCCATTACATTGAATCCCAAAAAGATACATGGAAATTATTGAAGAATTACAATTAAATTTGACATGGAATTAATGCTAACAAACAAAATTGAAAATCACAACTTTACACTTATGTTTTCTTAAAATAAATTATAGGGACATAAAGATTTTTACAACTCTTATGTTTATTTTTAATAAATTATAGGGACATGAAGTTTTTTACTTGTAAGTTTTGATTGAAATAATATAAATTTGAAATGGGTCTATTATTGACATTAGGTATTCTCTTGAATGGGAAAATACCTGAAAGTTTAGGAAAACTATCCAACCTAGAGTCTTTGTATCTTGGAGATAATCCACTGAAAGGTGTTATTTTTGAAGCCCACTTCTCAGAGCTCACAAAATTGAAGTATTTGGACTTATCTAATACCTTATTAGTTTTCAACATCAACTCCGATTGGGTTCCTCCTTTCCAATTAGAAGTGATAGGGTTGGGGTCCTACCAACTAGGCCCTCAATTCCCAAAGTGGCTTCAAACTTAGAAAAATTTCTCGTGGCTTGATATTTCTAATTCTAAAATTTTGGATACTCTTTCCAATTCAAATTGGATCTTCTCAAGTCAATTTTAATTCACGAATCTATCTCACAATGAAATCAGTGGCCATGTTCCAAATTTGTCATGGGAGTTCTCCTTTTTTCCCATAATAGACTTGAGTTCCAATAAACTAGAAGGCAAAATACCAAGATTTGTTTTTAAAGCGGTACATTTGGATCTTTCTAACAATATGTTTTCAAAGCAAGTCCAATCCCTATGTACAGTCACAAAAGGAAGCTTGAACTTTTTAGATCTTTCCAATAACCAATTATCAGGAAAGCTCCCTGACTGTTGGTTCCATTTTGAGGGATTGAAACTTTTTAATTTGGCAAACAATCATTTTCTTGGGAAAATCCCAAGTTCAATGGGCTCCTTACTTGGGATTGAAACATCGGATTCTTAGAAATGGACTCCAAATTCAACCATCACCCACTCATATATAAATTACCTCTCCCCAGATTCTTTTAGTTCTAGTAGCTATGATGATCGTGCAAATTTGGATGTATAAAGGAAGAGAGTACGAGCACAAAAGTGTTCTTGGCCTATTAAAAAGCATTGATCTTTCGAGCAATAAATTAACCAAGGTAATTCCTTCAAAAATTGTGGAGCTTAATGGATTGATTTCTTTGAATCTCTGAAGAAACCTTTTAATTGGAAAAATCTCTTCAGAGATTGGTTTGTTACGCTCATTGGAAGTCCTAGATTTATCTAAGAACCAGTTGTGTGGTGGAATTCCTTCAAGCATTTCTCTAATTAATTCTCTAAGTCCCTTGAACTTGTCGAACAATAACTTGTCAGGTAAAATTCCAATAGGCTCTCAACTTAATACCTTTAATGCCACCGCATATGAAGGGAACCCAAATCTTTGTGGATTTCCACTTCCAAAGAAATGTTTAGGAGAAGATACAACTCAAAACCTAGTCATAAATACAGGTAGTGGCCATGCTGGCATTCAAGAGGAAGAAGGTGGGTTCGTAACCCTACGGTTTTATGTTAGTGTGACCCTTGGATTTATTATTGGTTTTTGGGGAGTTGTTGGGACAATGGTACTGAACAAGTCATGGCGATTTTCCTATTTCAAGTTCTTGAATAATTTCAAAGATAAGCTGTCTGTGACCGAAGTAGTGCTTATGGTTAAGTTATAGAGGCAGCTTCAAACATAATTGGTAATAATTGCTTCTCTATTATCATCAATGTCATTCGAATTAATATTATGGTTGTTGTTGTTGTTGTTTTACTTTTTTTTCTTTTTTTAATTAATCATTTTTTATATTGATGACTAAAGTAGTATTATTATCATCATTATTAGTCCCTCCTAAGTCCCAAATTTATGAACACATCTCTATTTTTGTTTTTCATTGATTCAACATGTCTTATTAGTGAACTTTTCTTTATAAAAAAAACGTATCATAGACCCTCTATTTTCCATTTTTTTTAGAATACTAAGTATTTTAACACACACGCACACAAAGAGAGAGGGAAGAAGGTTTTAAAGAAACTAATAGTGGTTGATCCCAATAAATTACACTATATAGAATATACTTTATAGTTACCAAGTACAAAAATTCTCCATACCATTCTATCAAGATGCGTTACATCTTTAAGTGTCTAACTTAGGTAATTCAGTTGCTATTAGTTCCAAGAGTTAGGCCATTTTAGATATACACCACTATCAGATTTTTTTAAGACATTTTCCCTTCTCCTCATGTGTGTGTTAAAATACTTAGTTTTCTATAATAATAAATAAATAAATAAATAAATAAAAATTGCTCTTAGTTATGTTGAATGCATCCCAAATTTTGATCCAATATGAACTTGTTTAGGTTATTATTGCCGTAGGGGGATGCCAGGTAATTTTTAGGGGATAATTAAAGTTGAAACAAAAATTATTTCTTCCTTTGTCTCAAATTGTTTGGCCTAGTTAGAAAAACCCAATTATTTAGGGAAACATCATTAACTGCCTTATCTCTTTTTTTTTTTTTTAAGTTAAAAATTTCCTAAATTACCCTTAAACAAATTTATCATTAACTGCCTTATCTCTAAAGGTTTTTTTTTTTTTTTTTAGTATTTTAAATTTGAATTAAGGGCATAAAGGGAATGCTAATAAATTAATGGTGTTTGACTTTTCAAACATGACATAATTTTGGGATATCCCAAAATTGAATATAGGCCAAACAATTTGGAATGGAGGGAGAATTTTGTAGTATGGTATTATTGATAAATTTTCAACAATCTTGGTAACAAGTTTTCTGGTTGGTATGAAATTCAGACATCACAAGAGATATCACAACTGCCAAGTCTCAGCTCAAGGAAGGAGATAAGGAGTTGAAGTTAAATGCAACAGCAAATGAGGATAAATATAAGTGTCAGTAGGGATTAGGAATAAAAGATCGATTGTATTATCTTTGAATTTGAATTTAAAATGTAACTGATAGTAGTTTGTTACTATCTTTTAGAATAAGGTTATATATTTCAGTCTTATTTATCTACATTGAATGGAAGAGGGAATCAAGCAGAATTATAACAAAAAATAGTCTCTTTCTCTCATGTTCAAGAGGATTAGTCACCTTTGAATCTGACTAAAATTCTGTGGTTCATATATAACAATTTCAATGGATTATGGGTTTACTTTTTGGCTGTGTAAAAGGGGTTTGGAGTTGGAGTGGGAGTCTGGTGTGGTGGTAAAAATAATTTGAAACCATTAGGGTAATTTTGCAAATAAAAAATTTACTAAAATGATTCAATTATTTATTTTTTTGAATAATTGAACCTGTAAAGTTGTTATTTACAACTATGTATTTTGTTGGCTTTTATTCTGTGCCAAATTTGATTGTAATCATTATCAATCGTTTATACCCTGTATCTATTGTGGAATTTTTTGTAAGGGATGTGTGATAGAGAGAGAGTGTGAAGACTCAAGCATTTGAAGGCTGAAGAATTCTCGCGGGTATGTCGCGACCTAGCTTCCTGCAAAGTGATTCATGTGCCATGCACATGCTGAAATGCGAAGAGTCAAGCCAGGTGGAGACAGCTGTGTCTCGCGAGTATCTCGCGGATAAGGCCTTCCCGCGAGACACCCGTGAGGCAATCTGTTCTACCAGCCTGTATTGAATGACTCACACTTTCTGTACCTATCCTATATATACCCTCATTACCCACAAATGTTGAGGAATGCTTCAGAGAGAAAACCCTAGACAAACACATTGGGAATTAGAGATTGTCATCCCCACCTTTCTCTATACACTTGCTTGTGGTTTGTCCTCAACTCTTCCCTTTTCATTTCCATACCATTGAAAGGTTGATATCCCAAACACTTACCACACCATTTGAGAGTATTGTGTTACGTTTTGGTGCTGCTGGGAAGCATTGGAAGAAGCCTAGAATGGTAGATACAACATGGAGGTTGTTGCGGGATCCAGAGAGCTAGACAAGACACAGTTCCGAGAAGCCTTGTTGGAGTAGGAGCTTGGAGGGCTTAGGTGCATCAGGTAGATTAGGCTTGGAGGGTCTCTTGCTAACCCATGTATCCCAATTGATTGTCTAGTGGATCAATTTCCGCTTAGAGGGCGGCGGAGAGGTTTTTCGCCGAGTTCTTCGGTTTCCTCTTCGAAAACACGTCTCGGTGTTTTCTGTGTTTGCATCTTTCTTCCCTACTCTTTTATATTCCATTATACTACTATGTTGCTTAGTTTATGGATTAGAGTAGCTTATGTGTTCATCCGCTCGCATTTACACTATTCCGCACTTAGCATTAAGTTAGTGTAAAATCTATTAAGCCGTAACTTTAATTAGGGGGTCTAAATTGCTCTTGTGTTTTCAACACATTTCTGAGCTTTCAATTGGTATCAGAGCAGGTATACTCGCTGTGGTTTTAATACCTAAGTGTGATCCTAGACCTCTTGGTGTGTTTTGAAAAGTGATTTAGTAAAAACCACCATAAAGGATTGTAAGAGTGTTTGTGAAAATGACTCAATGAGCATATTTGAAGACTATTCCAGTAATGTGCTCTTAGAGTTATTTAAATCAAAGAAACATGCTAGAATTTTTTGTCACATGCTGAAATCCTTAGTTCATAGGAACCATGATATACATAACAGCCTATATGAGTCAAAGTCCTTAGGCTATGAATATGAGAGAAGAAATAGACAATTATGTGATAAACTTGATCGTTTAAAAAGGAAACTTCACTCATCCTTGAATGAAATAAGGAAAAATGATTCTTGCTTTAATGGTCAAGAATGTGTCTCTCATGCATGTCTTTTTGTTCATACTGCATTGAAAGTGTTTAACTCATGTTTGTGGTATTTCGACAGCAAGTGCTCAAGGCATATGACTGGAGAAAAATCTTTGTTCAAAACTCTTAAAGAGAAGGAAGATGGATTTGTGACATTTGGAGATAGTAGTCATTCACAAGTTCTTGGAAAAGGAACGGTGGATATTCCAGGACTGCCTTTGTTGACTAATGTGCTGTATATTAAGGGATTAAAAGTGAACTTGCTAAGTATCACTCAGTTTTGTGATGAGGATTTCTTAGTCCAATTTTCAAAGAAAGGGTGTCTAATCTTGAATGAAGGAGGTGTTCAAGTTCTAAAGGGACTAAGGACCACCGATAATTGTTATGGAGTTATTCCCAAACCCAGTATAGCATGTCGAAGTGCTCGGGTAAACCCAGTATATGCAAATTAAAAAAAAATTACTTCAATAATATAATTAAAATTGAACAATGAAGTATATAATAATAATAATAATAATAATAATAATAATAATAATATCGTGTAAGACCAAGGTTTTTGTAAAACAAAAACTATAATATTTTATTATTATTTAAATAAATAATGAAACTTTTTTTTCTTTAAATTTTCGGTATATAGTTTTAATTTGAGAAATTTTAAAAAAATCTCTTTAAACTTAGGTAATGGATTGTATTTGGAGGAAATTATTATGTTAATTATTTTAATATATTTATAACATATCTAAGACGGTGTGGGAGACTTGGACAGTTTTGGTGGAAGACTTGGAAAGTTTTCGGAACAAAACATATTGGTAATAATGATACAATAGCTTGTGAAACACATGGCATACACAGTACACTCCACAATGGGGATGGATCGCCACCACGTCAACGGGTGGATAGAGAAAGAGAAATAAGGCATAGGATTAGAATTTTCTGTTTAGGGGCTGATATGGGTCACTAATTTATTAGTTTATGCAAACTTTTATATACATAGACAAACACATACATATATAAAGATACACATAAATTAGTATCTTTCATAGTGAAATCCTTAAAATTAAATATTTCATAAAATTAAATTCATTTTTCATCATTTTTTACAGTGAAATCCTTACAATTTTTAATTTCAATATTAGTTACCAAATTGTCGACTAGTGTGAATAAAAAAATTTCAATTGAACTATTGAAGTGTTCAAAAATTGAATGATACAAAACTCTTATGTTTATAGGGACATAAAGATTTTTACAATTCTTATGTATATTTTTAATAAATTATAGGGACATGAATTTTTTTACTTGTAAGTTTTGATTGAAATAATATCAATTTGAAATGGGTCTATTATAAACATTATTTTTATTATATGAAAGTTGTTCATTGTTACTAAAAATCTTGTAGCTCGCCTAACACCTTTTGCAGTTCCCATCAAAGAAGTCCATGTTTCAAATATACCTTACTGTTTTTTGAAAATATGGATGAGGACTTTTTTAATCTACATGATTTTTTCAATTAAAATACGTAATTTTTTATATATAAATACAATAGAATTTTAAAATATGTCATCCTTTCCATGTATATGATGGTTTTTTATCATCAAGCCAAAACATTAATGAAATTTGATATTCTTCTATATTAATATTAGAAGAATAATATTAAACCCATATTTTTCTTCAACAACTAGAAGAACATAATAAGAACAATAATAATTATGTTTATGTGATATACAGATTAACAAAAATTTATATGAAAATTAAGAAAAAACTTCAATAATATAAATAATATTGAACAATGAAGTAGATAATAATAATAATATCGTGTAAGAACAAGGTTTTAGTAAAAACAAAAACTATAATATTTTTTATTTAAATAAATTTTGATAATTTTTTTCTTTAAATTTTTGGTATATAGTTTTAATTTGAGAAATTAAAAAAAAAAAAAAAAAAAACTCTTTGAACTTAGGTAATGGATTTCACTTAGAGCCTAGTGGAAATTATGTTAATTATTTTAATATATTTATAACAAATCTAATCATGAAAGCACATCATAAGACGCGCAATACTTATTTTTAGTTTGAACTGTAACTAGTGTATGTCTTTGGTGGAAGACTTGGAAATTTATACATTCTGGTGGAAGACTTGGAAAGTTTTCGCAACAAGAGTAATGCTATAATTATAAACTATTTTATAACATTTTTATAAAATGTTAATGTGGTTAACTTCTTATTGGTTTTTTTTTAGGCTTACCATTAATATCATTTTTTCTTTTCTTTTTTTATAGGATTAATATCATTTTTTCATTTACCAATAATCACTCATCACACCAGCAGTTTGTAAACATTTTTGTAAAATAGTTTGTATCTCCAACATTATTTTTCGCAACAAATACTTATTTTTGTTGCCCATTCATAATTGCAAAAGATAAAAACGATTAAACATCACTTTTTTTTAAAAAAAAAAAAAATAGTGTTTAACCTATTAAAGATCTTAACCTTTTTTTTTTTTTTTAAATGGTGTTTAATCTATTCAAAATCTTAAAAGAAATTTCCAGTAACTTTCGTCTTCTTTCTTTTTTCTAGTTATTGCTAATAATCTATATATATAATAATAGGTAAAGTTGAGAGAATGGAATTTGATATTCTTCTGTAGTAATATTAGATGAATAATATTAAACCCATATTTTTCTTCAACAACTAGAAGAAGATAATAAGAACAATAATAATTATGTTTATGTGATATACAAATTAACAAAAATTTATATGCAAATTAAGAAAAAACTTCAATAATATAATTAAAATTGAACAATGAAGTAGATAATAATAATAATAATAATAATAATACCGTGTAAGACCAAGGTTTTAGTAAAAACAAAAACTATAATATTTTTTATTTAAATAAATTATGATAATTTTTTTCTTTAAATTTTTGGTATATAGTTTTAATTTGAGAAATTAAAAAAAAAAAAAAAAAAAATCTCTTTGAACTTAGGTAATGGATTGCACTTAGAGCCTAGAGGAAATTATGTTAATTATTTTAATATATTTATAACAAATCTAATCATGAAAGCACATCATAAGATGCACAATACTTATTTTTAGTTTGAACCGTAACTAGTGTATGTCTTTGGTGGAAGACTTGGAAATTTATACATTTTGGTGGAAGACTTGGAAAGTTTTCGCAGCAAGAGTAATGCTATAATTATAAACTATTTTATAACATTTTTAAAATGTTAATGTGATCAATCTCTTATTGGTTTTCTTTTAGGCCTACCATTAATATCATTTTTTCATTTACCAATAATCACTCATCACACCTGCAGTTTGTAAACATTTTTGTAAAATAATTTGTATGTCTAATATTATTCTTCGCAACAAATACTTATTTTTGTTGCCCATTCATAATTGCAAAAGATAAAAATGATTAAACATCACTTTTTATTTATATATAAAAAAAAAAATAGTGTTTAACCTATTAAAGATCTTAACCTTTTTTTTTTTTTAAATGGTGTTTAATCTATTCAAAATCTTAAAAGAAATTTCCAATAACTTTCGTCCTCTTTCTTTTTTCTAGTTATTGCTAATAATCTATATATACAATAATAAGTAAAGTTGAGAGAAAATTCAATTAGATTTCAAATTTAAATTCAATTAGAGCTTAATTTTGAGCCACGTGTCTCATCTAATCTAAGTTTTTAAATTTTTGTGCAAATCTATATATATATATATATAATAGGTAAAGTTGGGAGAAAATCCAATTCGATTTCAAATTGAAATTCAATTAGAGTCTAATTTTGAGTCACGTGTCTTATCTAATCTAAGTTTTTAAATTTTTATGCCAATTGAGTTAATTCAATGTAAAAATTGGATTTCAATTAGAGTTTAATTTTGCAACATGTGTCTCATCTAATCTAAATTTTTTAATTTTTGTGTCAAATGAGTTAATTTAGTGTAAAAAAAAAAAAAGAAGTCCAATATAAGTAAACCATTAAAAAGAAAAAAAAAACATAATTTTTGAATGATTTTATATTTATGAGTTTTTTTTTTTTTTTCTTTATAAAACTAAAAACAATTCAAGTTTATAAGTCATCTATATATATATATATATATATATATATATATTGTGGGGGCATTTTTTGCTTCAAGGAAACTCATGTGTACTCCTTAGGCAATTTTAGCACTTGTCCCACATTGGTACTCTTCAACCATTGGCTCATCCCTTATAAGGTGCAAAGAGGGAAGTAATCCTTCCAATGTGAGACAAGTGCAAAAATTGCCTAAGGAGTACACATGAGTTTTCTTGAAGCAAAAAATGCCTCCACATATATATATATATATATAGGTAAAGTTGAGAGAAAATCTAATTAGATTTTAAATTGAAATTCAATTAGAGTCTAATTTTGTGTCATATGTCCCATCTAATCAAAAATTTTAAATTTTTGTGTCAAGTTAGTTAATTCAGTGTAAAAATTGGATTTTAAGTAGAGTTTAATTTTACAGCATGTGCCCCATCTAATCGAATTTTTTTTAATTTTTGTGCCAGATGAGTTAATTTAGAGTAGAAAACAATGAGTCCAATATAAATAAATCATAAAAAACATAATCATATGTTTAACACTATATATAAAATTAGAAGAAGAGAGAGTTTGAATGATTTTATATTTATGAGCCCCCTTTTTTTTTTTTTTTGTATAAGTAAAAACAATTCAAATATATATATATATATATATATATATATATATATATTAATAGATAAAATTTAGAGAAAATCCAATTAGATTTTACAATTGAAGTCCAATTTTGCATCATATGTCCTAAATTATTTTTTTTAGAGAGAGTCTTTTATCTTAATTTTGGAATCAAAATGCGGGACCATATCATAAATATCCATTCAAGTGAGTTATTGTGTACAAAAACCAAAGAGTCTAGAATTAATGAACATAAAAATATTTAAAAAATGGACAATTTACATTTTCTATCTAATAACATTCTTACAAGACTTTTTAAAGAGTTAAAAAAAAAAAATATATATATATATATATATAAGAATGACTATCAATAATATTTAAATTATATATGTAAGAATTATACTACGCATCTTAATGTGTATCTTTTAATTATATTCATGCATATGCATGGAGTAACAATCTAGTTTATACTTAACGCATGTATAAATAATTGAGGCCGTGATTCTAGTCTATATATGTGCTACCCTCAGGGAAGATACAAGACTAGTGGTTTGGTCTTGAGATTTATTACTTACGGAGAATTGAAAGAAGTGCTACACAATAATATTTTCACAACAAATGGTAAGTTGTTATTAGTTATAATTTAAATGTACAACTTAAATTACTTTTTTATCTGCTTATAACAACCAATAACAAACTACCATTTAGGATTTGTTATGAAAGTGTTGTAAATATAACATTTTTCTTTGTGTTATCTACCATCTTTTCTGAAATTAAAAGTGAAACCACTTAGGGGCAACTCATCATTGAAGTTAGGGTGGTCACTAGACCACCTTGAAAAAAATTATTAATATGTAAAAAAAAAAATTTAAAAATTAAAAACCTATTATATATAAAATTTAAAAAATTTAAGATTTTTTGACCTTAAAAAAATATGTGAACATCCTAAATTTTTTCAGGCCCAACATAATTAAACTTTGGACAAAGTTTAACAACAAATTTAATTGTAGACTAAGGTTATAACTCCACTTAATATTTTTTATTGGATGTGAATTTCGACAAACTATTGTATTACATTAGAAAAATTTCAATAAGATCAAAGATCAATAGTTTTGTCATCAATCAAATGTTTAAATTTTGAGTTTTTGTAATCTAAAATTATACATAAAAAATAAGTTTATGAATTGAATAGTAAATAGAATCCTATTGGCTAGAAATTGGACGTGTTTTAAAAACATAAAACACATGCAATTCATCTGTTAAAATTTTAAAATATGTAGTCATATTAATTTGTTTAGTCAAAGTTGTAGTTTTAGGCTAAAGCTAAGTTTGTAGTTAAATTTTGTCCTTAAAATTTGTTCTCCTAGACAATATATTAGACTTTTAAAGTAAAAAAAAAAAAGCCCAAGAAAAATTTTATTGAAATATAATTTTTAAAAAGATGTACCTTGCTGTATTGATAATAAGACTATTATGTAAAAATTTCAAAATAAGAAAAATTGTAGAATGAAATTGTAAAATTTTATGTATTTGCATTTTTTTTTTTATATAAAGTTAACTTCTTACTAGATTTTGTATAATTTAAGTTTTATATTGACCACCTGAAAGGAAAAAATAAATAATAAAAAAAATAAATAAATAAATCCTAAAACCACTAGTCCTTTTATTGCCCAAGGAATTCGGACTCATAATTACAAAAGATAGCAACAAAGTAAACATCACTTTTTCTTAACAATGGTGTCTAATCTATGAAAATAAATTTCCAGTGACTTTCATCTTCTTTCTTTTTACTATTTATTGGTAATAATTTATAATTAACGCAGCTATAAATAATTGAGGCGGGGATTCTTGGCAAATAAAATCTCATACTTGTAACATTGCACATTTGATGTGTCGATGCTCTTATCTTAATCACAATCTTGATTTGCTACATTCATCCTAATCATGGGTGGAAGTTCCCTACAATTTCTCCTCACTTTAATTCTCCTTTTGTTGTGCATGAAACCAACTATTGCAAACTATTTGGGGTTAGCAGATACTCACCTTGGCTGCAAAGAGCATGAGAGACAAGCTCTTCTCAAGATTAAACAAGACCTTATTGATGACTATGGCCTTCTTTCTTCTTGGAGCTCCGATCAAGATTGTTGCAAATGGAGTGGGGTCAGGTGTAGCAACCAAACAGGCCACATCATCATGCTCAATCTCAATGCCTCGTCCACTCCCCCAAGGCATTTGCGAGGTAAACTTAATCCTTCCTTGATTGAGTTGAAATATTTGACTTATTTGGACGTGAGCTACAATGATTTTAATCAGAGCCAAATCCCAGAAAACATTGGTTCTCTCTCCAACTTAAGACACCTTGACCTTTTTTATGCTAAGTTCGGAAGAAATATACCTTTTCAGCTTGGGAACCTTTCAAACTTGCAGTACCTTGATCTTGGCCTGAATAATTTTAATAAACCAGAAAAGTTAGAGTGGCTCCCTCAACTTTCTTCTTTAAAATACCTTGGCATGAGTACCGTTAACTTGAGCAAAGTCTATAATTGGCTCCATGTTGTGAATGAACTGCCGTACTTGACATCCTTGCTCTTGTACTCTTGTAATCTTCCCAATATTTTCTCTGTTCCCCTTGTTAATTCTTCTACTTCTCTTGATGTCCTCCAACTCTCTGATAATAATCTCACTTGTTCTTCTTCAGTACTACAGTGGTTGTTCAAATCCAACACTAGTGTTGTTAAACTTGATTTCTCTTCTAACCAATTTCAAGGTTTAATTCCAAATGCTTTTAGCAGAATAAACTCTCTTGCACATCTCTATCTCAATTCTAATGAGTTTGAAGGCGAGATATCGAAAGCCTTTGGTGGTATGTGTAATTTGAAAACGTTGTCTCTGTCAAGAAACTATCTCAGCGGACAGCTTCTTGATTTTATTCTTAATTTGGCCAAGTGTGGAAACCACTCATTAGAGGTTTTGAATTTAGAGCAAAATCAAATCATGGGATCGCTACCTGATCTCACAACATTTCGATCATTGAGAGTATTAGCACTTTCTCAAAATCATTTGAATGGGGCAATACCTGTAAGTTTGGGAAAACTATCCAACCTAGAGGGTCTGTATCTTCGACATAATTCATTGGAAGGTGTTATTTCTAAAGCCCACTTCTCAAAGCTCACAAAATTGAAGTATTTGGACTTATCTAATACCTTATTAGTTTTCAACATCAACTCTGATTGGGTTCCACCTTTCCAATTAAAAGTGATAGCGTTACGGTCTTGCCAACTAGGCCCTCGACTCCCAAAATGGTTTCAAACTCAAAAAAATTACAATTGGTTTGATATCTCCAATTCTGGAATTTCGGATACCCTTTCCAATTTCAATTTGGTCTTTTCTCCTCAATTAGAATATATGAATTTGTCTTACAACCAAATAAGTGGCCAACTTCCAAATTTGTCATTGGAGTTTACTCTTTCCCCAATTGTAGACTTGAGTTCAAATAAACTTAGAGGCAGAATTCCTCAATTTTTATTTGAATCAGGATATTTGGATCTTTCCAAGAATATGCTTTCAGGCCCAATTTTTTCCTTATGTGAAGTTCAAAATAGGAATCTGTACTTTCTAGATCTCTCCAATAACCAGTTATCAAGACGGATACCAGACTCATGTTGGATGCATCTTGAAGAATTAGTAATTCTTAATTTGGCAAACAATCATTTTCATGGGACAATCCCAAGCTCCGTGGGATTTCTACATGAGATTGTGACATTGGATTTAGGTAACAATAATTTTAGTGGGAAACTTCCTTCCTCCTTGAAGAATTGCACAAAGTTGATATTCTTTAATCTTAACCAAAATGATCTATCAGGACAGATACCAATGTGGTTGGGGATTAGTCATCCAAATTTAGTTGTACTTGTCCTTCGATCCAATTACTTCTATGGAGCCATCCCGACACATTTCTGTTATCTAGCACATCTTCAAATTTTAGACCTTGCTTTAAACCAAATCTCAGGAAGTATGCCAAAATGCCTCAACAATCTTACTGCCTTAACTCAAAAAGGGAGTCCAAATGCCACCATCACCCATTATTATACAGTCAACAGCAAATCCCTGTTTTATATGTTGTATGCTGATCATATATTTTCTATGTGGAAGGGAAAAGAGCATGAGTATAAAAATATTCTTGGACTATTAAAAAGCATAGATCTCTCGAGCAATAATTTAACTGGGCGGATTCCAGGAGAAATTGTGGAACTTGTTGGATTGGTTTCCTTAAATCTCTCAAGAAACCATTTAACTGGACAAATCACTTCAGAGATTGGTATGTTACAATCATTAGATGCCTTGGATCTATCTAAGAACCAGCTTTCCGGTGGAATTCCTTCAAGCCTTTCTCATATTGATCGTCTAAGTGTCTTGGACTTGTCAAACAACAATTTGTCTGGAAAAATCCCAACAAGCCCTCAACTTGATACCTTTAATGCATCCTCATATGAGGGGAATCCAAATCTTTGCGGAGCCCCGCTTCCAAAGAAATGTCTGTGGGAAGAAATAGCTCAAAATCCAGCTATGAACAGGAGCAGAGAACATGCTGGCATGCAAGATGAGAGAGAAGGGTTTATATCCATAGGATTTTATGTTAGTATGGCCCTCGGATTTATTGCAGGTTTCTGGGGAGTTGTTGGCACATTAGTACTGAATATGGCACTGCGAGTTGCATATTTCAGGTTCTTCAACGATTTAAAAGATAGGCTATATGTGGCAATATCAGTGAATATGGCCAGAGTTCAGAGGCAGCTTCAAAACTAACTGGTAATAATTCTTTGTTCCCAACTTTTCTATTTTATAGTTCTATGCAAATGAATCTGTCACTTTTCCGCAATTTGCTTCTCTGTGCAAAAGCCCTTTGCATTTCGTTGTTTTGATAATACAACTAATTTTTCTAGTTCTCAGAGATCATTTGATTATTATAGTTACTAACAACGTCACCATCGTCCTACAACTAATGGTATATATGATTAATATTATTATTTCCCAAACCATGTCAAATAAAGTTCTGATTAGTTATCAAATTCAATATTTCCCAAACCATTCTATAAAAATAAGTTACATAAAATACATTTTTGTAATGGATTAAGCTTTCCTTAAATTATTTTGCCAGACAGATATTGATCAGTAAATGGAATAACTTGTGTAAGTGTTATTGTCACAGGTAGAAGTCAGGGACTTTTGGTCCTGTTTGATAAGTAATTTATACTGACTATAACTTTTTGATTTTATTTGGTTGAAAGGAAATAACTAATTAGAATTATCTTTCATTCTGATATCTCACAAAAATTAAGTGTAATTAAAATCTTCTACAAACAAACAATTTTCTTTAATTCCTTTCTAATTTTAAATTTTGGTCCACTTTTGTAATGCCTTATTGCGTTCTAGAAACTGTGGTTTACCTTTGTGTTTTCACTTTTAGGTTTCACCAGGTGTTGCTGTACAAGTCTTTGACTCACAATACTTCTCTCTGGGAGCTGTAATTTTATGGTAAACTTCGTACTAGGTATATGTGTGAGATTTGGAGTGTACTTCAAAAAGACTCGTCGAGTATTGGTAAATTTATATGTATTTCAATATTGAATAAAATGCATGTTAATAGTTTGTTTGTAGAATTGTTAACACTGAAATTATTATTTTACGTGTCATGATAACTACAAAGTGGTTGTCAAAAAGTTGGCTTGAATTTTCGAGCCAACATTAAAATACAGGACTTAGCTTGGGTCCAGTGCTCCAATATTATATTGGACCTATTAAAATTATAACATGTGTCTGTAAGTCTTGATTGCCTTAAGTTAACTTCGTTGCATGCAGCTTTTTATTCTAGAAAAATTATTTTATAAGATGTTCCCCATACAAAATGTGTGGATTCCACATGTTGTAAATGAGATGTCATATGAGAGTATGAGGCCGTCAAAATACGTTCTAATTATTCAAAATTTCAAATATCAGTGTTGAGCAATAAAATATGAGAGTGAAAGACCTCTTTGAAGGGGACTTTGTGGAGGAGGTTTGTGCAGCAATTTCAGAGAAGAGAAAACTTCTCCTTATTTTAGGTGTAGCCCTTGAACGTTGTATTCTACCCTAAACTTTGTATTTGAGTGACATTTATTTTGTGTGAGGGAATAATTTTGGGTGTATTGGGATTTAGATTTTATGAGAGTGCATTTACACCATTTTGTATCGTCTAAATTTGTTAGTGAAAGTTTTCCTTGTCATTGCCCATGGACGTAGGCCAAAAGCCGAACCATGTAAATCCTTAATGCATTCCTTGTGTGTGTTTGTGTCAATTTTTTTTTCGAGTTCTCATTGTATCATATTATTTTTTTCCTTTTTATGAGTAGTTCTCTTTCTTTTTTTCTTTTTTTCCCCTTAAATTTATTTGGAGATCTTTCAAGTTTATATTTCACAATCATCTTGTGGAAATACTATATAAATTCTGAAGCCTTTTCCTACAACAAATTGGTAATAGAACTTCCACTGTTACAACATAATTATACAACAGTAGTATAATTATTCACTTTAAAGTGCTAACAAATGACATCAAATGATTGGCAATTTCTTTTTCTTTTTCTTTTTTTTTTTTTTCTTTTTTTTTGACAGTAACGATAGAATATTATTGAGATAAATGTATAAGAGTACAAAGCCAATGTCTGGCCCACGTAATACAACATATTGAGGGACTGACTTGGCATGGGTAAGCATGGGAAAAGCCGTATGTCCACACTACAAACAGCATTGCATACAACGAGAATGAAACACTGGTGCACATCAGCAGTTGTTAAGTCTCTGGTACTCTTGTAGTAAAGTCATTGCGCCTCGTAAAATATCACTGGGATGGGTTTGCTTTCTGTCAAATAGGTACCTGTTTCGTGCGTTTTAGATGGCCCATGATACAGTACTAGATGCGTAAACTTCAGTTGCAGACTTATAAATGTGAGCTTTACTCATAAGCAATTTAGTTATACTAATGCTTAATCAACACTCAAAGGTTTTACCTTTGAATCACATTTAATGAATTTCTAAGTTCTAACTTCAAAGGATTTTGATTTTAATTATCAAAGGGCCGGGACCATCGGTTACCCAAGGTGCTCTGTCCCAAAGCTCTAGTACTGCTCTCTGTGGGTCTGTACTGTTGTGTGAGTGTGGGTAATGGTATTCTCTGTTGATTTGAGATTGGAGCATTGATTGGTTTCAACTTTCAAGTCTACCAAAGCTTTTTTCGCTTGTAAATCTTCAACAATCAACATGGTAAGCCTTCTTATTTTGTTCTTAGCCTTGGCCTTAGATGAATTTGCATACAACATTTAAATTTGTTTTTGGTTTACCGTTTGATTGTTGTTATGTCCCCAAATTCCATCCATAACCATAAGTAGGGCCTTTTTTTGTTAAAGAGTTCCAGTAGCACACTGCAAATTATCAATCTGTACCCATCTATCTATTTAGAATTGGTACATGTAAACTTTGATTTCTATGCTAATCTTTGCTTCTTCTTCTTTTTGCTTAAATAGCCTAACCAATATCCTTTGGGGAATGCTAAAGTTAAATACTACCTGGGTTGAGGTTTTGAGAGTTAACACTTAAACCCTTGTGATAAAGTTAATTTTGTAAACAGTAAAATCTTCTGGGGGAGCTTTCAGTGTAACAGAAAACACTGTTTTATATGAATGGGCACATGTCATCAAATGAGCACCTCACTGTTTATTCTTACAGATGTTTAACTGTTTACACATGAAACGGTACTATGGCAGGTTAAGTATTAAACTCAAAACTTTAAGGGGTTTTAAGTATTATGGTATTAAAATGTTAGTATTATGGCATGTGTTGTTTATTATTCCCCGGAAGTGTTCAAGAGAGCCATACTACAGCCTGGGCCACCTCAAGCTTTTGCACTACAGACAGTTCAGGAAGTTATAAAACCTCAGGTAATTCACACATTTCCCTCTCTACTCACTATTCAATTATCAACTTCCCATATATAGGACAATCAACATGAATCAGCTTTGTTTCTGTTTATATTTGGTGTGACTATGGTTAGGTGACTACCTTTTGAAAGATAAATTTTCTTTTAACCCGCCAACCTCTTCTCCATTGTCTAAATAATCCCATCCCAGATTCTACGAGATTTGTAAGGAGCAGCAAGAGGAAGACCCAGATACTTCATAGTAAGAGTGGAAATCCGAAAATCTACAACCCAAATTGCCAGTCAGAATTTCCTTATTATCAACCATCCCTATAGGAACCGTCTCAGACTAACCAAATTAATGCGAAGTCCAGAAACAGCCTCAAAACATAACAAATTGCATCGAAGGTGATGTAGCTGATCTAAATCTGCATCTCAAAAGGCCAGGGTATTATCTGCAAACAGCAGATGTGAAATAGCCATAGCATCCCCACCAGTTGATGAAACTGAAAAACCATCTATATGACCACCCTCCTTTGCTCTCAACATTAGTCAACTAGATGCCTCTGTTACCAAAACAAACAGCATAGGTGAAAGAGGATCATCTGCCGCAGACCACGAGTACTAGAAAGAATCATTTAGGAGTACCATTAATAATGATAAGAGAATCATACCGTAGGAATACAAAATCAACAATATTATCATTTACTTTTACTTATCAAAAAAAAAAAAAAGGAATACAAAATCAAATCCGGCCCGTAATTTTCAATGGACACATAGTCACTTCATTGGCAATGATTTACCAAGCCAAATTCATTATATACTTTTATGGTCTCCAAGACGAAAAACTTGTGGCAGATCTGCTTGTACTAATTCTTCCTTTGTTGTTTTTCCTTCGTATACACTCCATGTACTACGATAGCACTTTTCTAATAAAATTGATTACTTATTAGCAATAAGATTTGCTTGTATTGATTCTATCATTTACTTTTTTGGTTACTTCTTTAGGTTCCTTTTAAATGTTCTCCTGTATTTTTTTTGTTTTTGCAAATTTGATTATTGAAAAGATGCAGATGTTAAAAAAAAGAAGAAATAAACATGTTTGCTTGTATATTTGATTCAGGAAACATTTGCAATTAGGTGATCTGATTGCTTGCTGCTTGCACACTTTGAGGCTAGTTTTATGTACGGACTAACTTTAAAACTTTTTTGGGGGCATGTATTGTATTTGTCCTATCAAGTTCACTTCTATTATTAACTGAATTTTGTCTGTGATTGAATTAAGTTTTCTTGTATATTGTGCAGTCATCTGCAGTACAGTTGGGAGCAAATAATGCAATATGGGCAGTCGATTGATGATTGTGAAACTACTAGGGTCATATTCCTTGTCTTCTTGGTCAGTACAAGTTTCTTCTTACTAAAAGTTAATCATATGAAAGCAAAAGACAATCTATAACGGGGCTTCATATTCTCACTGCAATTGCATTTCCAAAGCCATTTCAAAGATTGATTGCAGGATAATAATGTCCCCAAGATAATGGTTTTTTGAACAGTCTATAATAAAAGTATTGAAATTGTTCCAGGTGTCAAAAGTTGAAATAAGCTCATTTATTCTTTGTTAATGACTTAATATAGTTCATAGGTAACAATTATAAATATTTTCATGTGATATAGAATGTTATGGATAAGTTTCACCAATGGTCTAGGCTTCAAGTTAATCCAGCCAAGTGCAAGCAATAGAACATCTGATCCAAAATAAGATTTAATACGCAACTTCTGTCATGGTTCACTGTCTCTGTTGATGCTTACATGGGTTGCTTTACAAATACTGTTAGGAAGATTTATACTACCCCCATCCACTGGTTCAGGATATCCTCTGGATATCTCTATACTATGCCTATGAACCTGTTTTTATGCATTGGCCTGCAAAAGATTGAGGGAGAAGGCTCTACAAACTGTAATGCAGCATATCCACTATGAAGATGAAAATACTTGGTATATATGCATAGGGCCTGTCAATAAGGTAATTTTTTTTACGATGTGAGAGAGAACTAGAGAGTAAAGTTTCACACTGGAAAATTTTAATTTGAAGCTATGAGGAAAAATGGTTGATAGTCATTCAAACATAATATCAATTGAAGAGTTAGATTAATTAGCTTCTTTAGCTCTACACCTTCACTCAAAGGCACTCGTTGTACTTATTGGTAGTTCCATTGAGCTATTGGCCTTGTATTTTGTGGATGATGCAGGTGTTGAATATGCTTTGTTGTTGGGTGTAGGATCCAAACTCAGAGGCATTCAAATTACATCTTCCAAGAATCTTTGATTATTTGTGGATTGCTGAAGATGGCATCAGGTTCAGACATTTATTGTTAAACAGTTTTTAATTGACTTAACAAGCATTTCTCTCTCTCTCTTAGAGTATTCCACCCCCCCCCCCCCCCTCCCCTCCCCTCTCCTCTGCAGGGGGGAAGACCTTCTTAGTATTTTTTTAATTGTTCAATGAAGTATATATAGCCCATCATTATGTTTCACTACCTCAAATATTGAGAATTATACATTGTGTGTTCGTATTAATTTTGATGTAGGGCTATAATGGGAGTCAATCATGGGATACTTCTTTTGCTATTCAAGCGATTATATTAACTAACATTGCTGAAGAATATGGAGCAACTTTAAGAAAAGCACATGACTCCATAAAGGATTCGCAGGTTCTCCTTTGCAGAATTTTATTATTATTATATCTTAAAATTATTCTTTTCATTTTTTCATGACCAATTGTGGTTTGCTTTGAAGGTCTTAGAAGATTGTCCTGGAGATCTAAATTTTTGGTATTGGCACATTTCAAAAGGTGCTTGGCCATTCTCAACTGCAGATCATGGATGGTCTATTTCTGATTGCACTGCAGAAGGATTGAAGGTAAAGTTAGAACAAACAGTTCCATAATATATATAATGGAAAAAATTTCTGATATCTATTTCTTTGTGCAGGCTGTTTTATTACTATAAACATTCCCATCAGAAACAGTTGGGAAGTCGTTAGATGTGAAGCAGTTATATGATGCTGTAAATGTTCTCCTTTGCTTACAGGTAATTGTTAGATATGTTGCATTTTTAGAAGCTCAAAGTTGGAATCTGACACGGCAAGTTTTAAAAAAAATGTTAACGGATTGAAAAAAGACATAATAGTTTACTCTCATGATTCTTGTAATTGACTTAAGTCAGCTGTTTAACTCAAGGCTTTGTTCATCTGGGTAGAAGTGACTAGAGTAATTTATAATATGTACATTTCCCTCACTGATGGAAGCTAATTGTGCCTTCAGCTTGGGCTTGCTTAAATATTTAAGTATTTAAAGAATGTAGGTGTTGGCAGTACTGAACTCTGAACATCCAAGGATTTATCATTGATTCACAAATGATGAAAATATTATCCTGAACATTTATTGTCTGATTTTCTCTGAAAAATGTAGACATTACTCTGAAGTTCATAATTCTCATACCTCTGGTTGTTCTTTTTTATTTGGATAGATATCTTCAGAAGATAATAGTGGAAGAGGAAAAGAAATTCCTCCAACAAAGGATGTAGTTTGTCTACTCTATAGTTTTTCTTACACATATCTTAACATCATGAATGCCTTAAAGAGTCTTGGTTGATTGAATTAGATGATATGCAGAGTATTAAATTTGGTTATAAGCATGTTGGGTTTTTTTTTTTTTTTTTTTTAAATGTTTTATTACTCTTTCCAGAATCATACATCTGAAGTTGTGAAGTAAACATAGAATAGAATGTGGCACTTTGAAGCTTTGAAGTTTTATGTAATTCTTAAAAGAAAAGAGTTCTGTATACGAACATTTCTGCATGATATGTGCACCCGACTTTATTGTTCTTCCATTCTGTTGTGATATTTTTTTTGTTTAGTTTGCTTGTCTCTGGTATTGTTTGCAGATTAGTTATGCAATTCAGTAGCTGGTGAGTTATAAACATTCTAATGGATGTTCTTAGATCACTGCAGAATACTGATGGTGGCTTTGCAACTTATGAATTAACTAGATCCTACCAGTGGTTGGAGGTAACTATTATAACTTCTTAAGGCTTCTTTCTTTTACTTTTACCTTTAGTTTTAAATAATTCTTCTTACCATAAATTTTCTATGTCTTGAAAGTTTGAATTATTGCCAAGTACCCCCTTATTAAGAGCTTCATGACTAAGCCGGCCCTGTTCTACCAGTGATATATGAACTCAAATACAATGAATGTTTAGGCTTAGCCTTCACTTAGAAAAAAATTATAAATTTCTTGTGAATTGTTTTTCCTCGTTTATGTTCTTAGACATATATTATATAACTCAGCCCTAGAATCTTTTGTGACTTTTGGCTGCACCAATATTGTGATTCATACTAATCCATTGGAAGAAAACCATCAGTGTTTGGAATGACACTTTAGAAGCTATTCCACCTTTAATTTCGTTGTATGGAAACCCCTTGAATTGAGATGGCTAAAATACATTAGGGATTTTTAGTTCAGAAAAATAACCTTGATTCACAAACTTAAAAAAAGCTGAATTTTCACTGAGATGAGATACTGGCATCCTAACAGTCTACCAACAATACTTGTTTCAGAGTAAAAGACTGTCTTACATGTCATGGGACTCAGCTCATGGCTCCTATGTTAGCTCTGGTTGGTAATTACTGATTGCCCAGATGACTTCTATATAGATGTGTGTGTGGGTGTGTGTTTTGCATGGTCTATACTTTCCTACGTTGATTGAGAATTATATGACATTAATAAGGGATTGTAGGGAATTGAGGTCAATGAGCGCTCTAATGATACCATATCCCCCCATAAGAAATGGAGGGTAACAATGTAGGTTTAAAACTCACTGGGTGTTTGTGTAGACTTATCAATCTAAAAAAAAAGGATTGTAGGAAGTTGATATAAAGCAATGGTGTTTTGACCTGGGAAATTTAGGATCAATGTGATGATTTACTCTATATAAGTTTCTTTTTTGATTGTCAAGTTTGCATGTGCACTTAAGTGGGCTTTGAAACTATGGCCTTACCCTTTGCCCTTTCTTACGGGGACGGAGGTGCCTTTTGAGTTAGAGCTCATTGGCAACTCCATATCAATTTCTAATGATTTTATGGTTGCATTTAATTATGATTTGATGAGCTCTTTTTAGATACAGGGAATGTGGTGAAGAAATCATATCAGTTAGTAATTTATCTACACACGGTGGGTGTTTCTATTATGGTTGAGTAACACACATTTTTATAGGGCAGTCAGTTGGAAATTCACTAGAAATTAAAATCTAGCTCTTTGTAATCCGTATCCATGTGTTTTTCAATCTCTTTGCCTTTCTTGGGGTTTGAGTGGGGGATAAGGAGATGATGTGTGAAATGAAAATACTTTACTATGCCAATCTTGCTTTTAATTGGTGGCTTTGCAACAGTGGTTGGGTTATGTAATCCTAAACTACATGTTCTTATCTTTTAATTGGCTGTATAGTTCATTTTATCCTATACTGCAAGTGTATTGGAATAATGCTGAGATTAGGACTAAGCATGGACCCGGCCCACCTGACCACCCGACCCGACCCAACCAAACCCAAAAGGTCTTGGGCAGGTCCGATGGATGCTTGGGTCGGGCTAGGGCCAAAGACACGGGTTTATTTCGGGTCTCAGGTCAGGGTCGGGTCAACCCGACCTAACTGATTAATATTTTAAATAAATAAATAAACCTTACCTACTTTGATCAGTAAATTCACAGCCACAGTTGGTTGAATTCATTTTGGGATTTTCAACTTCGAATATGCTCATAAAATTTTTACATGAACAATTAAAAAGATAACAATTTACATTTGGTGAGCGTAAATTTGCATGGTCTGTTGTCTCCATCAATTTTCAGTTATTCAATCCCGCTGAAACCTTTGGTGATATTATTATTGATTATCCGTACATAAGACTTCATCCAACTTCATTCTTCATGGTAGTAATTCTATTTCACTTTCGTTGATAAATTCTAACACGATGTTGAATGAAGTGATCATGTAGATATGTTGATCAGTGTACGTCAGCTGCAATTCAAGCACTGACATTATTCAAGAAATTATATCCTGAGCATATATAGGAGGGAAGAAATAGAAAATTGTATTACAAAAGCTGCAGTGTTCATTGAAAAAGTACAAGAATCAGATGGCTCCTGGTTTGCTTTCACATTACTTTTCTATTTATATATTCTGAATTTTTGCTTAAATGTCTTTGTTATTGTCTGTCACTAATTTCTCCCACTTTAATTTTGTATCTGTGCCTGAGCAACGAGCACCTATAACCTAATTAGTCACTTTTTATCTTGGAATTGTTTGACCTTTGAACAGTAATGAAATTACTTGCACCCAATTAATCTAAAATATTTAAATAGGTATGGATCATGGGGAGTCTGCTTCACCTATGGTAGATGGTTTGGGATAAAGGGGTCGGTAGCTGCTGGAAGGACATATGAGAATAGCTCTGGCATCCGAAAAGCATGCAATTATCTGTTGTCCAAAGAGCTTGCTTCGGGTGGTTGGGGAGAAAGTTACCTTTTCTTGAACAGGTGTATACCAATCTCAAGGACAATAGGCCACATATTGTCAATACTGGATGGGCTATGTTAGCCCTCATTGATGCTGGGCGGGTACATTTGGTGAAGAATCATTTGTGTCGCATAAATCCAATAAATTAAGTTAAAGACAACAGCAAGCACAAACTGACTAACTATTGAAAAATATATGCAAATTTTTTTTTTTTTTTAAATTAGCAATTCTAAAATATATCTTTCGAAAAAACAATTTAAAATATCATAATTAAACATTTGATTTGGGCTTTTAGGCTAATTTGTTTGTTTGGATAATTTTTGAAAAATATTATGCCCACAACAATTTCACAACAAATTTAAGGTGGATTGTTACGGGTTCTAATTTACGTATCACTGAAATTGGTTTTGTGTCCATTGATAATAACTCATCACTTAGGATTTGTTGTAAAGGTATTATGGAAATGTTGTAAATTTAGCATTTCTCGCAATTTTGTCTGTTCAATATTCACCGGACCAAAATTTTGGAGAGTTCAAATTTTATTTTTAATGGGCTTAAATTTTTATTTAAAATGTTCAAGTTTATTTTTGGAGTGGTATGGTTTTTTTTTTTTTTTTTTTTTTTTTGTCTAGGTGGTCAACAACACATTAGTTAAATTTTTTTTTTAAAGGTATAAAAATTATTTTGTAAGGTTATTAAAACTAGAGAATTATCTTGAATGCCTACTTAAGACTTATGAAGGAAAAGTTTTAACATCATATTGGTAATGAAATATCAGTTCCATACATGCCCTGCACTCAATGACATTTAGCCGCAGAGAAAATAGGTTCTGATAATCCGTATTCTGTGTTTGATTGTATGCAATACATTAAACGAGAGAGAGTGGAAATTATTTTTTGTGAAAACTAATGGGATTCTTGAACAGTAATGTTTAAAAATCCGTACATTATATAATTAGTACTTTGATTCACAGAGGTAATATTTGTGTTAATTTTACCAATCGTTTGTCTTGAATGAAAATCACATTCATCATCATATTTCTCATAATTTGATAATTAAAGTAACCATCAGTTTTGGTTGATCGCATTCCCAGTTTCATTTTTAAATAAACGTAATAAAAACCAGAAAATAAGGACAGGCAAAAAAAAAAAAAAATCAATCTGGTTGTATACTTTTTTCTTCACAACAGAAATTTCTATCACCTCCTGTGTAATGTTTCTAGTCTCAATATTAATAACTGATTCTTCTCTCTCTTCTGAAAGGCTGAGAGAGATTCAACACCTTTGCACCGTGCAGCAAGGATATTAATATATTCTCAAATAGAGAATGGAGATTTTCCACTAGAGGTAAACCTAGGCATTGTTTCTCTGTTTTTCTTTATCATCAAAGCAAAATATTTCTTGAATGTGCAATTGTATTACGTTATGAGGAAAGACAGGAACAGACCAACAGTTCATTTTTATGGCTTTAAAACTTCAGTATCCTCCCATCAAAAAAAAAAAAAACTTCAGTATCCTAATACATAAATTCGACTAAGAAATAAACCACACCAAGATAAAAATATGTAAAACTTATAAATATTCTTAGCATATTTTTACTAGTGAAAGCTCAATATAGTGCAAAATAATATAGATTGTTTAGACCCCAATTTTAAACTAATGGCTCAAGTTAGCCAAGTCGAGCCTAACAAAAGACTGTTTGGCTCTATCATGTATTTCTCATGTGACCTTTTGCAAATTGTCACTCACGAGCCAATTGCGAGCAAGTTGCAAACTCCATTGTATGCACAATTCTTTACCAAACTCTCACACTCAACCCTTACACTAAATCCCACAAAAATATAGGAAAATGATTGAACAAAATATAATCAAATTTGACACGGAAGTAAAGCCAACATAAACATAGTTGTAAATCACAACTTTACAACTAAGGATAGCCAACCACAAAGTTTTGGTATTGATGCATTGTTGATATTTTTACTAGAGGTGGTTAAATGGATGATATGAAGGTTATAGGTTCTCTAGACCATTAATTTCTTTAGATATCTGGTTTCTTCTAGACTAGAAAAGATAAATATTGTAAATCTTGGCTTCTTCGCTCATGTATTTTAGACCACACAACATAAGAATCTTTTAAAACAACTTGTTTCACCAGCAACTGCTCAAGAAAGTTATTTATCAATACCTTTGTATGTTTTTAGACCCCTTAAACACAAGTTGTTTAACCTAGTTATTTAGCCAAGTGATTACTTAAGTAAATTATTCAGTTCTAGGTTAACACATTCAAATCATATCATGTAAATAATGCGAAAATATAGAAAACACACGATATAATAGCCCAAGAAAACCAAACCGGTAAAAAACTTGGGGAGGATTTAACTTAGCTATCCTCAAGGTAAAACTGATCAACTATGAAAGAATTGAAGTTTTACAATAAGACTTAGACCATTCACATCGTATTACTACCTTGAGTAAAAAGCTTACTACCACGACCACGTGACAGCACCGAGTCCACGGACTATTTTTTTCTTTGATCTTCTACAACCATAAGTTCTCCTACTTGTGATATTCTTTTAGTTTTTTAAGCAGCAACTGAAGCGATCACCAAGTTCTTGACATCAATGATGCTAAAAGATTTAAGGAAAAACAAAAGAAAACAAGAAAAAATAACCAAGGGCAGACTACATTAGAGAGGGTTAGAGCACAAAAATCTCAATAAATAACAATCTATATGATGCATGCAATGAATATACATATGATGCATGCTCTAATGCATTGAAATTTGTTCAATTTTACTTGACTTGAATATAGAGTTCTAGTTCAAAAACCCCAAATTTTGAAAAACTCAAGTCCAAAAATCAAAACAAATTGATCTATTAATCATTACATTAGTTAGGAAACATCATATAATGACATAATAAATCAATAACACAAGTCAATTTCATCAATTTTAGCCCAATTGAATAAAATCCCCAATTTCACAAAGTTTCAAGCCCTAAAAATTGCAATTTTCCCCAAATCACAAAATTAATCAAATTAATGTATGGGAATCATGTTAATAACATCCAAGAACAAAACCCATTGAACAAAATTGATTAAAAACAACTGAAATAATCAAAAATCACAAAAATGCTATGTTCAAAATTTCCAATGAAAATGCATGAAACATGTGATTTTATTGAAAAATAAAGGGTAAAAGAGACTTACTAGTGCTTGAGGACAAAAACCCTGGAGAGATTTGTGGAAGAAAACGATAAATTTGGTTTAGATTGGATCAGTCGAAGAAAAATAGTGAGAAAGCTTTTGAAAAAATTTGAAAAGTGTGAAGAACATGTGAGAAAAGCTTCTTTAAAACTCTTTCTAACCGAATTTCGATCAGTCGAAAATAAGCTTCGATCGATCGAAACACATATTCGATCGATCGAGCATCAATCGAGCATCGATTGAGCCAGCAGATTCAAACCAAAATTTTTATCGCATTTTCGATAGGTCAAGCAACAGCTTGATCAGTTGAAAATCTTGAAAATTCAAATTTTTGAAAAACAAAGCAGTTTTATGCAAAAACTCATCAAAACACAATATTTCATGAATGAAATACATGAGTATGAGAGTAAAAGTTTTTCCAAAACACTTGAATTTCATCCAGATCTTCCACAATAAAAAATTTTCAACCAATTTGTCCCTAAAACTCAACTAATAAACATATTTTGTATCAAAATCAAGGAACATATAATCTTGGATGGCCAAAACAAATTCACACACAATGTCATGTACTAAGTTTAGCAAAGAATAACTTGTATAGTGTGTGCAACTAGCAATAGCCTGAGATACATGTGAGGTGATATGAAGATAGTAATCAATCACATTTTCTACATTATTCATCACATAAGTTTGAAAGAGATTATCACCTAAAGAGTTACATCATATAACTCTCACATCTCCTAGAAACAAGCTTATAATCGTGTAAGTTTCTTATTTTGCCTTATAATGTACACACCAATTTTATTTCATTGTGAAATTATTTGATTAGCCAGATAATGTACACACCAATTTTATTTTATTATGAATTTATTATAGCCCAATAATGTACACATCAATTTTAGCATTAATCTGAGTCTATATCTTATGTTCTTTTTGAGCCTGTGTTACACTTTCTCGAGCACAAAATCTTATAATATGCACTAAGGTGTTCATGATTGGCTAGTAAACAGTGATGAGATGGTTATTTATACTTTTCTCATTAAGTTCTAGTCCTAACAATCAAAAGTATGTGACTTCAAAATCAAGATCATGTGATCAAAAACTATAAACAACTCCCACACAACATGCACTACATAGCTAAAACTGGCAAAGTGCAGTAAAAATAAGCTTATCCAGGCTAAACAAGGTACACAAGTCATGTTATGTAAAGATAAAAATTGGCCAACCTTGATTACAAGCCCAAAATATATGATACAAAACACTTTTTTCTTTTTTTCTTTTTTTTTTCTTTTTTTTAAAGCGATATCAAAAACAGTTTGTCATGAAATGCATGAATGTTATGCAATGCAAATCCTAAAAGCAAAAAGAAAACAAAAGCATTAAAAGAAGAATGGTTACAAAGAATAAAGAGATGAAGCACAAGAACCAAAAGCACAAGAACCAAAAGAGCCAAAAATGACTAGGGACACAGAATCACATCAATTTCCTAATGAAGTGTCTCAAACTTACTCCTATCAAGAGGTTTGGTGAAGATGTCAACATTCTGGCATTCAGCAGGGATATATTCTAGAATCATAATCTTTCTTTCAACTAGATCTCTAATAAAATGATATCTAATCTCTATGTGCTTAGTCTTAGAATGTTGAACAAGGTTCTTAGAGATATCAAAAGCACTAGAATTATCACAATAGACAACCATGGTGTCTTGTGAGATCCCATAATCACCTAAAAGCTTTTTCATCTAAAGAAGCTGTGAACAACAACTTCCAGCAACAATATATTCTGCTTCTGTAGTTGATAGAGAGACAGAATTTTGATTTTTACTCATCCAAACTACAAGATTGGCTCTTACATAAAAACACCCACCAGTAGTTCTTTTTCTATCATCGGCATTGCCAGCCCAATTTGCATTAGAGAATCCAACAAGAGACTTATTTGACTCTTTGCTATAAAACAATCCCTAATCACATGTTCCACTAACATATTTTATGATTCTTTTAACAGCATTCAAATGAGAAACCTTAGGATTAGATTGAAACATAGAACATATACCAATACTAAAAGCAATATTTGGGCAACTAGCAGTTGAATACAAAAGACAACCAATCACGCTTCTATGTAGTGTAACATCAACAGACTCACCTGAAGGATCATTGGTTAACTTTGCATTTGCAGCCATTAGTGTTCTAGCATGTGCAGCTTTTTCAAGTCCAAATCTCTTGACAAGATTCCTAGGATACTTTGCTTGGTTGATGTAAATTCCAAAATCCTTTTGCTTCACCTGCAATCCTAAGAAATAAGTTAGTTCACTAACCATAATCATTTCAAACATCGTCTTGTAGCACCAAAAACAATATCATCAACATAAATTTGAGCTACTACAAAATAATTCTTATCCTTTCGTATGAAGAAAGTAATATCTGCAAATCCTCTTTTGAATCTATGCTCAATGAGATAGGCAGTTAACCTATCATACCATGCTTTGGGAACTCGTTTCAACCCGTTAAGTGCTCTCTTTAACTTGTAGACATCATTAAGTCTGTGAGGATCAACAAAACCTTTTGGTTGTTCAACATACACCTTTTCTTGCAGCATCCCATTCAAAAATGCATTCTTAACATCCATTTAATATAATTTGAAATTCAAATGACTTGCCATGGCCAAAAATATTCTGATAGATTCTAATCTTGCTATCAGTGCAAAAGTCTCATCAAAATCAATCCCTTCCACTTGTGTGTATCCTTGAGCAACAAGTCTTGATTTATTCCTAATGACTATACCATGTTCATCTGACTTGTTCTTGAAAATCCACTTAGTTTCTATCACATTTACTCCCTTCAGTCTAGGAACTAACTCCTATACATCATTCCGAACAAATTGATGAAGTTCTTCATGCATAGTATTTATCCAATTAGCATCTTGAAGTGCTTCATCCACTTTCTTCGGTTCGAATTAGGATAGATAGCATGAGTGAGTAATTACATTCAAGGCTTTGGATTTCAATCTCATGTTATCATTCAAACTACCCAATATGTTTGTGACAGGGTGATTTAACTTTACTCTAGCAGAATATAACAGTCACTACAAAATATCCTGAAGTATTTGACAATAGGCTTCTTTCCTTTCTAGAGTTCATAAGGAGTTTTCTTGGAATCAGGTTTGAAATACACTCGGTTGAGTGTATGACAAGCAATGTTAACTGCTTCTCTCTAGAAGGACTTAGGCATCTTCTTGTTATTTAGCATGACACGAGCCATTTCCTAAATAACCCTATTATTCTATTCCACTATTCCATTCTACTGTGGTGTATTGGGTGAAGAGAACTCTTGATGTGTACCTTATTCATTGCAGAAAGTAGTCAATTTAGTGTTTTCAAATTCTCTTCCATGATCACTTCTAATTCTGGCTATCACGGTACCTTTCTCAACTTGCAATTTCTTGCATAAGTGTATCATCTTTTCAGAAGCCTCAGCCTTATCTCTTAAAAGCACAACCCAAGTATATCTAGTGAAATCATCCACAACTAAAATATACTTCTTTCTACCTAAACTTTAAACTCTGATAGGACCCATGAGATCAATGTGTAACAACTCTAGAGGTCTTGAGGTTTGAACTTCAGTTACATATGGATGCTTGGACTTCACTTGTTTACCTATTTAACATGGTCCACATATGCACTTCTCTATTTTTCCAAACATGGGCAAACCAATAACTGGCATCACACTTGGAAATCTTCTCTAATTACTTGTGACTTGCATGTCCCATCCGTTAATGCCATAAGTCTACTTGATTGATCTTGGCACTAAGACACTTGTTACTTATACTTGGTTTTATACTATAACAATTATTAGCTGTCCTAACACCAATACACATGCAGTCACTTCCTCCATCAAGTATCTCACATTCTTACTTTGTAAAGAGAACATTCAGTCCATTGTCACAAATCTGACTAATGCTAAATAAGTTAGCTTTCAACCCATCAACATACCAGACATCTTCAAATACCGGCAACCCTAGAATGTCCACAGTTCCAATGCCTCTGATCACAGATTTGCTTCCATCTCCAAATGTGACTGTCCCAATCTTTCTTTCAAAAAGTGTCTTGAATAGAGCTTTATTTCCTGTCATATGCCTAGAACAACTACTATCCAAATACCAAAGACAAGAATCACCTGTTTTTAAGGCCGTTAAAGCTGTATAACATACATAATTGCTATCACATGTAATTATACCAAGATACTCAAGGAAAGACTTAGCACATGCAACAAGTGATATAAACCAAAAGTAGACAAGTTTGAGTTTTAGCAAAAATAACTTCAAAGAATCCATGACAACAGGGGTCAAGGATCAACCCTTAGATCAAAAGATCTACAAAACACAAGAGCTAACCTACTTTGATACCATTTGTATGTTTTTAGACCCCTTAAACACAAGTTGTTTAACCTAGTTATTTAGTCAAGTGATTACTTAGGTAAATTATTCAATTCTTGGTTAACACATTCGAATCATATCATGTAAATAATGCGAAAATATAAAGAACACACGATATGATAACCCAGGAAAACCAAATCGGTGAAACACCTGGGGAAGATTTAACCTAATTATCCTCAAGGTAAAACTGATCAACTATGAAAGAATTGAAGTTTTACAATAAGACTTAGACCTCTAACATCCTATTGCTATCTCGAGTAGAAAACTTACTACCACGACCACGCGACAACTCCGAGTCCACAAACTACTTCTTTCTTTGATCTTCTGCAGCTACAAGTTCTTCTACTTGTGATATTCTTTAAGTTCTTTAAGTAGCAACTAAAGCGATCACCAAGTTCTTAACATCAATCTTGATCTTGATAATTCTAAGTGTGTATAAAGAAAAAAACTTCTAAATCTCACAAAAAGATTCAACACACACTATCAAAAGACATCTAAAACGTAGTTAGGATTTTCCTTTTATACTTGAAGTAAAACACAAAACCCTACACGCCAAACGGGCTTAGGCTGAATTGGGAAATATGCAGAAAAATAATTCTGCACGTGGTTCGATTGATCGAGTGAGCCTAATTTTCAATCAATCGAGACTTGCAAAATTATACCAATAATTTCTACAATCACTCGATTTCAATTTTACAAGTAATCACACTTTGAGTAAGCCTAAACTTAGACTCTATGTTTTGATCATGGTTTGTCAACACATTATATAATGAAGTTCTAATACATTAGTTCCTAAATTCTTAGAACCTAACAACCTTATATGTATGTGTTAGTAATTTATGCATTTTGTCATGCATGAGATCATGGGAGTTTACAACAAAAATGGTATGATTAGCTATGCTACATATTGAAAGATTTTTCCTATGAGAATATTGTTGTCAAGTATTACAGGTACCCTAAATAATGTCACTTTTACCTTCTTCTTCTTCTTTGGTTTTGGTTTTATTTTTATTTATTTATTTTTTTTTTTTTGTTTGTGTTGTTTTTATTCCATAAATGTCACTTTTGCAAGCACCCTAAAATTTTCTTTCTAGGTACAGGACCATTAATGAATAAAAATAGTACAAATATTTTTATAATTGTGGGCCACTTAAATTATTGCCAATTGGACTTAAATGAGCCCTAGTAAAAGTCCCAATTAGCTTTATTCCATACTAAATTTTCTTGTAATTTAGCAATTAGATACCCTGTATTTATATGAGAATTATGTAAGGGTTATGTGTGAGAGAGTGTAAAGAATTCAAGTGTGTGTGCATTCAAAGAACTTCTTGCAACTGGATTTCGTGAGTGACTCACGACTGTTGACTCATGAAAATGCCACACATGTGAAGCATGCAGGAAACTGAAGGGTCATGACAGCTAGAGCACTACAAGACAAAAAAGGACAGTCTGGTTAGTCAATTTTTTCGCGACTAGAACTTGAGACTCATCCCAGTCGTGAGTGAGTCGCCAGAACACTTTATTTTGCAGAAAAATGACTTTTCACATTCCTCACATACCCTATTATAAATACTCTTATACCCACAAAATGTAGAGAGCTTCCTGAGAGGATTTTAAGAGAGAAACCCTAGAGAATAACAAGATTGACTTATCTACAATCTCATACCTTTGATTCTCAAATTCTTCTGCTCTCACCCTCTCCATTGACATACCCTTGATAGGTTCATTAGCCAAATCATTATCTCACCATACCCATATCAGTGATGAGGTAATTTGGTGCTTGGGAAGTAATTCAAAGATGAACAATTCATTTGGTTGATGCAATAGGCTTATTGCGGGATCCGAAAAGTTAAAGAAGACACAGTTAGGCTTAACCTTGTTGGAGCAAGAAGCTTGGAGGGCTTAAGTACATTGGGTAGATTAGGCTTGGAGGGTCTATTCCTATTCGTGTATCCCAACTTTATTCTCTAGTGGATCATTTTACCGCTTGGAGGGTGGCGGAGAGGTTTTTCGCCGAGTTCTTCGATTTCCTCTTCGATAACACGTGTTAGTGTTATCTTTATGTTTGCATCTCTCTAATCCTTACTCTTTACCTTTAATTGATGCTGTGTTGTGATTAATCATGGTTTAGAGTAGTTTGTTTATTTGGGTATTGCTTGTACTTATCTTTTCACACGTTTATTGTTTGAGTATAAGCTTGTATTGGTTAACTTGGAATTGGAGGTCTAAACATTCACTAGTGTTTTACACACTAAGTGAGCTTTCAAACACTATTTAAATATTAGTAAAGACTTTCAATTTTCTAGTCCATGCTATTTTCTTTATAGAATAGTTATACTTGTATTTACTCTTTCAATTTTCTCTATAATCACAAAAATAAGAATTTTCAATCATGAATGCTATAGCTAGAATTAGTTTTCAAAAGAAAATGAAGGATGATTTTCTAATGGATTTTTTTCTTTAAATATTGAAAGGAAAGTTGCTGCAAAATTTAGTACATAATTAGTTAAAACTAATTTTCATGATTTAAAAGATAATTGAATTTCATTTTTAAAGATGTATCATTGTACACGCAATATTACTCTTCGAAATATTACATCAACAATTTCATGACCATCCAGCCTAACAATATATACCGTCATTTGCCATATTAATTGTTACAAATATAGAACGTAATTGTCTACCGACAAAGAAAATATATAGAGAAATAAATGATTGGAAGAGTGGAGTAGAAAAATGTAGACTTCTATTTAATAATATATAGAAAAATAGATGATCACTAATTTTTTTTTTTTTTTTAAACAAACACACGCACGCAAGGAAGAGGAAAAAGGTTCTAACACAAAATGTTAATGGGTCACTAATTAATAATATCTCCCGACAGTCGAAATACTAGACAGTTAGATGGAACCCATATAAAACAATAAAATAATAGACCTTTACAGGTATGGTATGAATATGACATGGCATCAAATTCAAATTTATAAAAGAGTGGTGACACACATAAAAAAATAAAAATAAAAACAAAGATTTCCCTATTGGAGGTTATGACCCTTAACTTATTCGAAGGCTTACAAATATCTGAAAAATAATAAGAAGTTCAAGGTGGGATATCCCTGGATATATGCGGATGCGCGCAAATTAACTAAGTTCACCACACCGTTGAACTTAGTTTTCAAGATACATGTGGATGCAAACTATGTTATGTGGTTCGATGCAAACTCAGTTTTCAAGAAAGGGATGTATGAATATCCACACACATGATATCGTTGCATACACATTCACTATTAATAGACGGCATAATCACTTTGTCTACAACCCACACACAAAACGGTGATAAATACTCATGGTGAAATATTTGGTGGTGTTATGGGCCTTGATGTCATGTGGTGTAATCAAGTTACACGTGATCTAACTCTAAGTAATGTTATATCACCAAATAACTTATTGTTGAATTAATATTTTAAAAATCCAACCGTTGAATTACATGTTCGATATATTCTTAACATGCACGTCAATTTTCATATCAATCAGTTGTTATCTACTATTTGATCCCTAAACTCATTTTTTATACATTATTTTAAACTACAAAAACTTGAATTTTAACAATTGATTGGTGATATAGTTATTAATCTTTGATCACCTTAAAATTTTGCAAGCATGAAGAATATATGAAGATAATATAATCTAACGGTAGATTTGTCAATATTGCACCATGTGTTTCATCAAATTTTTAATTTTGTGTGTCAAATGAATCATTAGGTCAAAAATCAAAGAGTCTAAATTAAATTAAATTCTAAATGAATTTTAATTGGGGTTGAATTTTGTGCCATGGATTTCATCTAATTTTTTATTTTTGTGGCAAGTGATCAATTATTGAGTGTAAAAATTGAAGGTTCTAGATCCAATTAGATTTTAAATCATATATATGTAATTGTAATAGTTTTTAAATGTATCCATGTATATGCAAGGGATCACACACTAAAGCTCTATTTATATACCTTATTTTTTGTCAGTTTATTTTACTATTCAACTTATTTTTGCTATTATTTATGTAGCTAACTACACCTTTCAGTACTATTCATAAATTTCACTGTACTATTTCAACAAACTTTTCCTTTATGTACAATGCCTTTAGTATTTTGCTTTCCAAACAGAAGCTAATATTTTTAACAACAGAAATGTATAGTTGACGTCCGTCACTTTGTATTATGCAACATTACACTACTTATACCTTCTCAACGCCTAATTATATGCCACACCAGCAATTCTAAAATCATGTCAACAAATACACACTATTCCCACATAAATAGCAAAAACTTGTAACCGAACAATTTCACCAACATCTTTTACAGCCCTAATCCCTATTCTCTTCTCACTTTTTTGCTCTTAGCTGTCTAGCACTCCACCGACTCAAGAACTTCACATCTGATCTCGCCGTCAAGCACTGTACTAATCATGATGCCGAACAATAAATCTAACAATACAAATACTTCTGTTACGAATAATAATGAAAGCAATAAAAAATTTAATTACGGAGCTGAGTTCTCAAGTGTATGTATGTTGTTAGCTAGGTTCCAATAAATATGTATGATAGCAACCTCAGCATTTCTTTTTTTCAAATGAATTAATTGCTTTTCTCTTTTCTTTATAACTTATAAGCCCTTCTTGCCATAGATTATATCTCACTCAACCAGCGCAAACTTAGATTCTGCATAGATTTTTCTCCTTTATTTTTCACAGAGCAACTTTTAGTTTTGCAAAAAACCTACTCAAAACAATCAATATGGGTAGCCTCAAGCTCGATCATGAACTTGAAAATGATTCTCACATGATGGTGAACCCTCTAGACCCAGTGGAATTCAGGAGGCAAGGCCACATGTTGATAGACTTCATTGCTGATTATTACCAAAATATAGAGAGTTACAAAGTCCTAAGCCAAGTTGAGCCAGGTTACCTTAAAAAACTCTTGCCAGAATCTGCCCCCTATTATCCTGAATCAATTGAAACCATCCTCCAAGATGTGCAAAAATATATTATACCTGGGATCACACATTGGCAGAGTCCTAATTACTTTGCCTACTTCCCTTCAAGTGGTAGCACTGCAGGTTTTCTTGGTGAAATTCTAAGCACCGGCTTTAATGTAGTCGGATTCAATTGGATGTCATCACCAGCTGCAACTGAGCTAGAATGTATTGTCACGGATTGGCTTGGAGAAATGCTTATGCTACCAAAGTCTTTCCTTTTCAAAGGTAATGGTGGAGGTGTATTGCAAGGGACTACTTGTGAGGCCATTTTGTGTACGCTAGCTGCAGCGAGGGATCAGATGCTAAACCGATGTGGGAATGAGAAGATGGAAAAGTTGGTGGTCTATGGGTCTGACCAAACACATAGTGTACTACAAAAGGCAGCTCAAATTGCTGGAATCCACACAAACAACTTCCGAGCCATCAAAACTACGAAGTCAAATTCATTTGGGTTATGCCCAAACTCTCTAAGAGATGCAGTTCATGCAGATGTTGAAGCTGGGCTAGTCCCATTCTTTCTATGCGCCACAGTTGGGACAACTTCAACAAATGCTATTGATCCAATAGGGCCATTGTGTGAAGTAGCAAAAGATTTTAACATATGGGTTCATGTTGATGCTGCATATGCTGGAAGTGCTTGCATTTGCCCAGAGTTTCGTCATTTCATTGATGGGATTGAGGGTGCAAACTCGTTTACTTTGAATGCACATAAATGGTTCCTTACAACTCTAGATTGTTGCTGCCTTTGGGTGAAGGATCCAAGTGCCTTGATAAAATCTCTCTCAACTAATCCAGAGTTTTTGAGAAACAAGGCCACAGATTCAAAACTAGTGGTGGACTACAAAGACTGGCAAATAACCTTGAGCCGAAGATTCCGAGCCATGAAACTATGGCTTGTGCTAAGAAGCTATGGCGTGGCTAACCTCAGAAACTTCCTGAGAAGCCATGTCAAAATGGCAAAGCTTTTTGAAGAACTTGTAAGAAACGATAATAGGTTTGAAGTTATGGCCCCTAGAAACTTTGCTTTGGTTTGCTTTAGGGTTTTGCCTTGGCCAAATGATATCAGTGTGGCTTATCATGTGAAGCGTGTGAATGAGCTAAACAAGAAGCTGCTAGAGTCGATCAATGAGTCAGGGAATATGTACATGTCTTCCACTGTGGTTGATGGAGCATACATAATACGGTGTGCTATAGGTGCAACTCTGACAGAGGAAAGACATGTGATTAGGGCTTGGAAGGTTATTCAAGAGCATGCAGATGCTTTACTCAGCAAAAACTAGTGTAAAGGTATTGACACTAGTCACATTGAGTTTGCTTTTAGTTGCCAATAAAAGTAAAATAAGTGTGCATGATGTGGCAATTTGATGCCATGCACAGTCCCTTATCTTCTATATATGTAAGATGCTTTTAATTTTATTCTACAATATATCTTTTTATTGACAAAAATAATTCGTTATTATGTGGCTGTCGTTTGATGAAAATTTTATTTATAACTGGCCTAGATAGAATGAAAAGCTTTGGCAAAGACGATTTCTCGATGTCTATAGGTGTGTTTGTCTGTCTCCTCTCTTTCCACCCAAAAAAATAATAATGATAAAGGAAGTAAAACACTTGTCTGTCTCCTTCTCTCTTTCCTCCAAAAATAATAATAATGATAAAAGAAGAAGTAAAACACCGACATAGTGGACCAAATTGTCTGTCTATAATGCAATATTTATCATTTTTATTGCATTTTCAGGGCTCATATTTCATACTTTTCAACTCAAAGTTTAAGAAAAAAAATGAATTCTTGAGCTAAACTTGAAAAAACAGTCTACAAAAAGAATCAATTTAAGGCATAATTAGTCTAATATGGACCGAAGGGGATTGGAATTTACTGAGTGGACCAAATTGAACCGAAGTAGACCTAATTGGACCAAATTAGAATGAATAGAAACTGTTTAATTTTTAAGGAGAACAATTTATTTTCAACAAATTTTAGAAAAAAAAATTATATATTATATTACAATACAAAATAATTATTTATTCATATGCATTACTTGGGTTTGCGATTAGCATTTTTATAATTGTGGGCCACTTAAATTAGTGTGCATGGGATGTGACAATTTGATGTCATGCCAATGGTGGCTCTAGATATTTTTTTCAAGGTAGTCCCTAAAAAAATAAAAATTACACAATTTAATAAAAAAAAATTCATATATTAAAAACAATAACAAAAAAAAAAAACACAAATAAATAAAGTTTTACAACTACGAATTTTCATATTTTAAAAGAGTTGCCTAACATAGTTTATTTATTTATTTTTTTGAAAGAGTTGCCTAACATAGTTTAACACTTATAAGAAGCAATAGCCAATCAACACAATTACATTTACTCCTATCCAAAAAATAAAAAATAAAAAAACATAATTATATACACTTACACAGTTACACAAAAGACAAAAGATGAGAGCCTGAGTCTAAGTCACAGGTCAAACTAGTTAGTGGACAGTGGATGGGTGAAGTTAAAGAAATATAAAGCATAACATTGCACAAAAGGACAAACCGACAAAGTCAAATAAAGGCAAAGATATTCAATATTATTTTTTTTTTTTTTTGATACGTCAATATTAGTTACTGTTGTGCATGTGCTATTCGGCCAAAATGGCCCTTTACCATCAATTTTTGAAATATTTGGCAAAAAAACACTGTTTCGGAAATAAACAGGAATCTACAACTTTTTCAAGTACTCGAGTTTGGTGAACTCGAGTACCTTATTTTATAGTTCCACCGTGGCTGCTGAGCTGGAAATTGGCCATTAAAAAAAATTAAGTGGTACTCGAGCTTGGTAAACTCGAGTACCACGCAACAAAATACTCAAGTATACTAGGCTCGAGTACCTTTTATAAAAAAAATACAAAAATCTTTTTTTTCTACAGTACTCGAGTTTACCAAACTCGAGTACTGTGTAAATTTTTTTTTTTTTTTGTTTTTGTTTTTGTTGCTTGAGGATAATTGACAAATAAACATAAGGATAAAAATAAGTAGCTTTTCTATGTTTTTGTTTATTTAAATAGAAGCATTGTAAGATATAGAGATTTTAATTTCGAAATATGAATTTAATTTCTACATTGATTAAAATTGTTCATTGTTTTCTCATAAAAATTGTTCACTATTTTCTGTATAAACTATTTCTACGATTTTACATAAAATTATTTTCTGTTTAGCATTATTTAAGAAATTGTTTGCTCTCTTTTTTGCATAAATTATTTTTTGTTCACTATTTAAAAAATTGTTCACTGTTTTCTCATAAAACACCTAGTGAAATCATGTTTTCTAAATTTAAACGCCAAATCTGAATGCTTTTTCATGTTTGAATTTCACAATAATTGAATATATTTTTCTTCATTGATAAAATCTGTTTCTACATTTATGAAATTTTCTCTCTGCACATCATATTTACTGTATATTCAAATCTACTTACTGCATTCATAAAATCTGTTTTTTGCATTAATTAAAACTGTTCACTGTTTTGTCATAAAAATTGTTCACTGTTTTTTGCATTAACTATATCTAGCATTGGCGCAGTTATTGCACTTAAATGGTTTTTGTGTTTTTCTAAATTTGTAACCATATGAATAATGGACAAACTCCATGAAAGAAAAATGAATGATTCGTATAAATCACCTAATGGTAAATGCCTCGAAAAATTTGAATTAGTTGAATGTAGAAATTCAAGAAAAATCAATGGAAAATCAATGAACGTAGCAAATCGTGAATGTGTACATAAGATGTACAGATAGTCTAGACTTGTTGAGAAATTTGATTTCATTGAAAGTACAAAATAATGAAAATTCAAAGGAAAAGTATGTACGTTAGATGTATAGATTGTATGAATTTGTTTAAAAATTTGAATTCATTGAATGTACAAAACTGTGAAAACTCAAGGAAAAATTGTGTACACTAGAGGTACAGATAGTACGAATATGTTGAAAAATTTGAATTCGTTGAGTATGTAAAATCGTGAAAATTCAAATGAAAATTGAAGAGCATACCAAATTGAGTAAACTTAATGTAAAATTAATTACATTAGATGTACAAATCATCTATTTTTTTGAATTGATAAAATCTGTTTCTACATTAATAAAATTTACTCTCTGCACACCATCTTCACTGTTTTCTCATAAAAATTGTTCACTGTTTTCTGCATAAACTATTTCTCACATTCTACATGAAATTATTTTCTGTTCAGCATTATTTAAAAAATTGTTCACTCTCTTTTCTGCGTAAATTATTTTCTGTTCTTGATTTAAAAAAATTGTTCACTGTTTTCTCGTAAAACACCTAGTGAAATCTTGTTTTCTAAATTTAAACGTCAAATCTGAATGCTTTTTCATGTTTAAATTTCACAATAATTGAAAATCCAAATCTGTATGTTTTTTCATGTTCGAATTCCACAATAATCAAATATGTTTTTCTGCATTGATAAAATCTATTTTGATACACACTTTGTCAAAATTATCCAACAATGATAGATTGTGATTGGTTGTTTATCATTTTCTAATAAACTCACTATTTTTTCTACTTCACCTACAGTCTACCATGTAGAAATATAGAACAAGTGCGACAAAATGAGTAGAAATTAGAGATGATTTGAATACAATGAATCGTAATGTATTGAAAATTTCCCTTTATTACATTTTATTATTATTATTATTATTATTATTACTCCTTATTTAGTTTATCTAAAAAGTTAAACATTTTTGGGTTTATCCAAAAATCTATGCCACGAAATACATTGCGGGAAATCTAGACCAAAGAACTGCCAAAATAAAAAATTGAGCGGAATTGTTGCTGTACTTAAATAAGTTGTCATAAGCAGCATAAATTACCAACCAACCAAAAAAAAAAAAAAAAAAAAAAAAAAACAGAAACTGCATCCACCTGATCAAATAAAGGTGGTAGGTTGGGTTTTCAGTTTTCACATACAACTTCGAAGCAGGTTCTTGACCAAATATTTTGTTTCTTTAAAGCCTTTCAATATCAGATTTGTTATATACTTTCCCTCTGACTAGGGGCTGAGAGAGAATAGAATCTATATGTCTAGGAAAAAAAAAATGTTTGTAACAGAATCTATGTTGGTTTAATGCCTACAATCGTGCCTGAAAAATAAAATAAAATGTAGCTCAATAATCAATTTTCTATTATGACTTTTACCTCAGAGCATGTTTTGAGTGTCTATTTATGTGTGTGATTTTGAACTTGTCTTTGTGGTTTTTTTTTTTTTTTTTTTTTTTTTTGTGTGTGTTTGAAAGTAGTTGTGCCTGTTAAAAGTACTGAATGTTGATGTTATGATCCATAACACTCAAAACTGTTTGTAAGATGGATTTTTGCTCAAGTAGGACATGATATACTGTTCACTAATTTCTGCATAAACTATTTCTAGTATTCCGCAAAAAATTATTTTCTGTTCAGCATTATTTAAAAAATTGTTCACTCTCTTTTCTACGTAAATTATTCTCTGTTCACTATTTAAAATTTTTTTTGCTATTTTCTCATAAAACATCTAGTGAAATCATGTTTTCTAAATTATTCTCTGTTCACCTTTTTTTTGCTATTTTTTCATGTTCAAATTTCACAATAATCGAATCTGTTTTTTTGTATTGATAAAATCTATTTTGATACACACTTTGTCAAAATTATCCAACAATGATAGATTGTGATTGGTTGTTTATCACTTTCTAATAAACTCACTATTTTTTCTACTTCACCTACAGTCTACCATGTTGAAGTATAAAACAAGTGTGACAAAATGAGTAGAAATTAGAGATGATTTGAACACAATAAATCGTAATGTATTGAAAATTTCCCTTTATTACATTTTATTATTATTATTATTATTATTATTATTATCACTCCTTTTTGTTTGTACAATTATTTGTATATTTGTGATTTGTCTTTACCTATGGAAAATGAGTTAGTACAAATTTAATATGGATGATTTTTGTCATTTAAAAGACGGTCGTTTTCTCTTTTAATAGATAAATTGTACTTTAATATATTAAGAAACAATTATTTTGTATTTTTTTTTTATTTGTTGATAGTTTCTTAATACTAAATAGATGATACGCATTATAGAGAGCGAACAATTTCTTAAATAATGCTGAACAATAAATAATTTTATGTAAAATTGTAGAAATAGTTTATACAGAAAATAGTAAAAAAATTTTATGAGAAAACAATAAACAATTTTAATCAATGTAGAAATTAAATTCATATTTCAAAATTAAAATCTCTATATCTTACAATGCTTCTATTTAAATAAATAAAAACATAGAAAAGCTACTTATTTTTATCCTTATGTTTATTTGTTAATTATCCTCAAGCAAAAAAAAAAAAAAAAAAAAAAATAGGGTACTCGAGTACTGTAGAAATTTTTTTTTTTGTATTTTTTTTATAAAAGGTACTCGAGCCTGGTATACTCGAGTATTGTGTTTTGGTACTCGAGTTTACCAAGCTCGAGTACTACTTAATTTTTTTTAATCGGCAATTTCCAGCTCAGCAGCCACGGTGGAACTATAAAATAGGGTACTCGAGTTCACCAAACTCGAGTACTTGAAAAAGTGGTAGATTCCTGCTTATTTCCGAAACAGTGTTTTTTTGCCAAATATTTCAAAAATTGATGGTAAAGGGCCATTTTGGCCTGTGCTATTCAGTATTTACTATTTAGCTCAGAACATCAGATGATGAATTAGATTTTTCAATTCCAGAGAGAGAGAGAACTGAGATAACTTGAGGGCTTGTGTTTGAGGCCACTGGCCAGGCGAGGCGATGAAGGCTGGGTTACCAAATTAGCAGCGGCTGTTCTGGGCCAAGGCAATCTCGCCGATATGCTCTGGGACAGGGCTCTTATTTCCCTTTTAGGATAGGAATTTTTTTTTTTTTTTTGTTTAAAATTTGATTGGGTATTTAGTTTATAGAAATTAAAATTATTTTTATTTTTATTAATTTAAAAATCTGTCTGAGTAGTGAGTGAGGACTGCTCTTGATATTTTTATTGGGCTTGGTATTATTATATATATTTTTTGAGCTTTTTTTTTTTTTTTTGCTTGAAAGAGCATAATAATTGTTAAGTGAACCAAGTTACGAACCAAAGTTTAGTTTTATTGGGTATAAAAAAAATAGTTTAGTTTTATTGGTTATAAAAAAATTTGAGGGTGGTCACAAAATTTTTTTAAATTATTATACGTTTATTTGGAAACAGTATATTACTATATTTAATTAAAATTGATTTTTTTTTAAAAAAAATACTTTATATAAAATTAAGGTTCCGTTTAAATATACTTAAAAATTAAAAATATTATAGTAAACATATAAATAGTACTGTTAAAAGTGGTTGAAATAATACCTATAAATAGTATAAAAATAAACAAAATAGAAAAAAAAAATCCCTTTATAGATGCTCACTCCTTAGAGCATTCACAGCAGTGGAGCTAAAAATTTAGCTTTTTAGCTCTATCAAAAGTTACTTTATTTATTATACCTACACACATGCTGCAGCAGTGGATCTATTTTAGCTATCAATGTAATAAAATAATATAAATATCACAATAAAATAACATACCCATACAATATAATAATATATCCCACAACCCAAAAAAACATCCTAGCACCGACTACAACCACCTCTATCGTCAGCCACAGCCACAACCACCACCACCACAAACACAGACACAACCAAACTCACAAACAAAATAAAAAACCAAACCACCATCTTAGTCACCAATCCACCACCACAGCCACCAAACTCACGGGAAAAAAAAAAAAAATCAAACACCCGTACCACCAAACCATAGCCACAACAACCACCATCGCCACCACCACAGCCATCAAACCCACAGAAGAAAAAAAAAAATCAAACATCATTCCACCACCACTAGGGGTATGCAGAAAATCTACCGACCCGCCAAACCCAACCTAACCCAATCCGACCTGTCGGATTGGGTTGGTTTTTAAGGCTTGGTGGGTTGGGTTGAGTCATAAAATTTTTTTTTTTATAGCGGGTTGGGTTGAGTGTGGATCATAAAATTACAAACCCGCCAAACCCAATCCAACCCACCCATATTTAATGTATATTTAAAATATATTATATATTTAATAATTTTTTTAAAAAAATTAGCTGTAAATTTAATATATATTAATAATAATATATTTAATAAATTTAATAATAATAAAAATAAAAATTTGTTAAACCCATGGGTTCAACTCGACCCATGTGGGTTGGGTTGGGTTGAACTTATGTGATGGGTTGGATTTGGTTGAATTTTTTTTGACCCACCATGGTGGGTTGGGTTAAAAAATCCCTTCAACCCAACCCGACCCATGCACACCCCTAACCACCACAGCCATCAAACCCAAAGAAGAAAAAAAAAAAAAAATCAAACATCATTCCACCACCACAACCATCAAACCCACAGAAGGAAAAAAAAAAAAAAAATCAAACATCGTGAGCTAGTGGATCGACGGGTTGGCGGCGTGGATTGACAGCATGGATCGACAGGTTGGTAGTGTGGTTCGATGGGTTGGCAACGTGGATTGACGGTGTGGGCCTACAGCGTGAGCCAGTGGCGTGGGTGGACGGGCCGACGAATGAGAGAAGAGATGACAGGAACGAGACAGAGAGTGACTGAGTGTTCTGTGCAGAAAGAGGGTGAAAAAAAAAAGAGAAGTTAATACGGCTGTGATTAAAATATTATTATTATTTTTTTTTTTTTTTGCTCCAAGCTACAATTCACATCTATAGATAGATGTGCACTATAGCAATTTATCTATAATTTTTAACTTTGCCTCCACTGCTGCAAGGGTTTTTTTGTGTTTATGAAGCTAAATTTTAGCAATATAACATTATAGTTACATTGCTGAGAATGCTCTTATAAAATGTTTTTTTTTTTTTTTTTTAAAGGTGGGGTGGTCTTTTTTTGAAGAAGTAAAACACTGACCGTACGTGGGGTCTTTTTTTGCTGCAAGCAACACATCAACTGTTGTTTTGCCGCTTTTGCGTCTACTTAGGGCTAGGTTTGATTGTGGAAATCAATATCAAACCAACCTATGCTTTGTCTTGAACGACCGATGGTGTCTAATCTTTTGTCTTTTGTCTTTTTTTTTTTTTTTTTTTACTATATATATATATATATATATATATATTTTATAAGAACAACTTCCATTAAACTAACACAGCAAACAGAGAACAACAGAGCTGAGACTTCAATACTGATCCTGAAGGATCAAGTGACTCACAATGGGTGGGGAACACCCCTCCCAAACTTGATTCACTTCTTTATACCTTGCATAGTGGGCAAGTTCATGCACCACCCTATTGAACTCCTTCTTAACATGCTGAACTTTCCAATTGCCAAAACAATCCAGGTAACACAAAATTCCTTGAACAATATGCCCTATTTCACCACTAATTGTCTTTTCTATTATGCTCTAAGCCGCTAATAGAGAGTCAGATTCAATAATAATTTGTTGGAAGCCTAAATCCTTTGCTAACAATATACCAGCTTCCATCGCCAGCAGTTCAGTCTCTAACACAGAAAAATTTTCATTTAGCAAGCTACACATACTAGCTGCCGCCTCCCCCTTGTAATCTCTTATGATTACTCCAATACTTGAATACCGACCCCTCTCAGCTGTCGCTCCATCTAATAGTTTCTACTTAACGCATGTACAGCTCCATTTAATAGTTTCTACTTAACGCATGTGTTAGAAATACTGAATGTAATTCTATTGTATTTCATGATGAAAGAATGTACATAGGTGCCTTTATATATGAGGCATATGTGTGCAGTACAAATAAATATGTGTGTTATACAAGTAACTGGGTTTAAAGCCCACAATATATTATACACGTTAACAGCCCCCTCAAACTCAAGGTGGATGTGAGACCAATTTGAGGTTGTCAACTAAAGTACGAAGGCGTCCCTTAGGATGTGACTTGGTGAAGATATCTGCAAGTTGATCTTTAGAGGAGATTGGGATTAGCTTGAGGGCACCATGAACAAGATAAAAACGAATAAAATGACAATCGATCTTGATGTGTTTAGTTCGTTCATAGAAGACATCATTGTGAGCAATATAAATAGCACTCTGGTTGTCATAATAAAGAGGAGTAGTAGAGGATGTAGACATACCTAAGTCTTTGAGAAGCCATCGTAGCCAAAGGAGCTCAGATGTGGTATCAGCAAAGGCACGATATTCTGCTTCAATACTGGAACGGGCCACATGAGTTTGTTTCTTACTTCGCTAAGAAATCAGAGAAGAACCAAGAATAAAGCAATAACCAGTGGTGGACCTGCGATCAGTGGGATCTCTTATCCAATCAGTATCAGAAAATGCATGGAGAATAAGAGGAGATTGAGCAGATTAGAAAAGACCATGGAAGAGAATGCCATTTAGGTATCGAAGAATGTGCAGAACTACAGCATAGTAAGTCGATCATGGTGCAGACAGATACTAGCTCACCTAGTGAACATCATAGGAAATATTTGGACGAGTAACAGTAAGATAAGCTAAGCTGCCAACCAAGTCTGTAAAAAGAGGGATTAGACAATGGTTTCTCCTTTGAGGCAGTCAGATGTGCATTAAGCTCAACTGGGATGTTAACAGTCTTACTATCAGTGAGTCCAGCTTGAGACAAGAGTTCAGAGGCATACTTGGCTTGAGTAATATAAAGCCCATCTATAGAATGAGTGATTTCAAGACCCAAGAAGTAGCTGAGATGTCCAAGATCTTTCATCTCAAACTGTTGACTGAAAAAAGTCTTGAGTTCTTGAATGCCATTGAGGTCATCACTAGTTATGATCATATCATCCACATATAGGAGAAGTAAAATAATGTCTTTGTCAGTCCGACAAAGAAATAAGGCAGAATCATAATAATTGGCCATGTAACCCAAGTGAGAGATGGTAGAGTTGAATTTGGCAAACCAAGCTCGTGGAGCTTGTTTAAGGCCATAATGTGCACATCGAAGGTGACAAACCTTGGTTGAATCAACAAAGAGACCATGAGGAGGTTGCATATACACTTTTTCACTTAAATCCCCATTAAGGAATGCATTTTTGACATCCATCTGAAAAATGTTCTATTTACTGGCAGCAGCAATAGCTAAGAGGGCACGAACAGATGAGATATGAGCAACCGGAACAAAGGTCTCTTTATAATCAATCTTATACTCTTGTGTAAAACTTTTTGCAATAAGACGAGCTTTGTAGTGCTCAATGGACCCATCAGAGCAAGTCTTAATCTTGTAGATCCACTTACAACCAACCACAGATTTCCTAGGAGGAAGTGTCACCAAATCCCAAGTATGGTTTTTAGATAATGCATTAAGTTCCTCTTTAATTACAATCTGCCATAAAGGGTCAGTGGAAGCCTCATGATAGGGCAGTGTAACAATGATAGTCAAGTAAATGTGTAGGAATAGATCTTACCCGAGTTGAGTAACGAGATGGAATTTCTTGTGCAAGATCTTCAGGCGGAGCAGGAGCAGGAGACCCAAGCTCAGAATTGGGGTTGGGTAGCTCGTCTTCAACCTGTTCATCTTCCACCTGTTCATTAAAGGGTGAACTAGGAAAGGGATTAGTGATATCTGGTGGTTGGACAGAGAAGTCTACAGCAACAGAATCAGGAGCAACTATAGAAGGAATATATGCCTCATCTCGAAAAAGATCTAAGACAGAAGAGGAAGACAGTAAAGCACTAAAATGAGAGAGCTCAACAAAAAGGCGATGTTCCCAAAAGACAACATTACGAGATATACGAAGACGATGACAGACAGGATCATAACACCTATACCCCTTTTGAGTTTCACCATAGCCAAGAAAACAAAACCTTGACCGAGACTCAAGTTTGTTATGTTCATGTGGTTGAAGAAGAATGAAACAAGCAGAACCGAAGGAGCGTAGGTGGTGATAGTCTGGAGGTGACCCAAAAAGGCGCTCATATGGAGTCTGATTTTGGATAATAGGACTCGGAATGCGATTAATAGTATGAACAGCATGAAGAACAGTTTCACCCTAAAAAGGAGCAGGAACTTTGGCAAAGAGAAGGAGAGCACGAATAGTATCAAGAATATGATGAAGTTTTTGTTCGGCTCTACCATTTTGCTGAGAGGTTCCTAGACAAGTTAGTTGATGAACAGTGCCATAGGAACGCAAAATAGCTTGGAAAGCATATTGAGTATATTTAAGAGCATTATCAGATCGAAAAATTTTGATGTGTCTGGAAAACTGAGTTTCAACCATTTTTGCAAAATTAAAATATACTTCCAATAATTCAAAACGATGTTTCATATTAAAAATCCAGCTATAGCGAGAGTACTCATCAACAAAGACAACAAAATATCTAGACCCATCAATACTAGAGACAGAGGATGACCCTTAAACATTAGAATGAATAAGGTCAAAGATATCAGTGGATATTGATTCACTAGTATTGAAAGGCAAATCTGGTTGTTTTCCTAACTGACATGAAACACAATCAAAGTTTTCTGTAGACACTAAACCTAACAAACCTCTAGAAGCCAATTGTTGTACTCGAGAGGAAGATGCATGACCAAGATGAGCATGCCAAAGTGTAAGGGAAGGAGTGGAAGAAACTGTAGCAGTTGCAGCAACAAAAATAGGAGCAATAAGTGGAAGACGAAGGTTGTCCACGGGAAACATTCGCCCAACTCTGGGATCGATTCCAAGCTCCTGTCCCGTCCTAGGATCCTGCACAATGCATCCAGAATAATCAAAGGTAATGCGATAACCCAACTCAGCTAATTGTCCCACAGAAAATAAATTATAAGAAAGGTCAGGAATATTAAAGACTCCAGGAACCGAGAGGTTGTAGGTTGAAACTAAACCTATATTATGACCAAATATTGTGGAACTATTTGCTGTGCGAATATTAAGAGGGTGCGGTACAGGTTTAAGGTCAGAAAATAAGGACGAGTGAGGTGTCATGTGATTGCAACAAGCAGAATCCATAAGCCAAGAGGTAGGAGACATACCAGATAAAGTTGAGAGAGAAGAGGAATAAGATGTATTACCAACCATACGAATGACATTGGCGATGATATTTATAAGGTCATCTCTGGAAATGGAAAAAGTGGATCCAGAAAACTTAGACTATGTAGAGACGGGAGCCATTGGTAGGACACTCTCAGTGTTAGCAACAGTAGCAGCAGAAATTGAAACAGCTGAATTGTTGCAACGATAGCAAGTCTCAATATTGTGGCCAAAACGTTTGCAAAAGTTGCAAAAACGTTTACTACATTGTCGGCTACGATTATTGCAACAAGAAGAAGACATGTCCTTATTCTTCATTTAGAAGCAAAATATGCAAAAACGGACTGCAAAAATGAAATCTAAGCGAAAAACTGGGTAAGGAGTACCTGGACTGCAAAAAAAGCCAACTCTAAAAAAGTCAACGGTCAAAGTCAACGGTCAACTAGGGCTGACGTCAGCAAGATGACGTAAGCAGCTGACGTTTGCTGACGTAAGCGGCTGACTGTGATGATGTAAGCAATGACGTTAGCTAAGGTTGACATGGTAATGATGACGTTAACTAGGGCTAATGTCAGCAGGTGTAGATCTGGCGTAAGGAAGTGCATGTATGTGCATGAAGAAGACAGGCAGTGTGTGGAGCGCGTGATCTTGGGTGCAGATTATTTGGGCAGTGGGTGAGGGCACGTGGGGCCTCCGATGGTGGTCAGGCTTTCCCTTAATGGTAGATCGGTAGTGGACGATCATAGTGATGCCTGCAAAAGCACAATCGGAACAAGGATCACGGTAGTGACAGTATGCAGTGGTCTTGAGACTCTGAACGACAGCAACTGTAGGTCCGAACCAAAGACGATGATTGAGATGCGTCAGAGGTTTAACGGCGAATGGCTGCAACAGCAGTTGTAACAACGGAAACAATTGCGAGTTTGAAATAACACTAATAGAGATAAGACTGCAATGAAAAAGTCAGAGCGATGGCTCTAATACCATATTAGAAATACTGAATGTAATTCTATTGTATTTAATGATGAAAGAATGTACATAGGTGCCTTTATATATGAGGCATATGTGTGAAGTGCAAGTAAATATGTTTGTTATACAAGTAACCTAACTGGGCCTAAAGCCCACAATATATTATACACGTTAACAGCATGTATAAATAATTAAGGCTATGATTCTAGGCAAATGAAATCATACTTGTAACATTGCAGAGCTCTTTTCTTAATCATATTCTTGATTTTCTATGTTCTGCCAAATCATGGGTGGAAATTCAATCCAATTTCTCCTCACTTTTGTTCTTTTTTTGTTGTGCATGAAGCCAACCCTCAGCTGCATAGAGCAGGAGAGATAAGCACTTTTTAAGATTAAGGAGGACCTTATTGATCACTATGGTCATCTTTATTCTTGGAGTGCTGAAGAAAGGTCAAAAGATTGTTGCAAATGGAGAGGGATCTGCTGTAGCAACCAAAACTCAGTCCTTTTTTGATTGACTTACAATATTTGAATTATTTGGATGTGCAAAACAATGATTTCAATCAAAGCCAAATCCCAAACTCCATTGGTTCTCTCTCCAACCTAATACACCTTGACCTTAAATCTGTAAATTTCGGAATAAACATTCCTTTTCATCTTAGAAACCTTTCAAGCCTGCAGTATCTCAATTTTAGCTAGAATTATTTTAATAATCCTGAAAACTTAGAGTGGCTCTCGCAACTTTCTTCTTTAAGCTACCTTGACATGAGTTCTGTTAACTTGAGCAAAGTTAATAATTGGCTCCAAGTAGTGAACAAGCTACCTTACTTGACATCCTCGCACTTGGAATCATGTAATCTTCCAAATATTTTCTTAGTTTGGCTTGTTAATTCTTCTACTTCTCTTCATTCCCTAGATCTCTCTGATATCAGTCTCACTTCTTCTTCTTCTGTACTACGGTGGTTGTTCAACTTCAACACCACTGTTGTTAAACTTGATTTATGATTTAATCAATTTCATGGCTTAATTCCAGATGGTTTTAGCAAAATGAAGTCTTTGACACATCTCTTTCTTGATTATAATGAGTTTGAAGGAGGGATACCAAAAACCTTTAGTGGTCTGTGTAATTTACAAACATTATCTCTATTAATGAACAATCTTAACGGACAACTTCTTGAATTTTTTCATAACTTGACTGGTTGTGCTAACCAATCAATAGAGGATTTGATTTTGGAATCAAATCATGGGATTGTTACCTAACCTCACAACATTTCCATCATTGAGAGAATTAAAGGCTTCATCACAATCATTTGAATGGGACAATACTCGACAATTTGGGAAAACAATCCAGGCAATAGAGATTGTATCTTGGTCATAATTCATTTGAAGGTTTTATTGCTGAAGCCCACTTCTCAGAGCTTACAAAATTGAAGTATTTGGACTTATCTAATACCTTATTGGTGTTCAACTTCAGCTCTGATTGGGTTCCACCTTTCCAATTAGAAAAAATAGCTTTATGGTCTTGCCAACTAGGCCCTCAATTCCCAAAATGGCTTCAAACTCAAAAAAATTGCATTTGGCTTGATATTTCTAATTCTAGGATTCTAGATTCCCTTTTTAATTCATATTGGATCTTCTCTCCTCAATTAATTTATATGAATACGTCTCACAACCAAATCAGTGGCCATATACCAAATTTGTCATTTGAGTTCTCCTCTCGCCCCACAATAGACTTGAGTTCCAATAAACTGGAAGGTGAAATACCATCATTTTTATTTAAAGTTACTCATTTGGATATTTCTAATAATATGTTTTCGGAGCCAGCCTTTTTCTTATGTACAACCAATAATAGGAATTTGAGCATTCTAGACCTCTCCAACAATCAATTATTAGGAGAGCTTCCTAACTGCTAGATGCATTTTGAAGGACTTAAAATTCTTAATTTGGAAAACAATTGTTTTCATGGGAAAATCCCAAACTCAATAGGTTCCTTACTTGGGATTGAAATAGTAGATTTAGGCAACAATAGTTTCACTGGAGAACTTCCTTCCTCATTGAAGAATTGTACAAAGTTGAAATTTGTTAATCTTCGAGATAACAAATTGTCAGGACAAATACCGATGTGGTTAGGGAGCAGTCATCCTGATTTAGTTGTGCTTTTCCTTCGATCGAATCACTTCTTTGGAAGCATTCCTTCACATCTATGTCATCTGACACATCTTCAACTTTTGGACCTTGCTTTAAACCATATCTCAGGAAGTATACCAAAATGCATCAACAATCTTACTGCTTTGACCAGTTCAATTTCAACCATTGGTCATTTTTATAAAGGTCCTCTGGACTTTTTACACTGTGATGACCTTGCATTTTGGTTGTGGAAAGGAAGAGATCTCTGTAGTAATCTTGGACAAATAAAGAGCATAGATCTCTCTAGTAATAAACTTACTGGGCTAATTCCAAGGGAAATTATGGAAGCTGTTGGATTGATTTCTTTGAATCTCTCAAGAAACCTTTTAACTAGAAGAATCACTACAGAGATTGGTGCGTTATGGTCATTAGAAGTCTTGGATCTCTCTGAGAATCAATTATCGGGTGGAATTCCTTCAAGCATCGCTCTTATTAATTCTCTAAATTTGTTGGACTTGTCGAACAATAACTTTTCAGGCATAATTCCAACAAACCCTCAACTCAATACCTTTAAAGCCACTGCATATGAAGGTAACCCAAATCTTTGTGGATTTCCATTTCAAAAGAAATGTCCAGTAGAAACATCTCAAAATCCAACTATGAATAAAGGTGGTGACCATGCTAGCATTCAAGAGACGAAAGATGGATTTATAACCCTAGGATTTTATGTTAGTGTGGACCTTGGATTTGTCATCGGGTTTTTGGGAGTTTTTGGCACATTACTACTAAACAGGTCATGGCGATTCTCCTATTTCAACTTCTTGAACAATGTCAAAGATAAGCTGGATGTGATTGTAGTAGTGAATATGGCTGGATTACGAAGGCAACATCAAACATAATTGGTAATAACTGGAGATGAGGTTCTGAGAGAGATTGTAGACAAGGAAACAACTGCTGGATTATGGCTTAAATTACAGAGTCGATACATGACTAAGTCTTTTACAAATCGCTTGTACATGAAGCAACAGCTATACACCATTCGAATGAAAGAAGGTACCCCTATTTCTGACCATCTTGATGAATTTAATAGGATTGTTATTGATTTGAAAAATATTGAATGGAAAGTAGAAGATGAGGATCAGGCTCTAATTTTGTTATGTTCATAGCCTTCTTCTTTTGAACACTTTGTCGACACCATGTTGTATGGTTTTGGAAGAGATTCTATCTCAATTGATGATGTCAAAGATGCATTGAATTCTAAGGAGTTGAAGAAGAAGGTTTTTGAAAATTGGGGCGATAATCAAGTTGATTGTCTTGTTGCTAGAAGTAGATCCAATGAAAACGGGTCTAGTAGTAATAGTGAAAAATCTAGATCTGGTAAGTGTCACTACTATAAAAAGGAAGGACATTGGAAAAAAGAATGCACGCTACTCAAAGAGAAAAAGGAGAAAGACAGTACTTCAAATACTAGTAATGTAGCTAGTGTTGCGGAGGTTAATTCTGTGGGTGACGACATGGTTATATCAGTATCTACTGGTTACTCCGGCGACGCTTGGGTTCTTGATTCTGCTTGCTCCTATCATATGACTCCTAGAAGAGATTGGTTTACTACCTATCGGTCAATTAGTGGTGAAGTTCTGATGGGAGATAATATGACCTGTAAGGGCTTGGGGATAGGAACCGTGAGAATTAAGATGTATGATGGTGTTGTTAGGACTTTGTCTAATGTTTGTCACGTGCCAGATTTGAGGAAAAATCTTCTATCTTTGGGTATATTCGATTCCCAAGGGTACAAATACACCGGTGAAGGTGGAGTTTTGAGAATTAGTAAGGGTGGTTTAGTTTTCATTAAGGAAAAATTGGTGAATGGTCTCTATATGCTATAGGAAAGCACAACTGTTGGTGTTGCAACAATATCTTTATCAATAGATCCATATTTAGATAATACTCATTTAGGGCATATGAGTGAGGCAAGCATGTCAATATTAAGCAAACGAGGTTTGTTGAATGGCCAAAAAATTGGAAAGCTAGACTTTTGTGAACATTGTGCCTTTGGAAAGTAGTGCAGGGTCAAGTTTAGTATAACTAATCACAGGACTAAAGGCACAATAGATTATATCCATTCTGATCTTTGGGATCCTTCTCCTGTCTGTTCCAGGGGTGGTTACCGATATTTGTTGACTTTCATTGATGACTATTCAAGAAAGGTTTAGGTGTATTTTCTGAAAAATAAGAGTGATGTTTTTGTCACCTTCAAGCAATGGAAGACACTTATTGAGAGGCAGATTGGTAAAAAGATTAAGTGTTTTAGGACAGATAATGGTTTGGAATATTACTTAGGTGAATTTGATGAGTTTTGCAAAAATGAAGGCATAGTGAGACACCGCACTGTTAGAGGAACAGCACAACAAAATGGAGTTGCAGAACGTTTGAACAAAACTCTATTGGAGAAGGCTTGTTGTTTGCTCTCAAATTGTGGTTTGTCTAAGGACTTTTGGGTTGAGGCAATTAATATGGCTTGCTATTTAGTTAATAGGTTTTCATCAACTGCCATTGAATGTAAAACTCCTTTTGAGGTATGGTCTGGTGCTCCTACTGATTACTCTAATTTGAGAGTATTTGGTTGTCCCGCTTATGCTCATGTGAATGATGGCAAACTTGAACCAAGGGCAAAAAAGTGCATATTCCTAGGCTAGCATCAAGGACAAAAGGTTATAGATTGTGGTGTAGAGATTCAAAATCCCCTAGATTAATTAGCAGCAGAGATGTGAAATTTGATGAGTCCTGCTATCCTTGACTAGAAAAAAGGAGAGTAATGGGGCAATAAAAGACCACGGTGTTAGTAAGCAGGTGGAGATTGAGATTGAAGCTTTGGATAAAGTGCATAATAGCACTTTAGTTCAGCCTATTCAAGATAAGGTGCATGATTCTACTAATGAAGTGGATGCATCACAGCAGCAATAGTAGTATAGTATAGCCACTGGTAGAGAGAGGAGACATATTAGACCACCACAGAGGTTTGCTGAGGCAAATTTGGTTGCTTATGCATTATTTGTGGCTGAGGTTATTGAGCATCATGAACCTTCCAATTATCATGAAGCTGTCTCTAGTGAGAATTTGGCTCAATGGAGTATTGCTATAAGCAAGGAGATTGAGTCTCTTCATAAGAATCAGACTTAGGAGCTAGTGAAACCACCTAAAGGCCAAAAGATTGTTGGTTGCAAGTGGGTCTTCAAGAAAAAGGAAGGAACTATAGGGGTTGAAGCATCGAGGTTCAAGGCACGAATGGTTGCAAAGGGCTACAGTCAAAGAGAAGGTATTGACTTCAATGAAGTGTTCTCTCTTGTTGTGAGACATAGCTCTATTCATGTGATGCTTGCTTGACTTGGAATTAGAACAACTTGATGTCAAGACAGCTTTTTTGCATGGGGAGCTTGAAGAACAAATATATATGCATCAACCAAAGGGTTTGTAATCCAAGGAAAAGAAAACCATGCTTGTTTGTTGAAAAAAACATTATATGGTTTGAAGCAATCTCCAAGGCAGTGGTATAAGCGGTTTGATACTTTCATGATTGGGCTTGGTTACTCAAGAAGTGACTATGATAGTTGCGTGTATCATAGGAAGCTCTCAGATGGTTCTTTTGTCTACTTGTTGCTATATGTTGATAATATGCTCATTGCAGCTAAGACTCTAGTAGAGGTAAACAAGCTAAAGACTTTACTTAGTGGTGAATTTGAGGTGAAATATTTGGGTACAGCTAAGAAGATTTTGGGAATGGAGATTCATAGAGATCGACAAGCTGGCAAGTTATTTTTGTCACAAAAGAATTATATTGAGAAAGTACCTGAATGTTTCGATATGCAGCAATATAAGCCAGTGAGTACTCCTTAGCAGCACATTTTAAGCTTTCAGCAGCTTTGTCACCAAAGTCTAAGGTGGAAAAGGAGTACATGTCTCATGTCCCTTATTCTAGTGCAATGGGTAGCATAATGTATGCTATGGTATGCACTTGTCCAGATATTTCACATGCAGTTAGTGTGATTAGTAGATATATGGCTAATCCTAGTAAAGAACATTGGCAAGCTGTGAAATGGATTCTTTGATATTTGAGAGGTACTGCAAACATTGGTTTGGTATATGACAGGGCTTCTATTGATAGTGGCAATGTTATTGGATTTGTTGATTCTGATTTTGCTGGTGATTTGGATAAGAGGAAATCTTTGACAGGTTATGTTTTCACATTATCTGGTAGTGTCATCAGTTGAAAAGCAACGTTATAATCAACAATTTCTTTGTCTACTACAGAGGTAGAGTATATGGCAGCAACAGAGGCAGTGAAGGAAGTTATTTGGTTGAAGGGTTTGGTTGGTGATATGGGTTTAGAACAAGATGATTCTGTTGTATTTTGTGATAATTAGAGTGCCATACATTTGACTAAAAATCCGATGTATCATGAGAGATCTAAACACATTGCTATCAAATATAACTTCATTCGTGAGACTGTATCTGAGGGCATAGTTGCAGTCAGAAAGGTTGCTACAGCAGATATGATGACCAAGCTGGTTGCTCTGTACAAGTTCAAGCATTGCTGGGACTTGATTGGCATTTGCAGTTTGTGATAGCCCTTAGGGGCTTTGGTTTGGCGGGGGAGAAGTTTTGTATGTGGGGCTAGACCAAATTCAAGCCAAAGTGGAGATTTGTTGTTACATGTCTTTTAATTTGGTCAAACGAATTGACCAATTCCTAGAACTTTCAGGACTATGTTTTGTCGACTTTGTGATATGCTCTTTATTAATATACCCTAGCCGACTTATACTTGGTATAAGTATATTTTTTATGCGGCAATTGAGGTAGTTAGTGAGAAAAGACAGCCGCATATTATTTAGAGTTCTAAGCCGTGCTTTGTTTTGAGAGAGAAATTTAGGTTTTCTCTAGTCACGCGTTTCTGGTGATTAAGAGCTCTTTTGGGTGTATTTGGGGTTTGGGTTTTGTGAGAGTGTTTTGGGTACTACCTTTGTAATTTCTTCCTTTTGTTAGTGAAACTTTCTCCTCAATGCCGCCCGTGGACATAGGCCAAAAGCTGAACCACGTAAGTTCTGTGTTCCCGTGTGATTGTTTCTTTTGTCGTTCTCTTTCTATTTTGCATAAACCTACTATTATTTGGATAAACACACAACAAATTGATATTCATGTTTTTGCTATTCTCAACACATTGGTATTAAAGCTTCCATTTTTACAACACCTTACACTCCAAGAGGGAGCTATTCTGTTTTGATTTTCTAAATTTTTTATTGGGTAACATTATTTAAATTTTTAGTAATTAATATATAATGATAAGAAATGTGACTTTCAATTTTCTACTCCACGTTATTTTCTTTATAGAATAGTTATACTTGTATTTACTCTTTCAATTTTCTCTATAATCACAAAAATAAGAATTTTTAATTATGAATGAAAAATGATTTTCTAATGGATTCTTTGTCTTCAAATATTGAAAGGAAAGTTGCTGCAAAATTTAGTACTTAATTAGTTGTAAGTGATTTTCATGATTTAAAAGGTTATTGAATTCTACCTTTTAAAGATTACATTTGATTAAGTAAAAATGTATCATCATAGAAACATTATTAATTGGTAAAAAAATGATGAATTTTTAGAAGGGTTTAATATATACTGTCATTTGCCGTATTAATTGTTACAAATATAAAACCCAATGTCTATCGACAAAGAAAATAAATAGAGAAATAGATGATTGGAGAGTGGAGCAGAAAAATGTAGATTTTTATCTTATCAATCAATGAATATTTGTTAATTCAACTAGTATGAATTTTTTTTTCAAATTTGTTGCACGTATACACAATATTACTCTTTGAAATATCACATCAACAATTTTGTGACCATTTAACCTAACAATATACTATCATTTGGTGGTGTATCAATTGTTACAAATATAAAACCTAATTGTCTACCGACAAAGAAAATAAATAGAGAAATAGATGATTATAGAGTGGAGTAGAGAAAAGTAGACTTCTATCTTACTCATGAGTTATGTAGGTGGGTCATGCGTTCTCTAAATAATATCTCCCAATAGTCGAAATACTGGACATTTAGATGGAACCCATATGAAATGATAAAATGTTCCCCACAAATAAAATAATAGCCCTTTACAATTATGGTAAGAGTATGACATACTCATACCATAATTGTAAAGGGCTATTATTTTATTTGTGGGGGAACAATGTTCCCCCACAAATAAAATAATAGCCCTTTACAATTATGGTATGAGTATGACATGGTATCAAATTCAAATTTATAAAAGCAGCTTATAAAAGAGTGGTGACACACATAAAAAAGTAAAAATAAAAACAAAGATTTCCTATTGGAGTTTGTGATCCTTAAATTATTCGAAGGCTTACAAATATCTCAAAAATAAGGAGTTCAAGGTGGGATATCCCTGGATTTATATGGATGCAAACTAAGTTCACCACATAGTTGAATTTAGGAGGTGTTTGGTACTATTGTTTAAATAATAATTTTTAATGTTTAAACAATATTATACGTATTTTTACTCACACATATTTTTACAAAATAACAATAATGTTACTATAAATCTCTTACCAAACGGGCCTTTAGCTTTCAAGATATTCCAGGATATATGTGGATGCAAATTATATATGTTATTTATGTGGATACAAATTTAGTTTTCAAGAAAGGTCCACACACATCGTTTGTATACACCATTAATAGACGGCATAATCACTTTTATTCAAAACTAAAAATCACCCACAAAAGGGTGATAAATACTTATGGTGAGATATTTGGTGGTATTATGGCCCTCGATGTCATGTGGTGTAATCAGTGATGCTGGAATTCTGAATCTGAGTATTTGGTTGTTCTCCAGTAATATTTTTAACGACGGAAATGTTTAGTTTACATCCCTTTTTTTTACGTAAGTTTGCATCACTTATACCACTCCAACACCTAACATGCCACACCAGGCACCAGCAGTTCTAAAATTTAGTTAGCAATTTCACACTATTCCCACATGTAGCAAAAATTTGTAACCTAACAACTTTACCGATATCTAACATCCCTAATCCATATTCTCTTCTCACCTCTCTACTCTCAGCCGTCCAATAGTCCACTCATCTGACTCAAGGACTTCACATTTGATCTCGCCGACAAGCATCGCACTTTCATTGATGATGACGAACAATATATCTAACAATACAAATATTTTTTACAATTTTTAAAATGATATATTTTAATTAATATTAATTAAAGTAGTGTTAGTGATGAAATCATAGAAATGATATTACTTTAATCACGTCATACTACTTCAGTTATGAATAATTGTTTCCTCAAAAAAAAAAAAAGTTATGAATAATAATGAAAACAACAAAAAAATTTAATTACGGAGCTGAGTTCTCAAGTGTATGTATGTTGTTAGTTAGGTTCCAATAAATATGTATGATAGCAACTTCTCTTTTTTTCCAAATGAAGTAATTGCTTCTCTCTTTTCTTTATAAGCCCTTCTTTCCATTGATTATATCTCACTCAACCACCGCATACTTAGACTCTGCATAGATTTTTCTCCTTTATTTTTCACAGAGCAACTTTCAGTCTTGCAAAACACCTCAAAACAATCAATATGGGTAGCCTCAAGCTCGATCATGAACTTGACTACAATTCTCACATGATGGTTAACCCTCTAGACCCAGAGGAATTCAGGAGGCAAGGCCACATGTTGATAGACTTCATTGCTGATTATTACCAAAATATAGAGAGTTACAAAGTCCTAAGCCAAGTTGAGCCAGGTTACCTTAAAAAACTCTTGCCAGAATCTGCCCCCTATTATCCTGAATCAATTGAAACCATCCTCCAAGATGTGCAAAAATATATTATACCTGGGATCACACATTGGCAGAGTCCTAATTACTTTGCCTACTTCCCTTCAAGTGGTAGCACTGCAGGTTTTCTTGGTGAAATTCTAAGCACCGGCTTTAATGTAGTCGGATTCAATTGGATGTCATCACCAGCTGCAACTGAGCTAGAATGTATTGTCACGGATTGGCTTGGAGAAATGCTTATGCTACCAAAGTCTTTCCTTTTCAAAGGTAATGGTGGAGGTGTATTGCAAGGGACTACTTGTGAGGCCATTTTGTGTACGCTAGCTGCAGCGAGGGATCAGATGCTAAACCGATGTGGGAATGAGAAGATGGAAAAGTTGGTGGTCTATGGGTCTGACCAAACACATAGTGTACTACAAAAGGCAGCTCAAATTGCTGGAATCCACACAAAGAACTTCCGAGCCATCAAAACTACGAAGTCAAATTCATTTGGGTTATGCCCAAACTCTCTAAGAGATGCAGTTCATGCAGATGTTGAAGCTGGGCTAGTCCCATTCTTTCTATGCGCCACAGTTGGGACAACTTCAACAAATGCTATTGATCCAATAGGGCCATTGTGTGAAGTAGCAAAAGATTTTAACATATGGGTTCATGTTGATGCTGCATATGCTGGAAGTGCTTGCATTTGCCCAGAGTTTCGTCATTTCATTGATGGGATTGAGGGTGCAAACTCGTTTACTTTGAATGCACATAAATGGTTCCTTACAACTCTAGATTGTTGCTGCCTTTGGGTGAAGGATCCAAGTGCCTTGGTAAAATCTCTCTCAACTAATCCAGAGTTTTTGAGAAACAAGGCCACAGATTCAAAACTAGTGGTGGACTACAAAGACTGGCAAATAACCTTGAGCCGAAGATTCCGAGCCATGAAACTATGGCTTGTGCTAAGAAGCTATGGCGTGGCTAACCTCAGAAACTTCCTGAGAAGCCATGTCAAAATGGCAAAGCTTTTTGAAGAACTTGTAAGAAACGATAATAGGTTTGAAGTTATGGCCCCTAGAAACTTTGCTTTGGTTTGCTTTAGGGTTTTGCCTTGGCCAAATGATATCAGTGTGGCTTATCATGTGGAGCGTGTAAATGAGCTAAACAAGAAGCTGCTAGAGTCGATCAATGAGTCAGGGAATATGTACATGTCTTCCACTGTGGTTGATGGAGCATACATAATACGGTGTGCTATAGGTGCAACTCTGACAGAGGAAAGACATGTGATTAGGGCTTGGAAGGTTATTCAAGAGCATGCAGATGCTTTACTCAGCAAAAACTAGTGTAAAGGTATTGACACTAGTCACATTGAATTTGCTTTTAGTTGCCAATAAAAGTAAAATAAGTGTGCATGATGTGGCAATTTGATGCCATGCACAGTCCCTTATCTTCTATATATGTAAGATGCTTTTAATTTTATTCTACAATATATCTTTTTATTGACAAAAATAATTCGTTATTACGTGGCTGTCGTTTGATGAAAATTTTATTTATAACTGGCCTAGATAGAATGAAAAGCTTTGGCAGAGACGATTTCTCGATGTCTATCGGTGTGTTTGTCTGTCTCCTTCTCTCTTTCCACCCAAAAAAATAATAATGATAAAAGAAGAAGTAAAACACTTGTCTGTCTCCTTCTCTCTTTCCTCCCAAAATAATAATAATGATAAAAGAAGTAAAACACTGACCGAGTGGACCAAATTGTCTGTCTATAATGCAATATTTATCATTTTTATTGCATTTTCGGGGCTCATATTTCATACTTTTCAACTCAAAAATTAAGAAAAAAAAATGAATTCTTGAGCTAAACTTGAAAAAACAATCTACAAAAAGAATTAATTTAAGGCATAATTAGTCTAATATGGATCGAAGGGGATTGAAATTTACTGAGTGAACCAAATTGAACCGAAATAGACCTAATTGGACCAAATTAGAATGAATAGAAAATGTTTAATTTTTAAGGAGAACAATTTATCTTCAACAAATTTTAGAGAAAAAATTATATATTATATTACAATACAAAATAATTATTTATTCATATGCATCGCTTGGGTTTGTGATTAGCATTTTTATAATTGTGGGCCACTTAAATTAGTGTGCATGGGATGTGACAATTTGATGTCATGCCAGTGGTGGTTTTAGATATTTTTTTCAAGGTAGTCCTTGAAAAATATAAATTACACAATTTAATAAAAAGAAAATTTCATATATTAAAAACAATAACAAAAAAAAAACATAAATAAATAAAGTTTTACAACTACCTTCTACAAATTTTTATGTACTTTAAAAGAGTTGCCTAACATAGTTTATTTATTTATTTTTTGAAAGAGTTGCCTAACATAGTTTAACACTTAAGAAGCAATAGCCAATCAACACAATTACATTTACTCCTATCCAAAAAATAAAAAATAAAAAAACATAATTACATGCACTTACACAGTTACACAAAAGACAAAAGATGAGAGCCTGAGTCTAAGTCACAGGTCAAACTAGTTAGTAGACAGTGGATGGGTGAAGTTAAAGAAATATAAAGCATAACATTGCAGAAAAGGACAAACCGATAAAGTCAAATAAAGTCAAAGATATTCAATATTAGTTATGTTGTGCATGTGCTATTCAGTATTTACTATTTAGCTCAGAACATCAGATGATGAATTAGATTTTTCCACTCCATAGAGAGAGAGAGAGAGAGAGAGAGCAAAAGAGAGAACTGAGATACCTTGAGGGCTTGTGTTTGAGGCCACTGGCCAGGCGAGGCGATGAAGGCTGGGTTACCTAATTAGCGGCGGCTGTTCTGGGCCAAGGCAATCTCGCCGATATGCTCTGGGACAGGGTCCTGACTGCTGAGGTTCTTATTTCCCTTTTAGGATAGGGATTTTTTTTTTTTGTTTAAAATTTGATGGGGTATTTAGTTTATAGAAATTAAAATTATTTTTATATTTATTAATTTAAAAATCTGTCTGAGTAGTGAGTGAGGACTGCTCCTCAGATTTTTATTGGGCTTGGTATTATTATATATATTTTTTGGGCTTTTTTTTTTTTTTGCTTGAAAGGGCATAATAATTGTTAAGTGAACCAAGTTATGAACCAAATTTTAGTTTTATTGGGTATACAAAAATAGTTTAGTTTCATTGGTTATAAAAAAAAAAAAAAATGAGGTGGTCACAAAATTTTTTAAGGAGTAAACAAATATAAAATTTTAAATTATTATGTGTTTATTTGAAAGCTCATTTTTAATAGAAAATTATGTGAGCAATACATGGGACAACTAGTATATATTGTTTACCAAAAAAATTAAAAATCACGGCTAAAAACAAAAAGAAAAAGAGGGCTAAAAACAGAAAGAAAAAGCGGGCCGACGTTGGTACGCGTGAAACGAGTCATCCAAAACGCGGCTTAAAAAGTAGTTGAAACAATACCTATAAATGGTATAAAAATAAACAAAATAGAAAAAAAAAAAAAAAAAATGCCCTTTACAAACGCTCACTCCGTATAAAATGTTTTTTTTTTTTTTTTTTTTTTTCCAGGTGAGGTGGTCTTTTTCTGAAGAAAAAACACTGACCGTACGTGGGGTCTTTTTCTGCTGCAGGCAACACGTCAACTGTTGTTTTGCCGCTTTTGCGTCTAATTAGGGCCAGGTTTGATTATGGAAATCAATATCGAACCAACCTATGCTTTGTCTCGAACGACCGATGGTGTCTAACCTTTTGTCTTTTTTTTTTTTTTTTTGCCTTTTTACTATTTAGTGCTAATAGTTTCTACTTAACGCATGTATAAATAATTAAGGCTATGATTCTAGGCAAATGAAATCATACTTGTAACATTGCAGAGCTCTTTTCTTAATCATATTCCTGATTTTCTATGTTCTGCCAAATCATGGGTGGAAATTCCCTCCAATTTCTCCTCACTTTTGTTCTTTTTTTGTTGTGCACGAAGCCAACCCTCAGCTGCATAGAGCCGGAGAGACAAGCACTTCTTAAGATTAAGGAGGACCTTATTGATGACTATGGTCATCTTTATTCATGGAGTGCTGAAGAAGGGTCAAAAGATTGTTGCAAATGGGGAGGGGTCCGCTGTAGCAACCAAACAGGCCACATAATCATGCTCAATCTTAATTTCTCCAACTTGGAACCTCTGAGAGGTAAACTTAGTCCTTTTTTGATTGATTTACAATGTTTGAATTATTTGGACGTGCAAAACAATGATTTTAGTCAAAGCCAAATCCCAAACTCCATTAGTTCTCTCTCCAACCTAACACACCTTGACCTTAAATCTGCGAATTTCGGAACAAACATTCCTTTTCATCTTGGGAACCTTTCAAGCCTGCAGTATCTTGATCTTAGCTGGAATAATTTTAATAATCCTGAAAACTTAGAGTGGCTCTCTCAACTTTCTTCTTTAAAATACCTTGACATGAGTTCTGTTAACTTGAGCAAAGTTAATAATTGGCTTCAAGTAGTGAATAAGCTACCTTACTTGACATCCTTGCACTTGGAATCATGTAATCTTCCAAGTATTTTCTCTGTTTGGCTTGTTAATTCTTCTACTTCTCTTCATTCCCTCGATCTCTCTGATAACAGTCTCACATCTTCTTCTTCTGTACTACAGTGGTTGTTCAACTTCAACACCAGTGTTGTTAAACTTGATTTACGATTTAATCAATTTCATGGTTTAATTCCAGATGGTTTTAGCAAAATGAAGTCTTTGACACATCTCTTTCTTGATTATAATGAGTTTGAAGGAGGGATACCAAAAACCTTTAGTGGTCTGTGTAATTTAAACACATTATCTCTGCCAGTGAACAATCTTAACGGACAACTTCTTGAATTTTTTCATAACTTGACTGGTTGTGCTAACCAATCAATAGAGGTTTTGAATTTAGATTGGAATCAAATCATGGGATCGTTACCTGACCTCACAACATTTCCATCATTGAGAGAATTAGGGCTTCATCACAATCATTTGAATGGGACAATACTTGACAATTTGGGAAAACAATCCAGGCTAGAGAGATTGTATCTTGGTCATAATTCATTTGAAGGTTTTATTTCTGAAGCCCACTTCTCGGATCTTACAAAATTGAAGTATTTGGACTTATCTAATACCTCATTGGTTTTCAACTTCAGCTCTGATTGGGTTCCACCTTTCCAATTAGAAAAAATAGCTTTATGGTCTTGCCAACTAGGCCCTCAATTCCCAAAATGGCTTCAAACTCAAAAAAATTGCATTTGGCTTGATATTTCTAATTCTGGAATTTCAGATTCCCTTTTTAATTCATATTGGATCTTCTCTCCTCAATTAATTTATATGAATATGTCTCACAACCAAATCAGTGGCCATATACCAAATTTGTCATTGGAGTTCTCCTCTCCCCCCACAATAGACTTGAGTTCCAATAAACTGGAAGGTGAAATACCATCATTTTTATTTAAAGTTACTCATTTGGATATTTCTAATAATATGTTTTCAGAGCCAGCCCATTTCTTATGTAGAACCAATAATAGGAATTTGAGCATTCTAGACCTCTCCAACAATCAATTCTTGGGAGAGCTTCCTAACTGCTGGATGCATTTTGAAGGACTTAAAATTCTTAATTTGGCCAACAATCATTTTCATGGGAAAATCCCAAACTCAATAGGTTCCTTACTCGGGATTGAAATACTAGATTTAAGCAACAATAGTTTCACCGGAGAACTTCCTTCCTCATTGAAGAATTGTACAAAGTTGAAATTTGTTAATCTTCGAGATAACAAATTGTCGGGACAAATACCGATGTGGTTAGGGAGCAGTCATCCTGATTTAGTTGTGCTTTTCCTTCGATCGAATCACTTCTTTGGAAGCATTCCTTCACATCTATGTCATCTGACACATCTTCAACTTTTGGACCTTGCTTTAAACCATATCTCAGGAAGTATACCAAAATGCATCAACAGTCTTACTGCTTTGACCAGTCCAGTTTCAAACATTGGTCATTTTTATAAAGGTCCTCTTGACTTTTTCCACTGTGATGACCTTGCATTTTGGTTGTGGAAAGGAAGAGATCTCTCTAGTAATCTTGGACAAATAAAGAGCATAGATCTCTCTAGTAATAAACTTACTGGGCCAATTCCAAGGGAAATTATGGAACTTGTTGGATTGATTTCTTTGAATCTCTCAAGAAACCTTTTAACTAGAAGAATCACTACAGAGATTGGTGTGTTACGGTCATTAGAAGTCTTGGATCTATCTGAGAATCAATTATCGGGTGGAATTCCCTCAAGCATTGCTCTTATTAATTCTCTAAATTTCTTGGACTTGTCGAACAATAACCTTTCAGGCATAATTCCAACAGGCCCTCAACTCAGTACCTTCAATGCCACTGCATATGAAGGTAACCCAAATCTTTGTGGATTTCCACTTCCAAAGAAATGTCCAGGAGAAACAACTCAAAATCCAGCTATGAATAGAGGTGGTGACCATGCTAGCATTCAAGAGACAGAAGATGGGTTTATAACCCCAGGATTTTATGTTAGTGTGGCCCTTGGATTTGTCATCGGTTTTTTGGGAGTTTTTGGCACATCACTACTAAACAGGTCATGGCGATTCTCCCATTTCAATTTATTGAACAATGTCAAAGATAAGCTAGATGCAACCGTAGTAGTGAATATGGCTAGATGACGGAGGCAGCATCAAACCTAATTGGTAATAATTGTTTCCGTACTTTTATTCTCATTGTCATTATCATCAATGTCATTCTAAGTTTTTTTCCTTTTCTTTTTTTTTTTCATTATTTTTTTTTTCTTGATAATTAAAGTCTAAAGTAGTATTATTATCATCATTATTACTCCCAAATTTATGAACATGTCTCAGTCTTTGTTCTTCATTTATTCAAAATTCTCAGTGAACTATGCTTTACAAAAACATGTCATAGACCTCTACTTCCCCTCGGTTATGTAACTATCCTTTTACACAACCATGATTGATCCCAATGAATTACAAGCTTACAACATTTTTTTTTTTAATCATCAAGTTTATAACATGTTAAATATACTTTCTAGTTTACAAATTCGTAAAGTCTCCATAGTATTCTTTCAAGATGCGTTACGTCTTAAATGTCTTACTTAGGTAATTACTCAATTATGTTGAATGCATCACAAATTTTGGTTCCAGTATGAACTTGTGCTGGTTATTATTACCATTTTCAACACTCTTAATAGCCACAAAGCTTTATTTGATCTATTCATTTCCTTCCGGACTCTTACTGTACAGGGCTTGGAATCATTATTAGAGACACAGGGGGGCAGGGTTTATTGCTAGCAAGTCTTCGAGAATTCCATTGATTCATGATCGAAAATGGAGTTTTTTAATTACATTCTTGGTGTTATTGAAGCTACAATTTTCTTTCAGGAAATTGATATCTATGAATGCATTTCTGAGTGTGGTAATGCACACTTTATCTGAACTATGCAATGAGGACGTCTCCCAACAGCCCCATTTGGTCATTTGATAGATGAACTCAAGTTGTTGACAAATTGTTGTACCTGGGCAGTTTAGTTTCGTTCCTACAAATGGGAATAGAATGTCTGTTTTATTGGCGTCTCTTGCTAGGGTCTATTGTAATGTTGTTATGTGGTTTTGAGGATTTGTTTTCTTGTTTTTCTGCTGTTTTGACAGACGATGTACACAATTTGTAAGTTAGTGAATAAATTTCTAACTTTTTTATAATTTTAAAAAAAAAAAAAAATGATACACTAGTAAAAAGCAACAGTTAAACAGTAGTCATGTAGATGACGAAAACAATCACATACTAACAGACTAAATTTTAGTTTAATTATGCTTTTACTCATTCATAGAACATGAATTTTTTTATAATTGAGAATGCACAAGAAGTCAACAATTTTAATTTAAGTACCTTCATTAATACATACATGTACGAGGACATAAAAAAAAAAAAAAAAAAAAAAAATACATACTTTGGGATAGATGGTAATAGATGGAACATGCTCAGTGAAATCAGTGAGGAAGTTCCTGTATCAATTGTCCCATAGGAACACATCAACAACTAGATGGTCGTGGTTATGGAAAATTACAACTCCCAATAATTTAAAATAATTTATCTGGAAAAGCTTCAATGATCATTTACCAACATGCACTTTATTTATAACCAGAGGAGTTCAAGAACAAATTTGTCTGAGATGCCATCAGACAAATTTAGCAAGAAATCATCACCTTAGATTGTTTTCATAGAACTGTCCATCAAGCCGATGTATTTTTCTTCTTACTCAAAAAAAAAAACACATGAAAGCAGTAAGACCTTGTGGCATCTATGTTGCTTGGCTTCCACCTCCTGAAAACTTTGTGATAATAAGGATGGGAGTGGGAAAGGTAATCCGGGACAAACAGGGGCACGGAGAGTTTTTTGGGATCAAAATGGGAATTGGATTACAGGATTCTTGATGCATATAGACTCTACAAACCATTAATGCAGCTGAAATTTTGGGTTATTCAACATGGAATAAACTTAGAATGGATTTTTTTTTTTTTTTTTTTTTTTTTTTTTTTTTGAGATGGTTAAAAATTACTATTTACTAATATACTGAGCCGGTAGCATGAATCCAAGAACTCCCGAACCACTGGGACTTAGTGCCTAAGAAGGTACCAACCCGCCTAAAGGTGCTGTGATAGTATGGAATTTGGACTATGGAAACATAATTTTGGAATCAGATACAGCTTTAGCAATAAAATTACTTGCTAATTGGGAAGACCCCTATGTGGGTCTTTCTACATTTGTGTATGATTGCAGAGAGCTCTTGGATAGGTAATGGATGGTGCGGGGACTCAATGGTGGAGCCAAGAAATTTCTTTAGGGCGGCCAGTGAATACATTTTTGTGTAATTTTTAGATTTATTACCAAATGTAAAATAAATTAATGGAAAATTTCAAAAGCTAAGAGGCCATGGCCCCCCTTGGCAGCTCCACCTATGCCTTGACTTCACATGCTCAGAGAGACTAACGTCGTTGAATAGAGATTGGCAAGGAAAGAGCTAGATTCTTGGTATAGTTTGGAGAACTTTGGACAATAGCATGCATTCCTACTAAGTACATACAGCACAAATAGGTCTCAATTCAGCTAGTCTTGAAGAGCTTGGGTTTTAGGGACCCAAATGCCAAAAATTGACGGACTGGGCTCCAAACCTATCATTTATGTTAAATCACTTATGTCTGGAATCCACTTCACATACCTGTCCTTTTACGACTATATTGTCAATTTCACATGGATTAATCATTTTTGTTTTTTGGAAAAAAAAAATTTAATGCAACCCAAAGTTAGGTGGCACCTTCAAAAATTGACATTTGTCTTTACCCAATATCAACTAGCTCACTTCACCCCACGTCACTTAACTAAATAATTGATTAGTGATTTATAATTTCACAGTTCTCACATAGCATAAAAAGGTGAAAGGCCTTATAATTTTACAAATGATTTTTTATGTTTCAATCTGTTTTATTCACTACTTAAATAAAAAATTTTAGGGTAAATTCTACTAATATATCTTGAGATTTGGGTTAATGTAATTAGGTTCAAGATTTTTCAAAATTAATCAATTTGGTCCCTAAAGCCAACTTAGTCTATAAATAGTTAGATATTTTTTACTCAACTGTTTTAGGGAATAATTTGGTTTTAGGGACCAAATTGATTAGTTTTGAAAAGTCTTAGATCTAGTTAGCATTAGCCCAAACCTCAGGGGGTGTAAATGAATTTTACACAAAATTTTAATACTCTTCCCTCCAATTCATACGTTTCACAAATATTAAACCAATCAAAACTATATGGAAATTATGTAATCACCTAATGATTTTAGTAAAGAGAACAAAACTATTTATATATGATTATATAATCTAATTATGTAATCACCTGTTGGAAAAATGGTAATGTCATTTATAGTAAAGAGAACAAAACTATTTGACACAATCACAACTTTAAAGACAATATATTGTTTTCAAGTCACCTTTCTCACATGAGTAATGCTATATACAAAATATTTCACAAGTTTTTTTTTACAGCAATTGAGTTGACAAATTTTTATTTGTTTTTTTCTAAATTCACAATTAACATTATTTTTTATTATTTATCACATCGCTTGGGTGTGAAAATTTTGGCAAATTTTGTCAAGAATGGACCCAAGATTTCAAGTTTGAGGGGGCTAAAATATAAGAAGAAAAAAAAAACTTCAAATATGCGTCCATATAGTATTAACAAATTATAAATGCACAAAATTGTTGTTTCTTAATATATTAAGATGCATCACAAAATTGTTGTTTCTTAATACATTAAGATGCATTTATCTACCCAAAAAAAAAAAAAAAAACAACAACAACAACAACAAAAACGAAACAAAAAAAAATGTTTTTTTTTTAATACTAGGCTGGCTAGGATTTTTTTTTTTTTTTTAATTTATAAGTTAGAGCATTTACAGTAGTAGTGCTAAAAAATTTAGCTTTTAGCAATTTTTTAGCACCTCAAAAAACTAATTTATTTATATATCACCTCAATTTACAATACACTCAATATCAAATGTTTTATTTTTTTACCACTTCATTTGAAATAATATAAATAACTCATTAAAATAATAAAGGATAAGAGAGAATTTGAGTTTTTTAATTAAAGGTAAAGAGATAATCTTAATAAAATGTTTTATTTTATTTTTAACAACTTACTACAGTTAACTAGTATTTATATTAGTTTACCGTAGTTGCAAAAGATTTAGCTTTAACTTCTTTGATAACACATAATTTTTTAGTTTTTTTTGTGGTAAAATAGTTTTTTTTTACTAAAATACAATCACCATTGTAAATGCTTTTATTATTTTTATTAAGTTTTTGGTTTGGATAGTTACTAGTTAAAAAAAAAAAAAAAAACCTAAAATTTTGTAAGGAAGGCAACTACAAAAATTTTATATATATATATATATATATATATATATATATATATTAATAAGTAAAATAAATAAATAAATAAATAAAGACTAGGGAGCCCTGCCTGGCCCCACCTGAGTCCGTCCCTGAATTTTGTGCATACTTTCTCTTCTCAAGTAAAGAAAAGCATGTGAGGGGAGAATGCACTCAATACATTGTGAGAACTTATTGTCTTCTATAACTTTTTGGCTTTTTAGTTTGAACCAAGTTTAGTTTTTGTCTTTGGCGTAAGCCATTTGCAATAATACAGTTGCTTTTATGAAACACATGGTGTATACCTCGCTTAACTTTTATCAAACTTGAACAATATATAAAGCATATACGTATCGAAGCAGGTAATGAAATATGTATAGTGAATATTATCTTCCTATAACTTTTTTATAAAGAGTTGGAATTGGAAGACTTGGTGGAAGACCTGGAAAGTTCTGGCAACCAAAAAAGTTGGCAATAATACAATCGCGTATGAAACACATGCAACCTTATTGTTGCGCCAATGCTAGTTACATGATGGTTCTCATAAATTTCTTTCACTAACTTGCCATGATAAAATAACATTAATTTCATTTTCATTTTGTGCTTCATGATGATGAAAATTATTTAGATTTAATTAATATTGAGAAGAAGTCATTAATGATAATAACAAATAATTATGACACTAAAAAAGAGAAATTGCCCAAACATTATTAAAATAATCCCAATAATATATATTTATTATTATTATTATTATTATTATTAATATTAAGTATATGAAGTAGTTGATTTAAGTATGAAATAAACTCACATCCAAAAAAAAAAAAAAGTATGAAATAAACTCCCTTATATATACATTATCCTTTTTGGTAATTTACCCCTCAAACTGCCACTTTTATAAGTGCTAGCTAAACACTCAGCTTTTTCAAAAAGCACTTTTAACAGTTTTTACCAAATACTCAGCTTTTTGAAAATGCACTTTTTCATTATGCACTTTTTGAAAACACAACTTTTTCATTATGCACTTTTACAAAAAGCTGAACCAAACTCACCCTTAAGGAGGATGGGGGTTTGTGTTTTTGGGATATCAAAGCATTCAATCTTTGCTTTACTGGCAAATCTATGTCATCGAAAAGTAATCAGGGAACCAATATGTGAGGCGTGTGGAACGAGGGAGGAGAGTGACAATAGGCCACATCATTTTTATTCAGAACTAGTTAGTAACAATAGGCCACATCAATAAGTTGTTAAAGACATTTTCAACAGTTTGCACTGACTTAATGTTTTGGATCGTAATAGACGTTTGCATGCACAGACTTTAATTGTCGGACCCCATATGAGCTTTCAGTTTCCCCGTGAATTTGTAAAACTTTGAGACGTCCCCTTATATACGCTTTTATACTCTACTTTAATTGAAGAATAGTCTACTTTAATTGAAGACAACTTAAATTGATTGATCGAAAATTGATTTAAGACGTCCTCTATTTTAACAGTTTTTACCAAAAACTTAGCTTTTTGAAAATGCACTTTTTCATTATGTACTTTTTGAAAACTCAACTTTTTCATTATGCACTTTTACAAAAAGCTGAACCAAACTCACCCTTAAGGAGGATGGGGGTTTGGGATTTTGGGATATCAAAGCATTCAATCTTTGCTTTACTGGCAAATCTATGTCATCGAAAAGTAATCAGGGAACCAATATGTGAGGCGTGTGGAACGAGGGAGGAGAGTGACAATAGGCCACATCATTTTTATTCAGAACTAGCTAGTAACAATAGGCCACATCAATAAGTTGTTAAAGACATTTTCAACAGTTTGCACTGACTTATTGTTTTCGATCCTAATAGACGTTTGCATGCACTGACTTTAATTGTCAGACCCCATATGAGCTTTCAGTTTCCCCGTGAATTTGTAAAACCTTGAGACGTCCCCTTATATACGCTTTTATACTCTACTTTAATTGAAGAATAGTCTACTTTAATTGAAGACAACTTAAATTGATTGATCGAAAATTGATTTAAGACGTCCTCTATTTTAACAGTTTTTACCAAACACTCAGCTTTTTGAAAATGCACTTTTTCATTATGCACTTTTTGAAAACTCAACTTTTTCATTATGCACTTTTACAAAAAGCTGAACCAAACTCACCCTTAAGGAGGATGGGGGTTTGGGTTTTTGGGATATCAAAGCATTCAATCTTTGCTTTACTGGCAAATCTATGTCATCGAAAAGTAATCAGGGAACCAATATGTGAGGCGTGTGGAACGAGGGAGGAGAGTGACAATAGGCCACATCATTTTTATTCAGAACTAGCTAGTAACAATAGGCCACATCAATAAGTTGTTAAAGACATTTTCAACAGTTTGCACTGACTTAATGTTTTGGATCCTAATAGATGTTTGCATGCACTGACTTTAATTGTCGGACCCCCTATGAGCTTTCAGTTTCCCCGTGAATTTGTAAAACTTTGAGGCGTCCCCTTATATACGCTTTTATACTCTACTTTAATTGAAGAATAGTCTACTTTAATTGAAGACAACTTAAATTGATTGATCGAAAATTGATTTAAGACGTCCTCTATTTTAACAGTTTTTACCAAACACTCAGCTTTTTGAAAATGCACTTTTTCATTATGCACTTTTTGAAAACTCAACTTTTTCATTATGCACTTTTACAAAAAGCTGAACCAAACTCACCCTTAAGGAGGATGGGGGTTTGGGTTTTTGGGATATCAAAGCATTCAATCTTTGCTTTACTGGCAAATCTATGTCATCGAAAAGTAATCAGGGAACCAATATGTGAGGCATGTGGAACGAGGGAGGAGAGTGACAATAGGCCACATCATTTTTATTCAGAACTAGCTAGTAACAATAGGCCACATCAATAAGTTGTTAAAGACATTTTCAACAGTTTGCACTGACTTAATGTTTTGGATCCTAATAGACGTTTGCATGCACTGACTTTAATTGTCGGACCCCCTATGAGCTTTCAGTTTCCCCGTGAATTTGTAAAACTTTAAGGCGTCCCCTTATATACGCTTTTATACTCTACTTTAATTGAAGAATAGTCTACTTTAATTGAAGACAACTTAAATTGATTGATCGAAAATTGATTTAAGACGTCCTCTATTTTAACAGTTTTTACCAAACACTCAACTTTTTGAAAATGCACTTTTTCATTATGCACTTTTTGAAAACTCAACTTTTTCATTATGCACTTTTACAAAAAACTGAACCAAACTCACCCTTAAGGAGGATGGGGGTTTGGGTTTTTGGGATATCAAAGCATTCAATCTTTGCTTTACTGGCAAATCTATGTCATCGAAAAGTAATCAGGGAACCAATATGTGAGGCGTGTGGAACGAGGGAGGAGAGTGACAATAGGCCACATCATTTTTATTCAGAACTAGCTAGTAACAATAGGCCACATCAATAAGTTGTTAAAGACATTTTCAACAGTTTGCACTGACTTAATGTTTTGGATCCTAATAGACGTTTGCATGCACTGACTTTAATTGTCGGACCCCCTATGAGCTTTCATTTTCCCCGTGAATTTGTAAAACTTTGAGGCGTCCCCTTATATACGCTTTTATACTCTACTTTAATTGAAGAATAGTCTACTTTAATTGAAGACAACTTAAATTGATTGATCGAAAATTGAATTAAGACGTCCTCTATTTTAACAGTTTTTACCAAACACTCAGCTTTTTGAAAATGCACTTTTTCATTATGCACTTTTTGAAAACTCAACTTTTTCATTATGCACTTTTACAAAAAGCTGAACCAAACTCTCCCTTAAGGAGGATGGGGGTTTGGGTTTTTGGGATATCAAAGCATTCAATCTTTGCTTTACTGGCAAATCTATGTCATCGAAAAGTAATCAGGGAACCAATATGTGAGGCGTGTGGAATGAGGGAGGAGAGTGACAATAGGCCACATCATTTTTATTCAGAACTAGCTAGTAACAATAGGCCACATCAATAAGTTGTTAAAGACATTTTCAACAGTTTGCACTGACTTAATGTTTTGGATCCTAATAGACGTTTGCATGCACTGACTTTAATTGTCAGACCCCATATGAGCTTTCAGTTTCCCCGTAAATTTGTAAAACTTTGAGACGTCCCCTTATATACGCTTTTATACTCTACTTTAATTGAAGAATAGTCTACTTTAATTGAAGACAACTTAAATTGATTGATCGAAAATTGAAATTTCAGCATTGTCGTATATGGCTTACTAGACTTGCTAAATTTTCTTACCCCCTATTCTACGTTGATGGGTCTAGTTTGGCTTTATATATGGTTATTTGTTTATTTAGACCCCTTATAGCATATTGTTTAACCTAATATCACAACGATATAATTACTTAGGAAAACTAATAAAACCAACAATTTCAAGATAAAAGCTTGGGGAGGATTTCAAGGTAAAACATATCCACTATAGAGAATCGAAGTTTTTACAGTCAGATTTAACCCTAAATCTATTGCTATCTCTAGTAGTAACTTACAGACATGACCATGTGCAAGCTCTGAATTCACGGATTCATTCTCTCTTGGATTTGCACCACATAAGTACCCACGCTTGTGACTTTGAGATCTCATTCAAAGGTTTCAGATCACGGCTTGTTGATCTTTGCAGCAACTATTCCACCAGCACTTGATTGTAGATCTTATTTCGGTAGATGCTTATAGAGTTAGAATGTATAGAACCTCTCAGATCTTATAGGAGTAACTCATAAGTCTTCTAAGAGTCTTCAAAACATAGTTAAGGTTTTCCTTTTATACATAATGTTAGGACATATGTGGAATATGTTATGAACATATGTCATTTAGAATTGGCTAATCCTTTGACAAAACGCACGTTACTTGTAATTGGGTAAATCTAGAATGTGTTTAATATTTCAAGGAATAAGAGTTCAAGTCAAAATATTGAAACTATGCAAATCTGTCCAAGAATTAAGTAAAGAAGTATTGTTCATTAAAGCTCGGCAAATATCTCGACGGATGTATCTATCGAGATTTAATATTTGAAGCTCGACAGATAGCTCGACAGATGTATCTATCGAGAATTACGAAATTTAAATTTTCAGATATGTTTTTTACACATTTCCAAGCTATGTGTTTAGGTTTTCTTTTCTGACAACCTTTGACATATATAAGGATTATTTTAAGGACCGTCATAAGGTTGTTGCACTTGTTGTTGTATGCATATTGTGACCGAAGACAATCTGCCATAATTCATTTCTCACTTAAAGAAGTTGCTGCATTTGTACACCGTAGGGTTTTGTAACCAATGAGCTTTTGATCTTCATCGTGTAGATGAATTGAAGAATTTTTGCAACCAACATCCTTCTCAAGTTGGTGTGTTAGTCACGTATTGGGATCCGTGCATCGATTGGTCAATCATGTACTTGGAGCCGTGCATTGAAAGGAAAGATTGTCACTACATTACAAGTCCAATTGTGTATTGGGGTAAAAGTTCAACTGTAGGTTGGTATAAGGTACTTGGATTTCTTTATTTGTAACCACTTGTTTTGATAATAGTGGATTCTCTGAGTGGTAACCTTAAATTCACTAACAAATCACCCGTGTCAAATTTAATTTTTGTTGCATTTAGTTATTTAGTGATTTGTTTGTACTGCCACGCGTATTGCATATTAAATTGACTTAATTAATTCACTTAGCTAATTAATTGGTTAATTCACCTAAGGGGTCAAAATATTTTTGGCCTATCAAGTGGTATTAGAGCAGACACATTCTGATTAGGATTAATTTTTACTATGTGATCCATTGACCCCTGTTGTCATGGCTGTAATCGGCAAGAAAAGATCTTTTGTTTCAAATATATCTTGTTTTTTTAATCTCTATTTGATTGAGTGTCTCAGAAAATTCAAGTCTAAAAGTTATTTGAAAGCTATCATGATGATTATTAAAAAAGACCTTATTGTGACAAAAAAGAAACTAGATTGTCTTAGAATGAAAATTTGCAGAGGAGTTCCTCTGAGCAGAGTGAAGGTTAAAGGCTTTGTCAATAAATGGCAAATGAGAGAAAATACCATTCCTACAGATTTGTCGTCTAAGCATGAGGTACCTTGACAGTGGATGCTCATGACACATGACCGGAGACCACTCTCTCTTTAAGGTTTTCGAGTCCAAGAAAGGTGGAAATGGAACTATATCTCTACCTAGACTGCCAGACAAAAGGAAAGGGAACTATACCTCTACCTGGATTGCCAGATATTGCAAATGTGCTATATGTAGAAGGTTTGAAGGTGAACTTGTTGAGTATAAACCAAATATGTGATCAAGACTTTATGGTGCTATTCTCAAAAGGAAAATGCCTTGTGTTGAATAAGTCTGGGAAGAAACTCATTAGTGGTGCTCGCACTTTAAATAACTGCTATGGATTGGTATATGATGCTGCTATTGTGTGCAATAGCATTCGTTTGTCAAATGAAGACCTATGGCATCAAAAGATGGGACATGCTAGTCACAAACATCTCTCAATTGTATTTAAGCATGAATTAGTTTTGGGGATACCTAAGCTCAACAGAGTGAACAATGTTGTGTGTGGACCGTGTTAGCTTGAGAAACAGACAAAAGCTAAACATCCAAGTACTTAGACATCAGCTGCATCTAGACCTTTGGAGCTACTACATCTAGATCTCATGGGTCCAATTAGAACCGAGTCTATTGGAGGAAATAGAAATATCATGGTTGTGGTAGATGACTTTAGTAGGTACACTTGGGTCATTCTTCTAAGATACAAGTCTAATGCTCCTGAGTACATTGAAGCCTTGTGTACAAGATTGCAAAATGAGAAGAGCTTGAAAATTGATTGAATTCGAAGTGATCATGGTAAAGAATTCAAGAACTTATACATGGAATCCTTTTGCACTAGATCAGGTATATCTCAAGAATTCTTTGCTTCTATTACTCCTCAGCAAAATGGTGTAGTAAAAAGAAAGAACAGAGTCATTCAGGAGATGGCTAGAGCCATGTTGCACAACAAGGATGTGGCTGGAAATTTGTAGCGAGAAGCCGTCAACACTGCATGTCATACAGTTAACAGGGTGTATTTCAGACCCTGTACCAAGAAAACTCCCTATGAGTTATGAAAGGGAAGAAAGCCAAATGTGAAGTATTTCAAAATCTTTGGAAGTACTTATTTCATTCTTAAGAATAGAAAGAATGTGGGAAAATTTGATTCTCAAAGTGATGAAGGAATATTTTTGGGATACTCCTCTACTAGCAAGGCTTATCGAGTATATAACAAGAGAACAAAGAAGGTGATGGAAATAGGCAATGTTGTTATCAATGAAACTTCAAATTCTGGTTTTGAGAATATTAGTGAGGAGATCCCCAAGGAAATTATTCCTCCCGAGCCTAAAGGTGTTCAAGAAATTGTTGATCAAGAGCTTGCATCTCCAAGTACTCCAAGTGTTGTAGAAGGTTCAGCAGACATACCTACCTCAACCGATTTTGAATCTCGTAAAGAGAAATGACCTTCCTCAAGGATCAAGTTGAATCATCCTCCTGAAGTTATTGTGAGAAATATGAATGAACTTACACTAAGAAAGTCTAGGTAAGAATTTTAATATGTGAGTAATTTGACTAATTATCTATATTTACTTTAAAAAAATAATTTGACTAATTATCTATATTTTATGATAAAAGTTTTGTTTAATTTTAAATGTATCTACACGTATGCATAAATGCATGTGTTACATTTAAAAGAAAATTAATAATTTGACTAATTATTTATAGTTTTATAATAAAAATTTTGTTTAATTTTAAATACATCCATGTGTTTGCATGGAGTTATATGATAGTTTCTATAAACTTTGGAACTATAATTTATTTTAAACAAATAATGTTAATAAATTTAATGTTTCTTTTTTCTTTTCTTTTTTTCTTTTTTATTGAGAAAGAATTTTAATGTATCTATATAAACGCAAACCTCTGGATACATAGACGTAGATTCTCAAAATAAATAAATAAATAAAATTACATAGAAATGGGATGGGACACCATTCTTAAAATTTCTAGAAACCTTTGGTCAATTTGAATAATTTTTTTTTACTCAAAAAAAAAAATTTTGAATAATTTTTTCTACTTATTGAAAATCTAGCAAAAATGTTTCACTTCAAGCAAATTATGTTAATAGTTTTTTTTAATAGGTTGATTGTGGAGGATAGGGGTGGCGTTCTAACGATAGACTTGCATGGGACACCATAGTTAATGTCATTTATTAAAAAATTATATTAATAACTTAAACATATAGAACGCTTTATTGCGACAAGTTCTTTTAGGGACAAAAGTTCCACAAAAGTTCACAATAATTTTATAATATTCCTAAATTAGATTCAAAAACACTAAATAACCTATATTTTTTATATTTAAAAAGAAAAAGAAAAAGAAAAGATAACCTAACTGTAGGGATCCTACAGTTCATGTAGTATTCTGTTTTTTCCCCTTTCTGGTAGTTGTACACCTAATTTACATCATGCCAGGTGAGGTTAGTCCCCATTCTTCGGTTTATCGCATCTACACACCTGAGGATCCTAAAAATATTTGGGGAACATTGGGTCGGGGGTAACCTATAGTTTATAAGGTAATCCTTGGTAACCGTCCCCATAGGAAGTTTCATCCCACCTTCAATGAAAGTGATTATGGGAATAACCACGGACTCAGGAGGTCTATTTAAGACCAACCACTCACCTTTCTTACAATGTTGGATTTCAACACTGTTGGGGATCCTATATTTAGCCCCAAAGGTTTCCCTAGCCTCGGCAGTATCTATTAACTTAGCGTATCTACCCATGGTATTTTGTGGGGTGTAGTGTTAAAACTTGTGAAAAAGAAACAAGAAGGAAATCAACACACCTATGAGAGAATGCGAAAAGTGCTCCTTGGGAGGTTTCTTCAACTTAGATTGTCAGAATGTGAAAATGAACCTCAGCCAACACCAATTCCTCCTTTTATAGGAGTGAAAAGAAGAGCAGTAAATTTCTTGCCCATAGGTGAGGAAAAACAGGGACCGTACGATCTTGATCGAGCTATAGAACGTAGGAGACAAGCAACCGCCTGACGCCATAAATGTGAGATTGTGGATTTAGAAGCCCCAAGAGTGTGTGAAAGACAGGTGAAAGGACATTGATACGTGGGAACGCATATGGCACATGCGTGATTTACCTATAAGGCTAAAACTTCGCTTTTGTCTTGTAAACAAATAGAAAACATTTTAGGAGGCTATTGTGGGTGCCTGAGGATTAAGGATGAAGTTAAGGGTTGCAACATTAGTGTAGGAATGCCCTTGATCATGGGCCCAAGGAAGGGAACAGATAAGTCAAAATACTCTATTACGTTCAGTAAGAGCAGGAGGCTGGAGAGAAGGGAAGTCTGTGGACATCAGGGAAGCTCTTAGCCTGGAGTAGCCTGTTGCATTCTTATTAAATGGTGGGCAACAACGTTATTAGCCGCATTGATGAGGAAGTGAGCTGAACAGTGTAAGTCACAGCTAAGCAGATTCCTTCCACCACTTTCTTTAGATGTTGAAAATAACAAGTGTCAGAAGAGGATGAGGGTTAGGTGAGAATGGATGGTGGAGATATGATAGGAGAAGAAGTATAGAAGGAAAGGAAGGAGCACTGAAAAGAGGATCGAAAAAAAAAAGAAAAGAAAAGGAAAAGAGAGAGAAACTAAGAAAAGCATTGCGAGAAGAAAGTGAATAGTATCATTTTAATGTGTTAGGACATATATGTTTTCACTTGTTAAGAATATATGTCACTTATTTATGTAAATTGGCTAATCTTTTGACAAAACGCACTCTATTTGTAATTGGGTAGTTCTAAGTGTTTTTAATACTTCAAGAAACAAAGTTTCAAGATCAAGTGTTGAAGTCATCTAGTCTGTCCAAGAAAAAGCAAGCTGAAGTGCAATTTCATTAAAGCTCGACACCTGCTATCTGTCGAGATTTAAAAATTCAAATTTTCTGATCTAATTTTCTTGGGATCCGTGAATATGTTTTTGGGCTTTCTTTTCTCCAAACCCTAAACATATAAAAGGATTGTTTTAAGAGCCGTCAAGGGTGACACAAGTTGCAAATTCATTGAGCAATCTTTGTTCAAGCAAATTGTGATCAAAAGACGAAATTCTTGACCTAGTTCATCTTCCTTCAAGAAGTTGCTGTGTATTTGCACCATAGGGTTTTGTGACCAAGCATCTTCTTGATCTTCATCGTGTAGGATGAACTGAAGAATTTTGCAGCCAACCTTTTTTCTTTAAGTTGGTGTTTTGAAGTCGCGTACTGGGATCCGCGCATTGGTTAGTCACGTACTTAGGAGTCATGCATCAAAGGTAGAAACTGTCGCTACAAATCAAGTCCAATTGGATATTAGGGTAAGGGTTCAACTGTAGGTTGGTAAGGTACTTGGGATTCCTTTACTTGTAACCGCTTGATTTGATAATAGTGGAGTTTCAGGAGTGGTGACCTGAAAATCACACGGTAGAATTTTTGCCGCAAGATTTTTTCCCATTTGTAAACAAATCACCGTGTCATTTAATTTCCGCTGCATATTTAGTTTTTGGTGATTTGTTTGTGCTTCCGCGCAATTGCATGATTAATTGATTAATTAACAACTTTGGCTAATTAATTAATTTGGATTAATCACAAGGGGTTATTTAGATTGTGGCCTATCAAGTGGTATCAAAGTAGGCACACTCTAATTAGGTTTAATCGTTGCTATGTGATCCATTGACTCCTGTTTGTCATGGATAGAGGACAGTCATTAATCATACCTCCTTTATTTGATGGCATTAACTATGCATACTGGAAAGTACGCATGAGAGTTTTCTTGCAGTCTTTAGATGAGAAGGTGTGGCAAGCTGTAGAGATTAGCTGGACTAAGCCAAAAGAAGAATCAGCCAATTGGGATGATGCAAAGATCAAGGCGGCTAACTTCAACAGCAAAGCGTTAAATGCCCTATTTAGCGCAGTCACCAATAAGGAGTTCAAGAAGATATCCTCAACTGAAACTGTTAAGGAAGCTTGGACCATCCTCTAGACAACCTATGAAGGAAAAAAGGCTGTCAAAGATTCAAAATTTCAGAGGCTCACTATTAGCTTTGAAGAAATTAAGATGGAGGAGAATGAGTCGTTTGATGAGTTCTATGCCAAGCTAAAGGACATAGTGAACTCAACCTTCAATCTTGGAGAAGCCATCCCTGAACCCAAGGTTGTAAGGAAGGTGCTTAGATCTCTACCTGAGATATTTCATGCAAAAATTATAGCAATAGAAGAATCAAAAGATATTGACAAGATTCCTTTGACTGAGCTGGTTGAAAACTTGCAGACCTGTGAGCTAGGACTCTCCAGGATTGGCAAAATTGGTAAAAGCAAGAACATGGCCTTGAAGGCGAAGAACAGTGATACAGATGAGTCTTTCGATGATGAAGATTCCAAGATGAAGTCGTACATTACAAGGTAGTTTAAGAAGTTTATGAAGAATGCCAATGGAAGGAATTTCAACAAGGACTGCAGACAATCCAGTTCTTCTCAGTTCAAAAGTCAAGACAAAGGGAAGAAGGATGCTAAGGATGGCGGTTAATACACTGTTCCTATAGGACCAAAATACTTCGGATGTCATGGATTCGGTCACATGAAGCATAAATGCCCAACATATCTCAAGAGCATTGGGAAGAGTAAGGCACTTGCTGCAACCTTGAGTAACACTGAGCCTGAAGATGATTTTGACACTAAGGATGACGGAATCTTAAATGCCTTCACTGCCACAGTCAATCCTACTAAGGGGATTGTTGAAGAAGTGGATGAAGAAGAAGAATTGGCGGAGTCCAAATTTGAGAAGATGGATGATCAAGATGATATCCACTCAGCCTATGAGAAGCTTTACAAGCTCTTTGAGAAGCATGAGAAATTATATAGGCTGGCCACCAAGAAGCTCAGTGATGTGGAACTTGATCGTGAAGAATTGTCCACAAAGTTTGATGAGGCGAATCAAACTATTGGAGCACTGAGATTTGAGAACAACTTTTTGGCTGAGAAAACCAAGAAGCTTGAAGCTGTGCTGTTTCAAGTTAGAACTCAATTGGAGAGGACTTCAAGTGCAAAGCTTGATGAGATGCTTGGAAATCAGAAATCTGCTTCAGATCGAACTGGCTTGGGGTATAGTCTCTCTTTCTCTAATACTGCTTCCACTAGCAATACTGTTTTTGTTTCTCTTGCTAATAACACTGAAATTGAGAACACTGATGTCAAAATTGAATTAGCTCGTGAGAACTTAGATAAGGGTAAATCTATCTTAAGAATACCCTCTAAATAAGATAAGAAAGATGCCAAAAACCCTAGGGCTAAGAAGGCTAACTCTCAAAAGCCTAAACAAAAGAAGCAGCATCTCTGTCATTATTGTGGAGCTGCCAGTCATACTCGACCAAATTGCTATAAGTGGCTAGCCACTCAACAGAGTAATGACATGATAGCATCTGGAAGCCAAAATCAGCTTCAATCCTCTCTTGCTCCTCTTGGAGATATTCTAAAAGCCCTCATGTTTCTTTCTAGCTTGAACGGTTTCAATTCTTCTCCCTCACCACCGGTTCAAGGGTTCAATCAAAGGAAATGTTCTTCTAAGGTGTGGAAGAAAAAGAACTCTAAGTGATTTCATTACTTTCTTTTCCCCTTCTTTTTTTTTTTTGTTTGTTGCATTACTTGTGTATTTTGCATTTTTGTTGAGTAAGTCTAGTTTTATGCTTTGCTTTGTTTTAACATGTTTTGTGTGTTTACCTTCAGTTTTGTTTATTTCGTTTTTAAATATAAAAATAAAAAAAATTGAAAAATCAGAAAAATACAAAAACAGTGTGTGTTTTGTGTACTTTGGTACTTGTGTACCTTGGATGGCCATTGAAACAAAGTTTCTAAACTTTGTATTTTTTATAGTTTAAATGGGCATCTCTATGCACAACTAAGCAAGTGAGTTTTGTGGCTCTTGTTTGTGATGAGTAAGATTAAGTTATCTCTTAAACTTAACACTCGTATCACTCTTTTTGACGGGTAGGACTAGAAAATCCTAAGAGAAAGACATAAATAACCATCTCACCACTGTTGCCCGCCAATCATAATATGACACCTGTATGCTTCGGTATAGCAAAAGTATAGTGTCAAAGACATTCGTATGCTTTGGAATAGCAAAAGTGCGATGTCAAATGCTTAACATCTTGGGTATTTCTTTTCTCTCTTTTATATGCCCATGTATGATATGCTTAAAAGAAAATATGCAAAGAAAATAAAAAGCAAAAATATCAAAAATGTTTTAAATATGGTTACAAGCGTGTATTCTAGGAGATGTGGGAGTTATAGGATGTAACTTGAAGGTGATAGTCCCCATCAAACAGTTATGATTATGTGTGAGTTAAAGTTATTTTCTCATATCTCAGATCGTCATAACATGCATACACATATGCAATCTTGCGATGTTTTTCACACACAACACGCAATATTCTTTGCTACTTTTGATACATGAGCATGTACAATGTGATTTGGCCATCACAAGTGTTTACATGTGCTAATGTATGCTCACTAAATTTTCTTAACTTATTTTTAAAAAATAAAATTGGTTAGACGTGTTTAGTGTGTGTGTGTGTGTATGTTTTTGAGGATCCATGTGCTTAAATTCTTGTTGAGAGATGATTTTGAGAGTTTTATATGTTGAATGGATTATTAGTTGAGGTGTTTGTTGGATTGCATTTATGTTTGTGTTTTTTTCTTCTCGAAACACTGTTTTTAACTGCTTACTCGACACCTCCTCGAAACCTCCTCGATACCTGGTCATCTGTCGAGCCTCTCAAGCCTTTTTCTTATCACAATCTCGACACCTCTTCGACACCTGATGGATCAATCGAGAAAGTTTCTGTCCCCTTGATACCTTCTCGACACCTTGTCGATCGATCGAGATTCTTTTATCTGAAATTGATCTTGCACCTCAATACCTTTTGACACCTTAGTTGTCGAGAATTACTGAGGTGCCTATATAAGCTGCGATCGCGATTTTTCTCTCATTCTGTCGATCTCTCTCGATCTATCCGAAGACTTTTCACCTCCCAAACAAGTTTCTCTCACTCAAATCTTCAAATCTTCATCATTTTTGGTCTTCCCTTGATTTCCTTCACTTGTAAGTTCATTTTGCCTTCCTTTTTCATGCATTACATGTTTTGAAACCTAGTTTTGGGATTTTTTTTGAAATTTTTGGGGTTTTTCAAAATTGATGATTTGTTCTTGAAATTTTGGGTTGGTTTTTCACTTAAATGCTTTTAAAATGTCATACATTGCATTCCATGTGCATTGGAATCACATTTACATGCATTTAGATGTGTGCTTTATGCTGTGTGCTGGTAGGATTGGATTGGGCTGAGCCCATGATGCCTTTTTGATTTGCATGTCACATGCTCATGCATTCCCATGCATACGTACTTATTGTTCAATATATTTGATATATATGAACTGTTTTGGGAACTTTTTTGATTGTCTTCTTCTCTATCTCTTTCTCATTCTTTTACGTTAGTAGTGTCTATGGCACCCAAATGTAAATCCACTCCTGCTCGGAACCCTCTGCGTTCTGGAGCTTCCTCTTCTTCTGACTCTGCTCCTTTTAACCTTCGGTACCGTGATGGAGATGCCCACAAGGAATTTTTGGAGAACTTTTCTCAACGAGGTGTTCATTCGGAAGGCCAAGTCATTCTAGCAGACTTCGCCGACATTGACCTTCCCACTGTCATTCACAGTAGGGGTTAGGGGTCACTATATGACATCCCGGTCACTTGTCCCCTTGTGTTGATTCAGGAGTTTTACTCCAACATGCACGTGATAGATCATTCAGTACCTCTTTTTTTCACTCGCATTCGAGGTACGCGCATTCTTGTCACACCGCAGCTAGTTGCGGATGTGCTTAAGGTTCCTAGGATAGAGTTTCCTGACTATCCTTCTTGTGAGCGTTTGAGGACTGTGTCCAAAGATGAGCTCATCTCTGCCTTTTGTTAGCGCCCTGCTGATTGGGGAGAGCATTAGTACACATCATGTAGGCCTTTTGCTAAAGTTCCGAGATTTCTTAACATGGTGATGACTTTTGTACTCTATCCACTTTCTCACTACAACTCCATTACTGAGCCTCGTGCTCGATTTTGTTATCTTTGTTAGAGCATCTTACTATAGATTTTCCTTCTCACTTCATTCTTTCTATCATAGATGTTCATCTTGATTCGGCGTCCTGTGATAAGCTCATCTTTCCTTCCGCTATCACGAGGATCTTACGCCATTTTTCCATTCCCTTTCCTGTGTCCGACCACTTCACACACATATCTGCTATAGATGCTGCTATCGTAAAACGTAGTGAGGCGCACTTCAGGTCACGACAGGTGGATGCCATTCCTCCCTCCCGTTTGGCTCCGTCCAGATCTGCTCTATCCAGATCCGCTCCATTTACATCTGCTCCTTCTTCCTCTACAGGCGATGTATCTCTAGGAGACATTATGGCGCAGCTGCAACGCATGGACACTTGCCTTAATACACTCTTTGTTGAGTTGTATCAGGTGAATGTTCGTGTTGGTCGTATTGCACGACGGCAGGCAACCATGGGTGGTTTTGCTTCAGAGGCTACTCCTTCACCACCTACTCCGGAAGCTTCAGATTCTGAGGATGATGATGATGATGATGATGGAGATGCTAGTTCTACTGATGAGATGTCTACATGACACTCTACCCTTTGTCACTCGTGACAAAAAGGGGGAGTAGTTTTGGGTTATGAGAGTAGTCATCTTAGGGGGAGAGTTAGTATAGGACATTTTGATAGGGGAAGTGTTGATATTCTTGAGGGATGTAGTGAGACTTTTATGTATCTTTTCTTTTCTATTCTTTTTAGATACATTGATCTTGTATATGAGATCATTTGACCATTTTTACATACATTGTACTTATCATTCTTTATATATGTGAATGTATATTTCTTTCACCTCTCTCTTCATGTGTTGTTTCTTCTATATCTTTATACACATGTTCTTTATACCTTGTATGCAATCTATTATTTCTGTTTCACACAAGATGCCTTGATGAGTTTTGTTTAAAGTGTTTCAGAAATACAGGTTGTCAAAGTCTACTTGCCATAAACTCTCTTTTTGCAAAATTTTTCAAGAGTTTGTGTTAGGATAGATTTTATTGTATTCAACAAGTAAATATGAGTTTAGTGATTTATGACTTCTCTCATATGTTCATTTGTTTGTTGTGGTTTTGTCACGGATTGCCAAAGGGGGAGATTGTTAGGACATATGTGTTTTCACTTGTTAAGAACATATGTCACTTATTTATGTAAATTGGCTAATCCTTTGACAAAACGCACTCTACTTGTAATTAGGTAGTTCTAGGTATTTTTAATACTTCAAGAAACAAGGTTTCAAGGTCAAGTGTTGAAGTCATCAAATCTGTCAAAGAAAAAGCAAGCTGAAGTGCAATTTTATTAAAGCTCGACACCTGCTATTTGTCGAGATTTAAAAATTCAAATTTTCTGATCTAATTTTCTTGGGATCTGTGAATATGTTTTTGGGCCTTCTTTTCTCCAAACCCTAAACATATAAAAGGATTGTTTTAAGAGTCGTCAAGTGTGACACAAGTTGCAAATTCATTGAGCAATCTCTGTTCAAGCAAATTGTGATCAAAAGACAAAGTTCTTGACCTAGTTTATCTTCCTTCAAGAAGTTGCTGTGTATTTGCACTATAGGGTTTTGTGACCAAGCATCTTCCTGATCTTCATCGTGTAGGATGAACTAAAGAACTTTGCAGCTAACCTTTCTTCCTTAAGTTGGTGTTTTGAAGTCGCGTACTGGGATCCGCACATTGGTTTGTCACGTACTTGGGAGCCGTGCATCAAAGGTGGGAATTGTCGCTACAGATCAAGTCCAATTGGGTATTAGGGTAAGGGTTCAATTGTAGGTTGGTAAGGTACTTGAGATTCCTTTACTTGTAACCACTTGATTTGATAATAGTGGAGTTTCGGGAGTGGTGACCTGAAAATCACCTGGTGGGGTTTTTGCCGCGAAGTTTTTCCCCATTCGTAAACAAATCACCGTGTCATTTAATTTCCGCTGCATATTTAGTTTTTGGAGATTTGTTTGTACTTCCACGCAATTGCATGATTAATTGATTAATAAACAACTTTGGCTAATTAATTAATTTGGATTAATCACAAGGGGTTATTCAGATTGTGGCCTATCATAATGTAAACTTAACCTTCTCAGAGAGCTTGTGTAGAGTTTTATGCTCATCAATTTCTCAATATAAATATGTTTCTACACTATATTTGTCCTCGGGCAGAGATCCCTGTCATTGTTCGTTCCCCCATCTCTTACAATTTTATCGATTTGGGCTAGGATTGAACTGAACCACTCACTGTTCTAAGTGGGCTTAGGCCGAAAGAGTTTTTGGTCCTTACAAAAACAATAACAAATAGATGATAAAAATTGCATGAAAGTAAAAATGTTAGATAAACTTAACAAAATAAAATGGTCATAGGCTCATAGCTACCCATATTGACAATAGATATTTATAATAAACTATCATTTAACAACTTAAAATTTGAAAACTTGTAGAAGGAATAAAAAATAATAGCTATATATTGTGTATATGGTGCAATGTCGAAATATGATGCCAAGCCGCAAAAAAATGTTATCAAAATGTTATGATTACATTTTTTTTTGCAGCTTGGCAAAAAATAGTGCTCGAGGGAAATGCAATGATATTCCTTCTTGAAGAATTGCACAAAGTTGATATTCTTTAATCTTAAACAAAATGATCTATAAAGACAGATACCAATGTGGTTGGGGATTAGTCATCCAAATTTAGTTGTACTTATCCTTCGATCCAATTACTTCTATGGAGCCATCCCGACACATTTCTGTTAGCTAGCATATCTTTAAATTTAAGACCTTGCTTTAAACCAAATCTCAGGAAGTATGCCAAAATGCCTCAACAATCTTACTACTTTAACTCAAAAAGGGAGTCCAAATGATATGTTGTATGCTAATCATATGATTTTTATGTGGAAAGGAAAAGAGCATGAGTATAAAATTATTCTTGGACTATTAAAAAGCATAGATCTCTCCAGCAATAATAATGAAATATGCATGGTGAGAGAACCGTGCAGTGTGAAAACAACTTTATGCTAGTTACATGATGGTTCTCATAAATTTTATCGAGAAACTTGTCATGATAAAATAATATCACTTTTAATTAGATTTATTATTCACAATCATTTTTATTCAGAACTAATAACAATAGGCCTAGTCAATGATTCTACCACTTCTTATGTTTTAATTATCTCCCATCTTTTCAGAAATTAAAACCGGAAATCACTACTACTTTTTTTTTTTTTTTGATGAACAAAAAGGGGGGGCGGGGGCGACCATTTGTGACTAACCCCCCAAGGCGTGACCTAATAGGGGCACCCCGCGCTAGAAAATGTTGGATTGAGCCATAACTACTGTGATCGGGGCACCACAGATCTCACTGTAGCACCCCAAGAGAGCTAGCAGGAGAGGCACAATACAAGCTAGGAACCCTTCTCCCACACGGTACCCGCCACAACTCGAACAAGGGACCTTGTGCTTGCATGTGGGATCTCTCCCAATTGGGCCACCCTTCCTGGGGCACCACTACTACTTTTTGTTGCAAAAGACAATGACAATGTGCATCACTTTTTCTTAACAATGATGTATAATCTATTAAAAGAAATTTCCAGTGACTTTCGCTTTCTTTCTTTATTTTTACAACTATTTACGCTAATAATTTATAATTAACGCTGGTATAAATGATTAAGACTAATTTTAGGCTAATGAAATCATACTTGTAATGTTGCACATTTGATGCATCCATGCTCTTATCTTAATCACATACTTAATCATGGGTGGAAATTCCTTACAATTTCTCCTACACTTTAATTCTCCTTTTGTTGTGTACAAAACCAACAACTAGAAATTATTTAGGGTTAGGAGATACATTTGAATTTAAATGTAACTGATAGGTGTAACGTTGCCTTTCTTTTGAAGTAGATTATTTTAGTCTTATCTATGTATCTTGATTCTTGAATGAAATAGGGAATGAAATCATTTAAAAAAAAAGTATTTTTCTCTCCTGTTCAGAAGATTAGTCACCTCAACTCTGACTAAAATTCTATTCATTTTCTCAAATATAATACAACTTGTCTCATAACATTGGCAATGGATTATAAGTTTACTTTTTGGCGGTGTGAAAGGGTTTGGCAGTTTAGAGTGGGAGTCTGTCTGTGTGGTGGTAAAAAGGATTTGAACCTTTTAAAGTAGTTCTGCAAATCAGGGCTGTTTGGTAAGGTATTTTGAGCAACAGTTTTCAGTGTTTAAACAACATTACACGCATTTTCACACACTTTTTCACCCACATGTATTCCTAAAAAATTCAAACAACGTTACTAAAACAACCTTACCAAACGGTATATATTTGAACCTTAGAGCATTCTCATCAGGTGTGTCAAATGCCAAATATACACACTTTTTCACCCACGCGTATTCCTAAAAAATTCAAACAACGTTACTAAAACAATCTTACCAAACGGTATATATTTGAACCTTAGAGCATTCTCATCAGGTGTGTCAAATGCCAAATATTTGGCATTTGACACACCAAACACAAAAAACAGAGCATCATGAGGTGTGCTATATGTGCTAAAAATTTGAAACATGCTACAATACCCTTCCATTTTTAACACGGTACAGACTGGAATGCCATTTACGTTTGTTATTATTTTATTCGTCTTTCTCTCTCATCCTGATTAAAATATAACTTTGTCTTTTACGTTCAGCCACTCCTTTTCTGCCTCACCATCTCCACTCTCCAACACTCTCTTCTTCTCCCTTTTGCTCTATTCTGCATCACACTGCCATCTTTCTCTCTCCCATGCTCCCTTCAACTTCCTCTCTACCATCACTGATCTATAAAAATCAGGTTCACTGGTTTTTTTCCCCTTTTTTTTTGGCTCTTTTCTCTTTGTTTTATGATCTGATACACTGAATCGGAAGTTCATCTTGCCGATTCGCAGTTCAATCTGAGCCACCACCGATTTACTCTCTACCATCTCACAAATTCCACCATCACTGATCTATAAAATCTCCTTCACCGATTTTTTATCTCTCTTTTTTCCCCTTTTTTTGGCTCTCTCCCCTCTGTTCTATGATCTCACACACCGAATCGCTTTAGTTCATCTCAGAGTCACCGATTCGCAGTTCAAGCTCGGTATCGCTGATCGAAAGTTCATCTCGATATCATTGATCGGAATTTCATCTCGGTATCGCCGTACAGGTAAGTTCTCCATCTTCTCTGTGATTTTTGGTATTTCGGTGTCTACTTGTGTTCTTGGTATTTCGGTATTTAGTTCATATGTGCTGTGTGCTATGTGCTGTGTTATTTATTTATTTTTATTTTTTTCAATTCTAACCATAATTAATCTTAGTAACATATATTAAAATGTATTAAGAAACAATCATTTTTTGTCTTTTCGTTTGCTCATGGTTTGTTATTCTAAATTGATGTTATTTTGAATTTTCATGAATTTATTTTTTGTTCATACTTTAGTTTAGTTCATTTTCAGATTGGTTGCAGATCAGCTGGGTTTTTGTAATTAGTTATTAATTTAGTTCTATCAAAGATTTGTGAATGAAAAATCGTTAGCAAAGAAGAATACAGTCTCTGTTTATATACACAAAGATAAGAGCAAAACTGAAACTAACAGCTATAACGGCCTAAACAACTAACTAATAAGTAACATTTAATCATAGCATGGACTCAAGACATTATTCATCGTTCACTGATGTCTTACGGGGGAATATTAATTGTGAGGATGAACTTTTCGGTTTATCTGAAAATAGTCCTATGTTAGTCCAAGATTCTCCACTGGATGATGAAGTTGCCACTTCTAAGAAAAAAACAGCACGTGGTGTTGGCTTCAGTCCTGAGGAAGACAAGCTGCTTGTAGCAGTATGGCTCAATACCAGTGTCGATCCTGTGCATGGTAATGAGCAACATAAAACAACATTTTACGGGAAAGTTGCAAAATACTTCAAGGACCACAAGACTGACTCTACACGTAGTATTTCATCCCTAACAAGCCGATAGGGAGTGATTAATAGGGAAACAGTTAAATTTTGTGGTGCCTTAGCTAAAATTGAAGCAAAGAATGAAAGTGGAACCACTACTGAAATGAAGGTATAAATTTTGCAATGGTCTTTAATTTTTTTAGATTTACAACACAAATGAAATGTTTGAAGAAGCTAATTATGTTATATTAATTTAATTTTGTTTAGATTGTGAAAGCAAGGGAATTGTTTAAAGAATTATACGGTAACTTTTTTCTATATGAACATTGTTGGCAAATGTTGAAGGATTTTCCCAAGTGGGCATCTACTATGCCTAGGGAAGATTCAAGAAAAGAAATGCCTCAAACTCCAGATTCAATAGATCAAGGAGGGGGGGTTGGTGACACTATGGATTTCGAGAGGCCAATAGGTAGAAAAGCTGAAAAGGCTAATCGAAAGAGAAAAGATGATGGGAAAATGTTGCAACGGAGTATTTGAAAAAGAAAATGAAAATGCTTGAAGAATCTTATGCACAGGAAAAAAAGAGAGTACGTATCAAAGCGGAAAAGGTTTGCTTGAAAGAGTTGAAAGAGAATGAAAGAATTATGATGCTAGACACAAGTGGCATGGATGAAGACCAAAGAACTTTTTATGATGGACTCAAAAAGAAAATCCTTGCAAAACAAAGATCAAGTTCTTCGTTGGGTTGAGAACTTATTGTAGGCCTTTTTTTTTTGGTAGGAACTTATGACAATGCCTTGATATGTATTTTGTGGCATTTTTTGGATATAGCTGATTTTAGGCCTAATTAATATGTATTTTGTAATTTTAGGCCTTAATATGAATTTGAGGGAAACCCCACTATTCCTTTGTCCTCATCAAGGCATTGTGTCATATTTATGTACATTATATAAATAGTGTATATGTTGGGTACGGTTTTCTTATATATTAAGTTTGCACATTTATATTACTATAGAATTTATATTACTGTCATGCTTAATATTGGTGTTGTGTTGTGCTATTGACGCTGCTGTGATATTGGTGCTGATTTGGTTATATTTTCTTATAGTTTTTATGCTTGTCTTGACTGTTGGGCTCTTGTAATTGTTTGTAAAATGTATCCATTGGTTTACAGTTCTTAAGTGCTAGAAGAAGATAGGAGAGGATCTCATCTTAGGCCACGTTTGTATTTAAAGAAAATTTTATATTCTTTACATAATGATCAAACCTTATTTTAAAGTTATCGATTTCATTTCATATTATGTTTCTTACATCTATATTGATAATTGCTTTCCAATGTTTTCTTCTAGTTTATCTCCATGGGTCGTTCTTTTTTTCGTGAATTGCTTGATGATGACTCAGATGAAGATGAGATAATTATAAAACTTCTCATGGGTGAGACATCACAACGTAAGTGTCGTCGATTTATCGACCGTAATCATTTGGCAGGCCATAAACGGCTTTATGATGATTACTTTGTTGAAGAACCTGTATATCCTCCCAAAGTATTTCGAAGGAGATTTCGAATGAGACGTTCTCTTTTTCTCCAAATCCTATCTAAGGTAGAAGCTCACGAACCTTACTTTACCCAAAAAAGAAATAATACCAAAAAGCTTGGTCTATCTCCCCTTCAAAAGATGACCGCTGCACTTAGGATGCTTGCATATGGAGTAACAACTGATTTTTTGGATGAATATGTGAGAATAGCCGAAAGCAATGCAATGATAAGTTTGAAAAAATTTGTTGCAGCAGTGGTTGCTATTTTCTCAGGGCAATACTTGAGGTCGCCAAACAATGAAGACATCGCTAGATTATTAGCCCATGGCCAAAACCATGGATTTCCAGGCATGTTAGGAAGTATTGATTGCATGCATTGGAGATGGAAAAATTATCCAACTACATGGAAAGGAATGTATTGTGGTCATGTTCGTCAGCCAACTATTATTTTGGAAGCAGTGGCTTCATATGATCTTTGGATATGACACTCATTTTTTGGACTACCTGGGTCTAATAATGATATTAACATGTTGGAGTGGTCTCATTTATTTTCTGAGCTTGCACAAGGACGTGCTCCTGCAGTTAATTACTCAATCAATGGTCAAGATTACACAATGGGATACTATCTTGCCGATGGCATATATCCAAAATTGTCAACATTTGTGAAGACAATCCCATCTCCACTAGGAGATAAAAAAAAAAAAAAATTATTTGCAAAAGCTCAAGAGGCATATAGGAAGGATGTAGAGCGTGCATTTGGAGTGCTTCAAGCACGATTTGCAATTGTACGTGGACCTGCATGGTTTTTCTATCATGAAACACTACATGACATTATGAAAGCATGTGTCATTCTTCATAACATGATTATTGAAGATAAGCGAGATGAAGATGCAGCAGTGGACTTCGATTATGAACAAACTGATGAGATTTCATGTACACCAATGTCACGTGAGCTGACAAATGAATTTTCGGAATTCATTCAAGTTCATTCTCAACTCCAAAAGCATCTCGTTGAACATTTATGGCAATTACAAGGAAAGTTGTGAAAACTTTTGGTTTTGTTTATTTCTCTCCTCTTCTTTTTATGGAGTTGCTATTAAAACTTTTGATTTGGTTTATTTGTTTCATTTTGTTTATGAAGCTGCCATTAAAACTTATTGGCTATGTTGTTTCATTGTGTTAAGTTCAAGTACTAGCCAATTGTTGTGTTGTCTTAAATTTAAGTACCATTTGTGATCAAGGAAGTGGCAAGCTCAACTTTGTTTAATTCAAGTATGTGTGTAAATTTGACAGGTTGATGTTATTTCAAGTATGTCTGTTTGTGTAAATTTGACAGGTTGATGTCATTTAAGTACCATTTGTGTTGTGTTAATTCAAGTATGTCTGTTATTTGACCATCTGTGATCAAGGAAGTACCATTTAAGCCAACTATGTGTGTAAATTTGAGTTGATGTTATTGAATATGTGTTAATTCAGGTTGGCTTTTACATTGCAGTTATATAAATATGTTTTTGGCTTTTGATATGAGTATTGACAGGTTCAACATTTTTTTTCCTGAAGGTGACTGGTTCTGAGGGTATTTTTTTTATTTGAACGTGACAGGTTCTAAGTTTTTTTTTTTATTCCAGGTGCTGTGTTATTTTTTTTTATTCCAAGTGCTGGAAGTACCATTCCAGGTGCTGTGTTATTTTTATTTTTTTTTAAATGCTAAATGGAAAATATGGATTTAAAAAAATATGACAGTTGAGTAGGAGGAACACCATGAAAATGTTACCATTGATTAGAACAAGGATATTTGAACAAGATTGTTACCGTTAGAACAAGAATATGGCTGTTAGGAACAAATAATAAAATAAGAATAAAAAAGAGTTAAGAAATAATATTTAAATGAAGTTGTAAAAAAATAGAACATCTGATAAATAGTATGTTGTAAAATGATGTGCTAAAATGATAAAGTAGGTTTTTGGTGTGTCAAAATGGCATTTTTTATGAGAGAGCTGATGAGAATGCTCTTAAGATGCATGTCTTATATTTCACCTCTTCCCTTTTACCACTAAAGCAAGGCACAACGGTCAAGTGATTTGTTAATGTTAATCCGCTCAATAATTTCTTAAGCTAGGAATTTGTCATGGCTATCTAATTTGCTTTACCACAATTTTTTGATAGCGTTGTAGACTTGTAGTGACATGAGTTATCATCTCCGATGACTTGGAAGTCTACCTCCCTTATATATATGAGAAATGCTATATTTATAACATTTTCATTATATTTTCACAACAAATACTACAGGGTAAGTTATTATTAGTTCTAATTTAAATCTACTACTAAAATTACTTTTTTGTTTATCAGTAACAACCCATAACAACCTACTATTTAAGATTTGTTGTGAAAATATTATAAACTTAGCATTTCTCTATTTGTGCTCATAGTGATACAAATTTATCCAAGATTTTCGCAGAAACAATCCAATGGCACCCACTCAACATAGATTTGAAGGCTCTAAAATTTTCCGCGTTCTTATATTTACGTTGGATTTGTATAGTCTGCTTTGATTTAAGACAATGTAAATTGATTGATGGAATCCTGAAAAAATGAAATTTCAGCATAATCATATATGGCTGATTACTAGACTTGCTAAATTGTCTTACCCCCTAATCTACGTTAATGGGTATAGTTATAAGTTGTTATAATGTCTTTTCCCAAGAGAAACTCAAAGTTTCAGACTATGTACTTTTTATCCCAATGTTTTTTATAAATTATCCGTTGGATAGCTTCAATGAAAGTGTGTAATTGTTAATTTCGAAAGTGATTTCTACGAAAATTGTTGGTATTAATACAAAAAAGACAGTTGGGATACTACAGCACGTTTTAACTGCGATTACTGGGGAAAAAAATGTGTACTTGTGTGCATGATCAAAATATGTACAAGAAGTGTAAAAAAAAAAAAAAAAAAAAAAAATTCCGTATTTCATTTACTTTCTGCTCATATTAAACCAGAATACACATCATAGTGCTAAGTCTCTCCTTGATTCCCACTTAATAAAGTTTTTTTGAGAAGCACTTAATAAAGTTGATAAAGACATTTTTAACATTTTGCAATGACTTTTAATGTTTTGGACCCTAATAGAGACGTTTGCATGCAATGACTTTAATTGAAGACATTATATATTTTCGGACCCCATATGAGATTTCAGTTTGGCCATATATGTCTAGGTGAATTTGTAAAACTTTGCCATGTCCCCTTATATACGTTTTTATAGTCTACTTTAATTGATTATAATGTAAATTGATTGATTGAAAACTGAAATTTCGGCATAAATTATGAAATCAACTAAAATCTAAAAAAATAATAGAAAAAAATTTCTATGCGTTGAAGTTAATACTCCCTCATACTTGAAATCAGGAGGTGGGAGCTCTACAAGATTTAGACATTAATTTAATTCAGCTCAAACAAAATGTGGAAATCATGGATGACCATAAGCTTGGTGTTGAACATAACTTTAGGTAAAGGAAAGTGATTGTGACAAAGAAGATTGGAATTTGGAAATAATATTTACATTAATGAAACACTATGTTGGGTAGGTAGTGTATTTTAGAAATATGTAGTTAAATAATTAAATTTATCATATCCCAATATCTTAAGTTTTTGGGACCATTGGTAATTTAATGGTGTAAGTCTACGCATTCTTAAAGCATATCGACATAAAAAATGACTAGATCTATCAATTATGATCGACATCAAAGCATATTGATATTGAAGCATCCTATGCTTTTAACCCAGTCTTAACCAAAATCAAAAGTTTGCTACTTTTCTTTTGTCTAAGTTTAAGAAATTTCTTATGATTTTATACTTTGATTTTTGTATTATTGTCTCTATTATTTTGTGCTATTCTAAATATAAAAGCATATCAACATTAAAACATGACTAAATCTGTCAAATATGATCGACGTTAAAGCATATTGATATTGAAGCATTCTATGCTTTGAACCCAATCTTAGCCGCAGTGTCGGCTCAATAGGTGACCCAAATAGGCAACTGCCTAAGGCCCCCAATAGAAGTATTAATTAAACCCTAAATATTCATCAATAAATAAAAAAAGTAGTTGTTTTTTATCAAAGAAAAACCAATTAAAGAAAAATGTTTTCATTGGATGGGTCAATCATTTAATCTCTCACAGATAAATGTTAAAAGAACTCATCAATCTTCCACTAGTAAATAAATTTATACTAAAATTTTATTTAGTCAAATATATAACTTTATTAAAATTTTCAATCATAATTTTTTAGTATTTGGTTACTTCATTCAATAAATAGTGTTTATTTTAGTTGTATAGTCATTGAGTAATGCGATGGGTTCATTTTAATTTGTAATTTTTTTTTCTAAAAAATTGATTTTAAATGGGAAAAAAAAAACCAAAAGTTAAATAAATATTCTATTAATATTTAATGTATAAGAATAGAATTCACTTAAAGTAGTCGCCTTAAGCCCCACAATACCTTGAGCCGGCCCTGCTTAGCCAAAATCAAAAGTTTGCTAGTTTTCGTTTGTCTAAGCTAAGAAATTTCCTATGATTTTATTCTTTGATTTTTGTATTATTGTCTCTATTATTTTATGCTATTCTAAATACTAAAAGTAGGGGTTTTGAGAACATGAAAACCATACTTTTAAGATTGCTCTCATGATAGCTGGAAGTTTCCTTCAACTTCTCCTCGCTGCTGTTTCAATTTTGTTTTGCATAAATGATTAAATTCTAAGGAAAAAAAAAAGTCATTTTATTCAAATACATTTTGGTTATTATCAATTGCAACTTTAAACTTAACCGAAATGCCTAATAAAGTTGTTATGTAAGAGGTAAGTGTTAATTAGGAAAAAAAAAAAAAATCTTATGAAATGGTTTATTATAAAACTCCGCTCGCATTCTAAAACACACACAACCGCTGCCTTTAGGTTTTCTTTAACAAAATCCAAATATTATTTATTAATAAATATTTTAAGATTTTTTTTTTTTTTTTTGAACCGTAACACTTTGCTTTTGGGTCATATTGGGTAGGTACGTAGTTTAAGCCTTTGGTGGTTGACTAGGAAAGTCGTCGCAACAAAGAAGGATGGGCACTTTCCTATGTGCGCAGCCTTACTGACATTTTATGCTCTCCCATTTACAGAAATTAAAACCGGAAACAATTTCACCTTTTGGTTGCTCGTGGAATTCGGACTCATAGTTGCAAAGAAAACAGTAATGTAAAACAATTATCATTCGCAATGCTGTCTAGCCAATCAAAAGCAATTTCCAACAACTTTTGACTTCTTTCTTTGTATTTATTTATTATTTGATAATAATAATTTCTACATAATGCGTGTATAAATAATTATGACTCGGAGGTTGTAAGATACTCATAACATTGCACCTTTTACGTGTTGATGCTCTTATTATCTTAATCACATTCTTGATCTTCTACGTTCATCCTAATCATGGGTGGAAGTTCCCTCCAACTTCTCCTCACTTTTTTTCTCTTTTTGTTGTGCATGAAACCAGCCCTTGGAAATTATTGGGGTGTGGGAGACGCTAACCTCGGCTGCAAAGAGCGTGAGAGACAAGCACTTATCAAGATTAAAGAAGACCTCATTGATGATTATGGCCATCTTTCTTCCTGGAGTACTAAAGTGGGGAGAGAAGATTGTTGCAAATGGACAAGGGTCCACTGTAATAACCAAACAGGCCACGTAACCCAGCTCGATCTCAGTATCTCGGAAGTGGAACCTTTAAGAGGTAAACTAAGTCCTTTCTTGAGTGAGTTGCAATATTTGACTTATTTGAATGTGAGTTACAATGATTTTAATCATACCCAAATCCCAAAATCCATTGCTTCTCTCTCTAACTTAAGACACCTTGACTTTTATCATGCTAATTTCGGAAGAAATATTCCTTTTCAGCTTGGGAACCTTTCTAGCTTGCAATATCTCAATCTTGGCTGGAATAATTTTAATGAGCCTGAAAACATAGAGTGGCTCCGTCCACTTTCTTCTTTAAGTTTCCTTAGTATGAGTTACATTAACCTGAGCAAAGTTAATAATTGGCTCCACGTAGTGAATCAACTACCTTATTTGACAGTCCTACGCATGCGTGCCTGTAGTCTTCCGAATATTTTTCCTATTCCCCATGTTAATTCTTCTACTTCTTTTGATGTCCTCAATCTCTCTTATAACAATCTCACTTTGTCTTCTTCAGTACTAGAGTGGTTGTTCAACTCAAATACCAGTGTTGTTAAACTTTGTCTCTCTGGTAACCAATTTCAAGGTTTAATTCCTGATGCTTTCAGCAGAATATACTCTCTTGAGGTTCTTTTTCTCGATGATAATGAGTTTGAAGGTGGGATACCTAAAAGCTTCAGTGGAATGTGTAATTTAAAAACATTATCTCTATCAAGTAACAATCTTAGCGAACAACTTCTAGGAATTGTTCATAACTTGACTGGGTGTGCAAACCACTCAATAGAGGCATTGTATTTAGATAACAATCACATTATGGGATCATTTCCTGATCTCACAACATTTTCATCATTGAGAGAATTATGGCTTTCTAGCAATCAATTAAGTGGGACAATACCTGAAAGTTTGGGAAAACAATCCAATCTAGAGTATTTATATATTGGTGGCAATCCATTTGAAGGTGTTATTTCTGAAGCACACTTCTCAAAACTCACAAAATTGAAGGTGTTTCAATTATATAATAACTCTTTGGTTTTCAGCTTCAGCTCTAATTGGGTTCCACCTTTTCAATTAGAGCAGCTATATTTAGTGTCTTGTCAACTAGGCTTCGGATTACCAAAATGGCTTCGAACTCAAAAAAGTTACTATTGGCTTGATCTCTCCAATTCTACGATTTTGGATTCTCTTTCCAATTCATATTGGATCTTCCCAAATCAGAAATTTTATATGAATTTGTCTGACAACCAAATTAGTGGCCACATTCCAAATTTGTCATTGGAGTCATCCTTTGGCTCTGTCATTGACTTGAGTTCAAATAAATTGGAAGGTGAAATACCACTATTTGTATTTAAAGGAGTACATTTGGATCTTTCCAATAATATGTTTTCAAAGCTAGCCTTGTCCTTATGTGCAGCCAAAAATAATAGTTTGAAATTTCTAGATCTCTCCAATAATCGATTATTAGGAGAGCTTCCTAATTGCTGGATACATTTTGGAGGGCTTAAAATTCTTAAGTTGGCAAACAATCATCTTCAGGGGAAAATCCCAAGTTCAGTGGGCTCTTTAACTAAGATTGAAACACTAGATTTAAGCCACAATAATTTTAGTGGGGAACTACCTTCATCCTTGACGAATTGCTCAAAGTTAATATTTATTGATCTTCGAAACAATAGCTTGTCGGGACCGATACCAATGTGGCTAGGGAGAAGCCATCCAAATTTAGTTGTCCTTGTCCTTAGATCCAATCACTTCTACGGAAGAATTCCTCCACATTTATGTCTTCTAACGCATCTTCAACTTTTGGACCTCGCTTTGAACAGAATCACAGGAAGTATACCAAAATGTCTCAACAACCTTATTTCCATGACTGATACAAAGAGTCCCAATGCAGCCATGAACCATTCATATGAAATATTGTCTTCAAGCTATGTTGACCGTACAATTTGGATGTGGAAAGGAAGAGAGTACGAGTATAGAAATAATCTTGTACTAGTTAAGAGCATAGATCTCTCAAGCAATAAATTAATTGGGGTAATTCCAGAAGAAATTGTGATGCTTAATGGATTGATTTCTTTGAATCTCTCAAGGAACTTGCTGACTGGAAAAATTACTTCAAATATTGGGCTGTTACGTTCATTAGAGGTCTTGGATTTATCTGATAACAAACTTTGTGGTGAGATTCCTTCAACCCTTTCTCTTATTGATGGCCTGAATTCCTTGGACTTGAGAAACAATAAGTTGTCAGGCAGAATCCCAACAGGCCCTCAACTCAGTACCTTTAATGCCTCTGCATATGAGGGGAACCCAAATCTTTGTGGATTCCCACTTCCAAAGAATTGTTTGGGTGAAGAAACACCTCAAAATCCAACCGTGAATGGAAGCAATGGATATGCTAGCATGCAAGATGAGAAAGATGGGTTTATAACCCAAGGGTTTTATGTTAGTGCAACCATTGGATTTGTCGTCAGTTTTTGGGGAGTTTGTGGCACATTACTACTAAACAGGTCATGGCGATTATCCTATTTCAAGTTCTTGAACAATATCAGAGATCAGCTACATGTGATTGGAGGAGTGACTATGGCCAGATTGCAAAGGCAACTTCAAAGCTAATTGGTAATAATATTTTCTCTACTTTCGGCTATCATTGTTTGGGCCCATTTCTAGTTTCCCTAGTTTGTCAAAAATTTTCTAGTTTCCATATCTTTGAAGGCTACCATTGAATTCTACATAAAATTAGTGAAGTAAGAAAATAAAAGAATAAAAGAAAAAAAATTACTTACTACTAGTATATTGTGATAAGAAGGGGATTTTGTTTTGGTTCGCTAAAGCTTTTTTTTTTTTTTTTTGGTTAAATAAGATAGCAACATTCATTAAGAAAATAAAAACAATACATCTTCAGCTAATGAAAACTCAATCATATATGAATGTTAGTTGTTTTGTTGTTGTTAGTATTTTATCGTTTATTTTAGAACCCCACCCCAAAAAAATACCTCATATGGTAGTTTTGCCCCTGATTTTAATGGGGAAATACAAATTAAAACCATAACCTTCTATATATATATATAGCACAGAATTCTTTACTTTAAAAAATATAAATTAATTTTTTTAACAAAAGAAGAAAATTTTACGATCTAAAAGAAATACTTTGGGGAATTTACAAATAATTATTATACAATATGCTCCAATTTTTTTTTCATTCGATAAAGAAAAGTCAAAGTTAATGAAAACTGTATGCCTTTTACTATTTGAAAAACCATAGAAGACGACTTATAAGAAAAAAATGATTATCTTCTCAAAGCATTCAATATATGTTCCAAAGAGTATCTTATGAGAAAAACTATACATGAAAACTATTGATTCAAAATCAAATCCTCTCCCAAAATTATTAAATTATATTAAAAAAAAAATCATCACAACAGATCACCCTAAGTTCCTAACCATAAGACTTATTATTTCATAAAAGATCATGCTTGCTCAAAAAGAAAAGATAAATAAAATAAAATAAAATAAAAGATCATGCTAGCGCAATAAATATTGTCATTCTTTTATATTTTATAGAATTTTATTCTTTCAATATTGACTATTCATTAAGCAAGAAGGTTATTTTTTTTTGGGTAAACTACATAATTGGTCCCTATCCTATACATTATATTTCAATTTGATCCCTGACTTTTTAATTGTGTCAATTTGGTCCCTAACCTTTTAGTATCGTGTCAATTTAGTCCCTACCGTTATTTTTTGGATGAAAATTTATGACGTGTTTAATGGTCAAAACAAAAAATTAGCTTACGTTGATGAGACAATAAACTTAAATTTTATTTTTGACCATTTGTCATGTTAGCAATTTTCATCTAAGATATAACACGAGGGACTAAATTAACACGACATTAAAAGGTTAGGGATCAAATTGATATAATTGAAAGGTTAGGGACTAAATTGAAATATGGTGTAAAAGTTAGGGACCAAATATGTAGTTTACCCTTTTTTTTTTCTATTTTTTATTTGTTTAAAATAAGTTCTACACTAAATTTATCTTTCATTCCAATATCTTAAAAAAGTATTATCCTTCCTCAAACATATTATTTTCTTTAGTTTGTTTTTATTTTATTTTTTTGTTTTAATTTTTGTCCAGCCTGATATCACCATCTTAATCATTTTGTTTTCACACCAGGTGTTGCTGTGTAAGCCTCGGACTCAGAATAAATTTCTTTGGGAGATATATCATATATGTAATGTATGGGTGTTTGTGTATGGTGTGTCGGTATGTGAGTAAGATTTGGGGTGTTTTTCAAAACATTTACAGTGTGATTAGGTTTGTGCTTCAATAATTAATATTTGTTGAGGTTGATAATTTGATATGTATTTTAATCTCAACCAGCAAAGTGGCTGTAGGGTGTAGACTTGTTTACCCTAAAATAATTAGTTTTGCATGTGCTATGATAATTGATGAAGTGGTAACTTTATTTTTCTTTAAATCGCTTACAAATTACATCAATTAATGATTGACAATTTTTTTTTCCAATTAACAGTTCTGAGAAATAAAGATAAATGAAAGATATTCTGTCAAATTAAAATTATGTAAACTCCCAAAACCTCTCAATGGTGTTCATTAAAATTATTTTCTTAAAAAAAGATAAGAAAGAAAAAGATAAAACAAAACAGTTGGCATTGGTGTGGTTCTTCAATCTGGGTTTTTAATATTGGGCTTAATGTAATGTGAGTTTAGGTTTGGGTATTTTAATTTCTAAGTGGGTTTGAACTTTGGGTTTCTACTAGCTAGGCTTGGACTTGGAGCTTACTTGGGCTTTTAATTGGCATTGGGGTTATTGTATGTGATGTTAGAAATGAGCTTTTTTTTTTTTTTTTTTTTAATAGAAAGTTTTGTGGCTACCATGTTTGGGTGAGTAGAAATTTGACACAGTTTATGTTAGATTGTAGAGTGTCCAAAGCCCTTTTCTCTATATTTAAAATAGAGGCCGTGGATTCTCTTTTGGCTTTGAGAACTTTGATTTATAGAATTAAATGGTGATTTTAATCTTAAATAAAGCTCGAAATAAAAATCCCCAAACAAAAAATTGGAGAAAACTGTGACAATTTTGTGATTCAAAATTTGACTTTTTTTTTCTTTATATACAAATTACTTATGGGTATGATTATTAAAAAATGATATTCATTTCTTGATCCTTGTTATTTATTATCGTGTTAAAACATTAATATATTTTTTGTATAGGTATTGTTCAAACCTGTCTCAAATATCTTATGTAAAGACAAAATACTCTACAAATTTCCTCTTTTTATCCACGTCTTATTCAAAAAAAAAAAAAAAAATATATATATATATATATATATATAAAATAATGAACCACCACACGTGTATATTACTCTGATAAAGGATACAACAAAAAAGAAAACTTTTTTTTTTTTTTTTTTTTTTTTGCGTGCAACTGTTGAAAGTGTAAGAAGCGAGGGAAAACAGGCTGTCCTGTCTGGTGTCCACTCTGTCTCTTCTTTCTCTCACTCTGTCTCTCTCAAAGTTATCTCATTTGATCCACTGAAACGCTAAGCAAACTCAAAGCAACTGTGGAATGTGGAAGCTCAAGACCGGTGCAGAGACAGTGAGAGAAGAACGTAACAATGATGATGGAAGTGGTGGAAGTACTGGCAGTGAAACGTGGCTGAGAACTTTGAACGGCCACTTGGGGCGTCAAGTTTGGGAGTTCCACCCAGAGCTAGGCACCCCAGAAGAGCTTCAGCAGATCGAAGATGCTCGACGCGGCTTCTCCGATCGGCGGTTCGAGAAACGCCACAGCTCTGACCTTCTCATGCGCATTCAGGTCTGGTCCCATGTACCCACTATCCTAAATCTGTTCAATTTTCTTTCTTTCTTGCTTGTTTTAGTTCTATGGTGAATATGGTGAAGTGGGTTTTTGTCACTTTTGTTTGTTGAATCTAATGGTTATATGAAGTTTTGGTTTTTCTGTTAGGATTTGGATGAATTGGGGTGTTTTTGTATTTATGTATATAGGGATAATTGAGTTGAGATAATGATATGGGGTCTGTGATTACCAAAAAAAAAATGAGTGGGATTTTCAATTTTTTTTTTGGTTGGTTAACTTTTTTGTTTGTGGCATTTCTCAATTTGATTGAATCTAATGGTTATATGAAGCTTTAGTTTTCTGTTAGAGTTGGATGAATTGGGGTGTGTTTGTATTTATATATGTGTTGACAATTGAATCGAGATCATGATGTGGTGTCTGTGATTATCATATTCTAACCACCAGTTGTGAAGTGGGGTTTTCACATTTTGGATGAAATTTAAAGGCCACTGCTTCCTGGATTTTGCATTGTAGAATTCAAGAGAATACTTCCATTCCAAGCGCAAAAAGATAAGGAGATTAGGGATCACCTTGTCTAAGTTCCTTACCTCCTTGGATAGAATTGCATCAACTTAAGGGCCAAAGTCTCTGGAGTTTTAAGATCCCTTAAGATTGTTCATGGGGGTGGTGGAAAATTTTAAAACTCAAGAGACTTATTCAGGTCTCATCTCAAGTTCCTAGTGGGGCCTGGTACTGAAATCTACTTGTGGTATGACAATTGGCACCCTGAAGGGCCTTTAATCCAGAAATTTGGTCATAGAGTAATTTATGATTCCCACATTAATTGAAGCTAATGGTTGTATATACTTTTAAATTTCAATTCAGATTTAGATGGATTGGGTGTGTTTATATATGTGTATATACTGAGAAATTGAGAATTGAGGTGGGATCATATTCTTCTTCTGAGCTCATAGAACATCTTCTGTTTGGTAACAATTATAAATCTTTGTTGATTCTATGATATATTAAGTGGGTCTGTAATCATCAAAAAAAGAAAACGTAGACTGTGTATGAAATGATTTTTAGTATTTAACTTTTTTGTTAGTGGCATTTATCAATTTTCTGGAAACTAATGCTTAAGAAAGAATATGCAATTTTACATTTTTTTTTAAAATCAGAATTTAGATGCACTGGGTATTTTTGTCTTAATGTATATATTGTGAATTAAATTGAGGTCATAGTATTCTTAGGCAATTACTTTTTGCTGGGAACATATTGAAATTTGTAATTGACTTGGTTTTTTCTATTTTTCTTTCTGTACTAATTGATTCACAGTATGTTGCTTTACTTTTTCCTCTCAAATTTAGTTTGCAAAGGAGAATCCATCTTTTTCTACTGTACCACAAATCAAAGTACAAGATACAGAAGAACTCACAAAGGAGGCAGTAACAATCACATTACAAAGGGCCATCAATTTCTACTCAACAATTCAGGCACATGATGGTCACTGGCCAGGGGATTATGGGGGTCCCATGTTTCTAATTCCTGGTTTGGTAAGGATGAAACCTACGAAACAGAATTTTTTCCATAAGAGTGGGGAAAAAGAAGGCGATCCCATATTTTGTGTAGTAAAAGTGGACTAATCTATGTATTGTGGTTGAATTTGAAAGCACACAGTTTCATGTTAAAATGAACTGGAAGAGGTCTTGTAAGGCTTAGCAAGGAATGGGGAAAAAAAACACAGAAGAAAAATGAAGTTCTTTCACTTCTTGAATTTTTCCACTAAAGTTATCTTGAGCTGACCTGAAGTGTGATCCTTCTTATAAAATGCAATAGGTGATTACTCTTTCAATTACTGGAGCACTCAATACCGTCTTATCAAAAGAACATATATGTGAGATCTGCAGATATCTGTACAATCATCAGGCAAGAATATTTTCTTGCAACATTGAAAGTTTTATATATAATGCTCCTTTTCCACTTTGAATTTCACTTTTAGTCACACTGTTAATAAAGGGATAACTGCCTTACTAATAATTTTTTTTTTTTTTTTTTTTTTTTTGTCTTCAATTTTGTGGAAACCTTTTTAATGATTTTATTCCTCATACTCTGGTAAATTGCTTAAATGATTGATGAAAATGTTATGAATTAAACTCAATAGAGCTTTGTTCTAAACTTCTAATTACTTTGGGTGTGGTAGTATTAATATTGTTGATGAAAAAAAGAACTTGAAATGGTGTCTCTTCTAATTGCAGAATAAAGATGGGGGTTGGGGTCTACATATTGAGGGCCCAAGCACCATGTTTGGTACTACACTAAATTATGTTACTTTGAGATTGCTTGGTGAAGGAGCTGAGGATGGATTAGAGGCAATGGAACAAGCACGGAAATGGATCTTGGATCATGGTGGTGCCACTGCAATCACTTCATGGGGGAAAATGTGGCTTTCAGTATGAACCCAATGTTATTTTTTGTAAGATATTGCCAAAGAAGTTAATGCCTTGAAAATATCAACTGACTTGTGGTTGATTTTCTCTGGTTTCAGGTACTTGGAGTGTATGAATGGTCTGGGAATAATCCACTGCCACCAGAAATATGGCTCTTCCCTTACCTTCTTCCTTGTCATCCAGGTCTCTGTTTGACTTCTCTTTCTTATACCATTAACACAATGTATGTTCAGTTTTGTCAAGGAAAAAGTATCATGTATTGCTTACAGTTTAAAAATCTTACTAACATGGTTTAGAAAACATTGGGAAAATGTTATATATCACTTAAAATTTGTTCAATCTGCATATTCTCTGTTAAAATTTGTGAGGAAGAACTTTGATTCATGAGTGTCAACTGAGTGGGTTGCTAATTGCAGTAGAATGGCTTTGTCCTCAGTTTCTTGGTTTTGAATTTCCATGTTTTCTGTTAATAGGAAGGATGTGGTGTCATTGCCGAATGGTGTATTTGCCCATGTCTTATTTATATGGGAAAAGATTTGTCGGTCCTATCACGTCCACAGTCCGATCTTTGAGAAAGGAGCTTTATATGGTTCCCTATCATGAGATAGATTGGAATGAGGCTCGCAATCTTTGTGCAAAGGTAGGTAAAAATTATACCTTTTCTTCTCCTTTAAGTTTTCTACATTTAAATTTTACCCTTCCACGCTATAATATTTTTTATTCTTTTTTCAAGCTCTTGCTGTTGCACAGAAAAATAATTCAAATACTAGGTTCCAAAGATACTTCAAAATAGCTGCTGTATCGGATTGATTGATATTGTATAAGTAATAATGATTGTGTCAAGATTTAGAATTGTAATAAGATATTAATCAATACTGCAGAGTTTGGTCAGGCTCCCAGAGGGTCAACTTCAAACCCATTTCTGTCCCAAACCCAAATTGTATCATGATTTCCTATTCAAAACCATCATCCATAGTATCAAAAAATGTGGAGTTCATAAACAAAAAATGTCACATCAAATACAGATATGTATCAAAACCCTATGGTGCGCAGAGAGTATCATTATTGCTTACTACAATTTGCTAGCTTTTTAGCACTTTCCAAGGCCATCAAGGTTTTATTTTTATTTTTAATTAAAAAAATAAAATCATATCTTAGGTTTGTTGTTGACTGAATATAAGCTAACTTATTTTTTGGGGCTATGTGAATGTAAGCTAACTATATGACTATTGCTCTCAAGTTTTACTAACATACCCTCTGAATTGGTCTGAAAAAAAAAAAAAAAAAAAACTGAATTAGACAATGAGCTAATTTGAGTTCATAGATACGTTAATAGGCAATAGAACATCTGATTCAAAATAAGATTTAATATGCAACTTCTGTCATGTTTCACTGTCTCTGTTGATGCTTACATGGGTTGCTTTACAAATATTGTTAGGAAGATCTATACTACCCCCATCCACTGGTTCAGGATATCCTCTGGGGATCTCTATACTATGCCTATGAACCTGTTTTTATGCGTTGGCCTGCAAAAAGATTGAGGGAGAAGGCTCTACAAACTGTAATGCAGCATATCCACTATGAAGATGAAAATACTCGGTATATATGCATAGGACCTGTCAATAAGGTAATTTTTTTTAAGATGTGAGAGAGAACTAGAGAACAAAGTTTGACACTGGAAAATTTTAATTTGAAGCTATGAGGAAAAATGGTTGATAGTCATTCAAACATAATATCAATTGAAGAGTTAGATTAATTCACTTCTTTAGCTCTACACCTTCACTCAAAGGCACTCACTGCACTTGTTGGTAGTTCCATTGAGCTATTGGCCTTGTATTTTGTGGATGATGCAGGTGTTGAATATGCTTTGTTGTTGGGTGGAGGATCCAAACTCAGAGGCATTCAAATTACATCTTCCAAGAATCTTTGATTATTTGTGGATTGCTGAAGATGGCATGAAAATGCAGGTTCAGACATTTACTGTTAAATGGTTTTTAACTGACTTAACAAGCATTTCTCTCTCTCTCTCTCTCTCTCTCTCTCTGAGAGTATCCCCCCCCCTCTCTGTGGGGGGAAGCCCTTAGTATTTTTTTAATTGTTCAATGAAGTATATAGAGCCCATGATTATGTTTCACTACCTCAAATATTGAGAATTGTACATTGTGTGTTTGTATTAATTTTGATGTAGGGTTATAATGGGAGTCAATCATGGGATACTTCTTTTGCTATTCAAGCGATTATATCAACTAACATTGCTGAAGAATATGGAGCAACTTTAAGAAAAGCACATGACTACATAAAGGATTCGCAGGTTCTCCTTTGCAGAATTTTTTTATTATTATATCTTAAAATTATTCTTTTCATATTTTCATGACCAATTGTGGTTTGCTTTGAAGGTCTTAGAAGATTGTCCTGGAGATCTAAATTTTTGGTATCGTCACATTTCCAAAGGTGCTTGGCCATTCTCAACTGCAGATCATGGATGGCCTATTTCTGATTGCACTGCAGAAGGATTGAAGGTAAAGTTAGAACAAACTGTTCCATACTATATAATGGAAAAAATTTCTGATATCTATTTCTTTGTCCAGGCTGTTTTATTACTATCAACATTCCCATCAGAAACAGTCGGGAAGTCGTTAGATGTGAAGCGGTTATATGATGCTGTAAATGTTCTCCTTTCTTTACAGGTAAATTGTTAGATATGTTGCATTTTTAGAAGCTCAAAGTTGGAATCTGACATAGCAAGTTTAAAAAAAAAATGTTAACAGATTGAAAAAAGACATAATATTTTACCCATGATTCTTGTAATTGACTTAAGTCAGCTGTTTAACTCTAGGCTTTGTTCATCTGGGTAGAAGTGACTAGAGCAATTTATAATATGTACATTTCCCTCACTGATGGAAGCTAATTGTGCCTTCAGCTTGCGCTTGCTTAAATATTTAAGTATTTAAAGAATGGAGGTGTTGGAAGTACTGAACTCTGAACATCCAGGGATTTATCATTGGTTCACAAATGATGAAAATATTAACCTGAACGTTTATTGTCTGATTTTCTCTGAAAAATGTAGACATTACTCTGAAGTTCATAATTCTCATACCTCTGGTTGTTCTTGTTTATTCGGATAGATATCTTCAGAAGATAATAGTGGAAGAGGAAAAGAAATTCCTCCAACAAAGGATGTAGTTTGTCTACTCTATTTCTTACACATATCTTAATGTCATGAATGCCTTAAAGAGTCTTGGTTGATTGGATTAGATGATATGCAGAGTATTAAATTTGTTTATAAGCATGTTGGTTTTTTTTGTTTTTTTTTTTTTAAATTTTTTTTTAAAATTTTTTTTTAATGTTTAAGTACTCTTTCCAGAATCATACATCTGAAGTTGTGAAGTAAACATAGACAGGAATGTGGCACTTTGAAGCTTTGAAGTTTTATGTAATTCTTAAAAGAAAGAGTTCTGCATACGTACATTTCTGCATGATATGTGCACCTGACTTTATTGTTCTTCCATTTTGTTGTGATATTTTTTTTTGCTTAGTTTGCTTTTCTCTGGTATTGTTAGCAGATTAGTTTTGCAATTCAGTAGCTGGTGAGTTATAAACATTCTAATGGATGTTCTTAGATCACTGCAGAATGCTGATGGTGGCTTTGCAACTTATGAATTAACTAGATCCTACCAGTGGTTGGAGGTAACTATTATAACTTCTTAAGGCTTCTTTCTTTTACTTTTACCTTTAGATTTAAATAATTCTTCTTACCATGAATTTGCTATGTCTTGAAAGTTTGAATTATTGCCAAGTACCCCCTTATTAAGAGCTTCATGACTAAGCTGGCCCTGTTCTCCCAGTGATATTTGAATCAAATACAATGAATTTTTAGGTTTAGCCTTCACTTAGAAAAAAATTATAAATTACTTGTGAATAGTTTTTCCTCGTTTATGTTCTTAGACATATATTTTATAACTCAGCCCTAGAATCTTTTGTGACTTTTGGCTGCACCAATATTGTGATTCATACTAATCCATCGGAGGAAAACCATCAGTGTTTGGAATGGCACTTTAGAAGCTATTCCATCTTGAATTTCATTGTATGGAAACCCCTTGAATTGAGATGGCTAAAATACATTAGGGATTAGTGGTTCAGAAAAATAACCTTGATTCACAAACTTTAAAAAAGCTGAATTTTCACTGAGATGAGATACTGGCATCCTAACATTCTACCAATGATACTTGTTTCCCGAGTAAAAGACTGTCTTGCATGTCATGGGACTCAGCTCATGGCTCCTATGTTAGCTCTGGTTGGTAATCACTGATTGCCCAGATGGCAAACTGTTTTACAAATCTTAGCTATGGGGGGAGTTCGTAGTTTTTTCATTGAGTCAAAATCTTTTAAATTAGTTCTAGAGGAGGGGGGTCGTTTCTTCTTGCTAAGGATCTTTGAGAGGGGCAGATTTTTTATGAGATCAGTTTTCATGGGCAAGAATGCAGTAGTATGGCTGATGAATAACATTGAAGATTTAGTTGTTGGGAAGAGTTCCAAGCAGTTTTTCATTCTTAGAGATGGGGACACTGCTTTTACTCTCCAAAGGAGCTTTAACTCTTTTGGTAAGTTCTTGCTACTGACTGAACTCAAAGTGGGTGGATGTAGGAGGTCAGTCATCATCCCTGAAGGCAAAGAGCAGTCTGGTTGGAGGACCTTTGGCCTTGAACTAAGAAAGCTGCTGAATCCCTCCCATTATGCGTTGGCTGGTTTTGGTCCCCCAAGTTTTTTTCCTCAGGTGCAGAGGTATAACTTGGAAGCCCAAAACTCTAGAACTTTTGTTGAAGTTGTGCAAGGATTCCATGGTAGAACAGAGGTTAGCAAGCACCTTAAGCAGCCGGATGAAAAGAAGGGGGTGAATTTGAGACTTCAAGGTGCCAGAGTGGGGGTTCCTCCGGTGGGTAAGGCTGATAAGATGGAGGTGGTGAGAGGGGACTGGAGGAAACAGAGCATTAATGTGGAAGCAGAGGTTGGTGAGCAATATCTGGCAGACAGGAGGTTATGTTTCCCAAGCTCAAGTTTAAATTCAAAAGATATTGATAAGCTGAAGAAGAGTGATGCTAGGGGATATGGCTGGTTAGGAAGAGGTCTTGTCATGGAGGTTGATGGGATAGGGAGGAGGCGGGTTTACTGGGACAGAAACAAAGTGGGAAATATGAAGTCACGTGCACTGGCTTTGGACTGCAATTTTAGTGGTTCTAAGGCCTTTAAATGGGTTGCAAAAGAACCCAATCAGGCTGAACAAGTATTGGGCCTTGCCACAAGCCCATTGCTGCCCAGCCCAGGTGTGGGTTTTATAACTTGCTCTGGCCCAAGCCAGTTTGAAGTGGGAGAGAGCTCACGGTCTGGTGAAGAGAGACCAACCCAGAGCCCGATGAAGGAGGCGACCTCCATAGCTTGCTCCCAGAGCTTCGACCTTGCGCCGGTGGTGCTGGGCCGGGATTCTCAGCTTCCGATGGTGGCCGGCGACCCTTCTTTTGCCGGAATCTGCTCCGATGAGCCTTCTCTTTCACCGGGTAAGTCTGTGCTGGCTATTCCGCAGCCACCGGTGGACTTTCTCTCTACTTTTCTCTTCCTCTCAGGCCTATTTTTGTGCTTTTCAAGGGCTGGGTCTGTGGAAACACCCATGAAGGCTGTGGGTGATGCCCCTGGGGAGGGAGTTTTGGTGGTGGAAGAGTTGGAAAACTCAGTTATGGGTTCGGATGTGTTTCACACCAAGGCAGTGGGTGAGGTCAGTGGGGAGGGAGTTTTGGTGGTGGATGAGAAGCACAATTCTGTTTTGGGTTTGGGTGTGATACCCACGAAGGCAGTGGGTGATGCCCATGGGGAGAGTGCTTTGGTGGTGGAGGAGTTGAATAATTCTGTTATGGGTTTGGGTGGAGAGGATAGTTTATCAATCCCTTTGAGGTCTATCACTCCCTTTGGGCTGCCTTTGGCAGCTGGGTTGGACTGTGATAATGAGGCTCTGGAATGTGTGGATACGTCGGATATTTCTAGGTGGGTGAAGAACAGACTTCCTGGTTTTAGTAAGCTGGTGGGGCTTCCTCTAAGTCAACATGAGAAGTTATGTATTGCTTTGTTACAAAAGATTGAGAAGGAGACGGAGGATGTCAAAGTGCTGAACAGGAAAGTTGCAGTTCCTAGAAAAGCTCTCATTAAAAAGAATAGAGGGAAGAGAGAGCTGAGGAACTTGCAATCTTCGGTTAACTATGATGGCAAGTAGAGTGTAGGTTGCCGAGCTATTTCATCAGTTGGGATTTTCATGTCTTTATGAATTTAAAAATTCTTTCTTGGAATGTCAGGGGTTTGAATGATTGCCGGAAACGGTCAGTAGTGAAAAATCTATTGCGTGAGTGGAAGTGTGATGTAATTTGCCTTCAAGAGACCAAGCTTTCTGGCTTGGACAGACAAATGGTCGGCAGCTTGTGGAGCTGTCCCTTTGTGGATTGGGTGGCTTTAGATGCTGCCCAGACGGCGGGTGGGATTTTGTTGATGTGGGACAGGAGGGTATTGGAGAGGTTGGACTTTCTTCTAGGTTCCTTTTCTGTGTCTGTTCTGTGGAAAGGGGTGGGGGATGGTTTTACCTGGGCGTGTTCTGGGGTTTATGGCCCATGTGATTATAATGCGAGGGGTCTCATGTGGGACGAGTTGGTTGGTACTCACCAATTTTGGAATGTTCCTTGGTGTTGCATTGGGGACTTTAATATTGTTCGTTTTCCAAGTGAACGGTTGGGTAACTCCCGTCTTACTCCGGCTATGGAACTTTTTTCGGAGTTCATTGAGGATCTTAATTTGATTGATTTGCCTTTGGAGGGAGGGAGTTTTACCTGGTCTAGTGGCTCTGATCAGCCTTCGATGTCTAGGATAGACAGAGTGCTGGTGTCTCACGATTGGGAAGAACAATACCCGGATGTGATCCAGCGGATTTTACCTCGTCCTGTTTCTGATCATTTCCCTATTTTGGTGGAGGTAGGGGGAATGGTGAGGGGGAAAAGTCCGTTTAGGTTTGAGAATATGTGGTTAAAGACGGACGGGTTCGTTGATAGAGTTCACTTTTGGTGGAATCGAAATTTTTTCTCCGGTACTCCTAGCTTTGTGTTTGCTAAAAAATTGAAGGCCTTAAAAGAAGATATCATTCAGTGGAACCGGTCGGAGTTTGGTCATGTCGGACGCAAAAAGTTTCGATTATTAGAGGCTTTGAAACTGCTTGATGCCAAGGAAGAGGAGTTTGGCCTCTCTGATGCAGAGTCATACGAGAGAATTGTGGTGAGATCCGAAGTAGAGAGTCTTCTCTCTTTGGAAGAAATTTCTTGGAGACAGAAATCAAGAATGTTATGGATTAAAGAAGGGGATAACAATACTAAATTTTTCCATAAGATGGCTAATTCCCGTAGAAGGTTTAACCATCTAAGAATTTTGGAGGTGGATGGGGTGGTTTATGAGGAGCCGTCTGAGGTGGCTGCTCAAGTGGTTCACTTTTATAAAAACTTGTATCAGGAGACAGAGGAGTGGAGGCCTTTTGCGGATGGTTTGGAGTTTGATCAGATAGATGGGTCGGAGAGGTGCTGGCTTGAAAGGAGGTTTGAGAAGGAGGAGGTTCTTCTAGCAGTTAATGAGTTGGCTGGGGATAAAGCCCCTGGTCCAGATGGTTTTTCCATGGCCTTCTTTCAGCATTGCTGGAGAGTGGTGGAGAGTGATGTTCTAGCAGTTTTTGAGGAGTTCTATCTCCACAGTAAGTTTGAGAAATCTCTGAATGCTACTTTCATAGCCTTAATTCCTAAGAAGAATGATGCTTCCAATATCCGAGATTTCAGGCCTATTAGCTTGGTGGGGAGCTTGTACAAGATTTTGTCTAAGGTTTTGGCAAATCGTTTGAAGACGGTTTTAGACCAACTGATCTCTGAGTCCCAGAATAGTTTTGTGGGAGGTAGACAGATTCTTGACTCAGTTCTCATTGCCAATGAGTGTGTTGATAGCCGAGTTAAGAGTAAGACTCCAGGGGTTATTTGCAAGCTTGATATTGAGAAAGCTTATGATCATGTGAATTGGGAGGCTTTACTAGATCTCTTGAAGAGAATGGGTTTTGGGGAGAAGTGGTGTAGTTGGATCCGGACTTGTATTTCAACTGTTCAGTTCTCTATTTTGGTTAATGGAACTCCAGCTGACTTCTTTAGGAGCACGAGGGGTTTGAGACAAGGGGACCCGCTATCTCCTATGTTGTTTTTGGTTATTATGGAGGTTTTAAGTAGAATGCTGAAAAGAGTTGAAGGCGCTGGTTTGATCAGGGGTTTTAAGGCAGTTGGTAGACGGGGTGAAGGGGAATGCGTCTCACATCTTCTGTTTGCGGATGACACTATTCTTTTTTGTGATGCGGAAGAGGAGCAGATCCTTCACATCCGAATGCTTCTCCTCTGTTTTCAGGCTGTGACAGGTTTGAAGGTTAATGTCCTGAAAAGCGAGATGGTTCCAATAGGAGAGGTTAATAATGTGCATGCTTTGGCTGAGATCCTGGGTTGTAGGATTGGGACTTTGCCTATGACCTATCTAGGTATGCCGTTAGGGGCTCCTCATAAGTCTCCCTCTATTTGGAATCCTATTTTGGAGAAAATTAAGCGAAAGTTGGCTGGGTGGAAGAAGCTGTATTTGTCGAAAGGTGGAAGACTAACGTTACTTAAGAGTACGCTTTCTAGCCTTCCCACTTATTATCTGTCTCTTTTTACCATTCCATCGCATGTGGCGAATAAGATTGAGAAGATGCAAAGGGACTTCTTGTGGGGGGATTCGAAGGCTCACTTGGTGGGGTGGGATAAGGTGTGTGCTCCTAAGGCGAACGGTGGGTTGGGGGTTAGGAAAATAACCACTTTCAACAAAGCCTTGCTAGGAAAATGGTTATGGCGGTTTGGGGTTGAGGTGACTCGCCTTTGGAGGAGGGTTGTAGCTTTGAAGTTTGGGGAAGAGTGGGGGGGTTGGTCTTCTAAGTTGGGTAGGGGTGCCTATGGGTGTGGTTTATGGAGAAGTATTCGTAAAGGTTGGGAGGTGTTTAGTAGATGCGTTCAGTTTGAAGTAGGGGTGGGGGATAGAGTGAAGTTTTGGTCAGATAGGTGGTGTGGGGACTTACCACTCCATCGATCCTTCCCATTAGTGTATGGGATTGCCGCTAATAGAGAGGCATCAGTGGCCTTGTCTCTCGAAAGGTTGGGGATGGAGGCTCAGAGAAGCTGGAATGTTCGCTTTTTAAGGGATCCGAATGATTGGGAGATGGGTGAGGTGGATGAATTCCTTCGTACCTTGGGCTCTAATTTGCCCCGTTCTGAGCTCGGAGACCGTATGAGGTGGATGTTGACAAAGAATGGGGAATTTGACATCCGCTCCTTCTATAACAAGCTTCGTTGTCCTTTGCCTATTATCTTCCCTTGGAAAGGTATTTGGAAGGTTAAGGCTCCTCCGCGCGTCTCTTTCTTTGTTTGGACTGCTACTTGGGGGAGGATTCTTACAGGAGACATTCTGAGGCGTAGAGGAGTGGTTTTTGTTGACCGGTGCATTATGTGTCGTAGTAATGGGGAGACAGTGAATCATCTGCTTCTTCATTGTGAAAAAGCTCATTTGCTGTGGGGCTTGGTTTTTAGATCTTTTGGAATTTCTTGGGTTCTACCAAGATCGGTAGCAGATACGCTTTTCGGATGGTGGAATTGGTTGGGAAAGCATTCTTCTAGCATATGGAATTTAGCTCCTTTGTGCCTTATGTGGTGTATCTGGAGGGAGCGGAATTGGCGAACCTTTGAGGATACGGACAAATCCGATAATCAGTTGCTCGCTTTCCTTAGTGGTTCTCTTTTTGATTGGTCTAGGGCTTGGGGAATCACCTCTAGTGACTCTCTCCCTTTGTTCCTTAATTCTCTGCTTTGTTCTTAGTTCTTTTGTTGGCTTTTGTTTGTTTTGTTGTTTTTCTTGTTGTTTGTTTCCTTCTCTGTACCTCTTGCACTACCTTTTGTTTTTCATGAGGTAGTTATTTGAATATAAATCTTTTTACTTATCAAAAAAAAAATCACTGATTGCCCAGATGACTTCCTATATAGACGTGTGTGGGTGTGTGTTTTGCGTAGTCTATACTTTCCTACGTTGATTGAGAATTATATGACATTGATTAGGGATTGTAGGGAATTGAGGTCAATGAGCGCTCTAATGATACCATATCCCCCCATAAGAAATGGTGGAGGGTAACAACGTAGGTTTAAAACTCACTGGGTGTTTGTGTAGACTTATCAATCTAAAAAAAAAAGGATTGTAGGAAGTTGATATAGAGCAGTGGTGTTTTGACCTGGGAAATTTAGGATCAATGTGATGATTAACTCTATATAAGTTTCTTTTTTGATTGTTAAGTTTGCATGTGCACTTAAGCAGGTTTTGAAACTATGGCCTTACCCTTTGCCCTTTCTTACGGGGAAGGAGGTGCCTTTCGAGCTAGAGCTCATTGGCAACTCCATATCAATTTCTAATGATTTTATGGTTGTATTTAATTATGATTTGATGAGCTCTTTTTAGATATAGGGAATGTGGTAAAGGCATCATATCAGTTAGTAATTTAACCACACACAGCAGGTGTTTCTAACCCTTGAAATTTTATGGTTGAGTCACACGCATTTTTATAGGGCAGTCAGTTGGAAATTCACTAGAAATTAAAACCTAGCTCTTTGTAATCCATATTCATGTGTTTTTCCCTCTTCTTTGCCTTTCTTCGGGTTTGAATGGGGGATAAGGAGATGATGTGTGAAATGAAGATACTTTACTATGCCAATCTTGCTTTTAAGTGGTGGCTTTGCAGCAGTGGTCGAGTTATGTAATCCTAAACTCCATGTTCTTATCTTTGTAATTGGCTGTATAGTTCATTTTATCCTATGCTGCAAGTTTATTGGAATGATGCTGAGATTATATTTGCAATGTCTGTTTTCTCCATCAATTTTCAGTTAATCAATCCTGCTGAAACCTTTGGTGATATTGTGATTGATTATCCGTAAGATTTCATCACACTTCATTTTGTAATTCTATTTACTTTCATTGAAAAATTCTAATGTGATGTTAAATGAAGTGATTATGTAGATATGTTGAGTGTACATCAGCAGCAATTCAAGCACTGACGTTATTCAAGAAATTACATCCTGAGCATAGGAGGGAAGAAATAGAAAATTGTATTGCTAAAGCTGCAGAGTTCATTGAAAAAATACAAGCTTCAGATGGCTCCTGGTTTGCTTTCACATTACTTTTCTATTTATATTCTGCATATTTGCTTGAATGTCTTCGTTATTATCAGTCACTAATTTCTCTCCCACTTTAATTTTGTATCAGTGCCTGAGCTTAACCTAATTAGTCACTTGTATATCTTGGAATTGTTTGAACTTTGAACAGATATGAAATTACTTGCACCCAATTAATCTAAAATAATTAAATAGGTATGGATCCTGGGGAGTCTGCTTCACCTATGGTGGGTGGTTTGGGATAAAGGGGTTGATAGCTGCTGGAAGGACATATGAGAATTGCTCTAGCATCCAAAAAGCGTGCAATTATCTGTTGTCCAAAGAGCTTGCTTCAGGTGGCTGGGGAGAAAGTTACCTATCATGTCAGAACAAGGTTGGTACTATATTTAATTCTTATATTCTTCTGTAACTCCCATATGCAGGCCATCTTAATCTTTTCTTGAACAGGTGTATACCAATCTCGAGGACAATAGGCCACATATTGTCAATACTGGATGGGCTATGTTAGCCCTCATCGATGCTGGTCAGGTACATTTGGTGAAGAATTATTTGGAAACTCCCCCCTCCCTTCTTTTTTTTTTTTTTGCCTTTGGTGCAAATCAACCTTTCAAATTCATTTTAGCATTTGGTTGATAGTATGAATTCGTCTTGCCATATGTCTAAAGTTCCACGCAGTGAGGTTAGTAAAACTAGAGAATTATCATGCATGCCTACTTAAGAGTCATGAAGGAAAAGTTTCACCATCATATTGGTAATGAAATATCAATTCCATACATTTCCTGCACTCAATGACATTTGGCCAGAGAGAAAATAGCTTCAGATAATCATGCATTCCTCGCAATAAGGTTATTAAAACTAGAGAATTATCATGCATGCCTACTTAAGAATCATGAAGGAAAAGTTTCAACATCATATTGGTAATGAAATATCAGTTCCATACATAACCTGCACTCAATGACATTTAGCCACAGAGAAAATAGGTTCACTTTTGTGAAAACTAATGGGATTTTTGAACAGTAATGTTTAAAAATCCATACATTATATAATTAATACTTTGATACACAGGTAATATTTGTGTTAATTTCACCAATCGTCTCTTGCAATGAAAAACACATTCATCTCCGTATTTCTCGTAATTTGAAAATTGAAGTAACTATCAGTTTTGGTTGATCACATTCCCAGTTTCATTTTTTTTTTTAAAAGGTAATAAAAACCAGAAAATAAGGACAGGCAAAAAGAGATCAAGCTGGTTGTAGACTTTTTTCTTCCCAACAGAAATTTATACTGTGTAATTTTTCTAGTCTCAATATTAATAATTGATTTTATTTATTTATTTATTTATTTTTCCTGAAAGGCTGAGAGAGATTCAACACCATTGCATCGTGCAGCAAGGTTATTAATAAATTCTCAAATGGAGAATGGAGATTATCCACAAGAGGTAAACCTAGGCATTGTTTCTCTATTTTTCTTTCCCATCAAAGTGAAATATTTCCTGAATGTGCAATTGTATTATGTTCTGAGGAAAGGCAGGAACAGACCAACAGTCCATTTCTATGGCTTTAAAAATGCAGTATCCTATTACATAAATTTGACTAAGAAACAAACCACACCAAGATAAAAACATGTAAAACTTAGAAATATTCTTAGCATGTAAAACTAGAAAGTTTGGTATTGACACTTTGTTGTTGATATTTTTATTAGAGGTGGTTAAATGGATGATATGGAGGTTATAGGTTCTCTAGACCATTAATTGCTTTAGATATCTGGGTTCTTATAGACTAGAAAAGATAAATATTGTAAATCTTTGGCTTGTCCGCTCAAGTATTTTAGACCACACAGCATAGGAATCTTTTAAAAACAACTTATTCACCAGTAACTGCTCAAGAAAGTTATTTATCAATACCTTATATGTATGTGTTAATAATTTATGCATTTTGTCATACAGGAGATCATGGGAGTTTTCAACAAAAATTGTATGATCAGCTATGCTGCATACCGAAACATTTTTCCTATTTGGGCCCTTGGAGAATATTGTTGCCGAGTATTGCAGGCACCCTAAATGATGTCACTTTTACCTTCTTCCTCTTTGTTTTTTATTTTTTGTTTTTGTTGTTTGTTTTCCATAAAAGTCACTTTTGCAGGCACCCTAAAATATTTGTTGTCGAGTATTTTTACTAATGCTTTCAACAGTTTAGTTTTCCTAAAATTTTCACTCTATGTATATGACCATTAATGAATAAAAATAATCCAAATATTTTTATAATTGTGGGCCACTTACATTATTGCCAATTGGACTTAAGTGAGCCCTAGTAAAAGTCCCTATGCTAGCTTAAGGCCCCAATTGCATGAGGTAGATGTTGAATGGTAATGGTAGGTATGATGTGCGTTCATACTATGAGGCATTGAAATGCTGAAGTGATGCAAATTTCCTTAGAAAAGTATTTGGTGTTCAAACGATTTGAAAAGTACTGCATTTACTGTGTGGGTTGCAGTTTGGGGACGGATTCTTTTGTGATATTCCAATTATCTTTTTGTTTTATGGGTGTTTGTGCTTCGTTGGGTAATGTTAACGAGTGTTGTTAATTTACTTGCTAGATGAAATTATTAGTTTGGCCTACAGGCACTACACTATCATTATTATTTTGTTTGGAATCTAGTCCTCTTGTGCTTCATGTGGAAACTATGGAGTTATTAATATTAGTTTGGCATACACTAGCATTGCATCTTTTTTTGTTTGGAATCTAGTTCGCTTATGCTTGATGTGGAAACTATGGAGTTATTAGTGTGGCATACACACCCAAGCATTGTATTTTTCTTGTTTGGAATCTAGTCCTCTTATGATTGATGTGGAAACTATGGAGTAGTTATTATTTTGGCATACACACACAAGCACTGTATTTTTCTTGTTTGGAATCTAGTCCTCTTATGATTGATGTGGAAACTATGGAGATATTAGCTTGGCATACACTATCATTGTATTTTATTTATTTGTTTGTTTGGAATTAGTCCTCTCACCAGTTCAACTGAAGTTTTTTACTAGATTATTTTTTGATTATTTGGATCTTAGTAATACTCATTCTCACTCTTGGACTTAATCTTATGAATACATAATGTACGTAGGAGATTTGCATCAACATCTTTTTTTTTTTTTTTTTTTTGGTATAAAATATTATAAATCCAAAAGATTGGATAATTGACACAAAGGATGCCTTCTACTGTGATTTCCAGCACCTCATGTATCTCATGAGAGACTTTACTCTCACAAAATGTGGGGTTCACAGATGTTCGTCCCTATACATGTGAAAGTGATGACTTTTGAAACTGTATCTAAATTAATTTTCTAGCTGTAGGTGTCATTGCAATTTAAGTCAATCAACCATTACGTACCGACTGTAACAACCGACTTCTATTTCAACAGCATGGGAATTCCAACATTTGGGCTTGACTTGACATGAGCAATTTTCAGAACCCACTACTTGTACAAAAACTACAAATGTATTAATTGGCCGGTTGTGTTAACGGGTACCGCACGGAGCCCGTTAAGCACACCTTTTTCTGACATAATATTTGTCTTTTTTTTTTTTTTTTTAATTTATGTCACTTTTTTAGTTTTATAAGTACAATTTCAGATTTTATTTTTACTTTTTCCGACAATTTTTTTTTTTTGTCTTTTCTGCACCTAACCAGCACCGCTTGGTGCTGGTTAACATTCTCCACAAAAAAATTGCCCAATATTGACTTTTGGGAAAACTAGCTTTCTGTGAACTTTTTGTTTTATTTTTTTGATGAGTCTGTGAACTATTTTTAAATGCTTATAACTTCTTCTTCTTCTTCTCTTTCTCTTATTTATTTATTTATTTATTTTATTTATTTTTTATTTATTTTTATTTTTTCAAACTAAGTTTTAAAAAGTGTCGAAGTTTTCAAATTAAGTAGAATATTTTTGCAATTTTTATGTTGACCTGAACAAGCACATGACTATTTTAGAAAAGTCCTGGTAGAAAGTGTGTATTGAAAACATGAAAAAGGACCATCTTTTCGTAAAAGGATTAATTTTACAAATCAGATTAAATTTTGCAAATTTAATGGTGTACATATTTAAAATTTTAAATAGTGGGACTATTTGTATGCTGTTAGATAAACAAAAATAAATAAAAAATGAATAAAAATTTTCACTATGCAATAGGCGAAATGGAGAGAATATGTAAAGCATAATTTTATATAAATTTTTTGAAATAGCAAAAATACCATAAAAACTTCAAATCTTATTTGAATTAAAATCCCTTATTTTAATGGTCTCAATACTCATTTTCCACTCTCTAACCACACACACATATATGATGCTCTTCTCTTATAACATATACAGGTCCTACAACAAATACGTGGAGTCCACGGAGTCCACCAAATATGAGAGAACTTATCTGACGAGATTGAGAATGATTATAGAAATCATTCTTTTTTGTAACTATTATATATAGCAGACTATAAGTAAGTGTCTGTTAATTTTATATGATTCTATAATTTTTTTCCTCACCGCTCAGTCACGTTACACCAGGCAGAATTATTACACAAAAATTCTGTCCTTGATTTATTCTATGAGATACTTTCTCGTGGGAACTCATCCTTTCCCCTTATACTATCAACCGACAACTCTTCACCTACTAACAGTGACATTAATTACTTTACATTTGTACATATTTCATTACCTGCACAAGAAAGAAAATGTCTTATGCTATTGCAAATGTCCTCATTAGATTTGGTGAGCACGGCATTTAAGATCTCTTCCCACTCCCCATCACCAACAATACTAATACTACTTACTTTACATTTTAGGGTCCATGAAAATACTGTAGTAAAATAATTTTTAAATGGATAAATAGTACTGTGGGACTTATTTTTAATATTTTTTAGTGTATGAACAGTGCTAAACAGTGTATAAACAGTTTTTTTTTTTTTGTCTCATGTACAGTAAAATCATGTGATTTTACTGTTTACTTGCCGGGAGAAAAAAAAAAAAAAAAAAGAGGAAAAACGCAAAACGTGGACTCAGCTTCCAGCTGAATCCAAACGCCCTCTTAATATATTAATTATATCACCTACCTTTATTACCGTACAATACAATCATGGATAACTTTCACTTCTCCTCAAATGATATTTTCATTTCAACAGATAGATGTTCTTTTCCAACTGTCAACTTCATATACATGTCCATATGGATGTCCTGCGGATTCTAGTGGCCATTGCTGACCTGTAAGGCAGCATTGATAATTAATTAGCTGAAAATTTATCATCTTGGCATGTTCGACAATTTATTATTTATTGTCGTTACATGATGAAGGTCGATAAGTTTACTTTGAAGACTCCCTTTTTTATTTGGGGGGGAAAAAAAAAAAAAAACCATGTTCCACAATTGTTACTTTCTAAAACTGCCTAAAAAAGTCTTGTACCACAATAATAATAATAATAATAATAATAATTTGTTTACAATATTAAAGTAATATTATTCTAATCATAACAAGGCATGTTAATAGGTATACAAAAAAAAATAATTGTAAACATTATTGTATTTTTTGTATTACTCTTTTAGGGATTGTCCTTCTAGATGTCTAAACCAAATAGTCATTTAGGATGTTGGGTATACACATATGAGTGAAGTCTCAAATTAAATAATAATGAGAAGAAAAAGTGATAAATATGTAGCATAATTGAGCACATACGCATTAAGTTTAGACCTTTTGGATTAAAGTGCGTCTTTATATGTTATATTAATTATTCAAAGAAGCTCCACAAGATATTTATCTCTCCAACATAGGAAGCCTCATAAGCAAAGTCATCCTCAAATTTTGGTATCATATGGCCAAGTGGATGGGATTGACATGAGGGGGTATGGATAGCTATATTTCTAGGAGCGTACTTCAGGCGAATCTGAAGCACATGAATACAAGTTATGCCTTGGAATGAAAGACAATTCCAAATCTACTTTGTTACAAACAATGAAGCTTTAAGTAATGCAACTATATATGAATCTCATGGAGAGGGACGCTAGCGGCATGCTTAACACATGCAAGTCGGACGGGTGAGTAATGCGCAAGAACCTGCCCTTGGGAGGGGAGCAATAGCTGGAAATGGCTGCTAATACCCTGTAAGCTGAGGAGTAAAAGGAGGAATCCACCCAAGGAGGGGCTCACGTTTGATTAGCTAGTTGGTGAGGAATTTTGGTATCAAATGGCCAAGTGCATCTTTGATCCTTAAATTTTGGTATCAAATGGCCATGTGGATCATGATTAGAAGATCGAAATTAAAATCAAAGAAATAAAACAAAGATGTATATTTGACTAGTAGTATTTTATCAACAATATATAGAAGCCATTGCTGACCTACAGGAAGCCTCATAAGGATCAACGTCATCCTCAAATTTTGGTATCAAAACCGAAAATTATATAGGCATAGGCTTAATTATGGCCAAGTGGATCATGATTAGAAGACCAAAGTTAATATCAAAGAAATAAGACAAAGATGTATATCTGACTTGTAGTATTTTATCATCAATAGAAGCCATTGTTGAGTGTTGACCTACGACTAATTATATAATTAGTAGGGAGTTGATTTCCCATTATGTGTTCTCTCAAGTCTCTCAATCATGCATTAAAGAAACAATAATTAGGATAAACCTTTCATCAAGTTATAACCAGCAGTTTTGATGTCCAGAGTTTGAAAGACACAACTTGGATATCATATGGAGACAAAAAGGATTAGAAAGCAATACAGGGAATCATGAAGAATAAAATATCTGCAAGTCTCTTAGCACAGTAATTTAAACAGATGTGTTAAAACATTCTCTTGTTGATTGTTTAATAGCAACTTGTACTTATCCTATAAGAGAATATCAATATTTTTGGTTTATGTTCATTTGTTAGTAAGATATTTTGTCTAAATAGTAAAAAAAAAAAAAAAGAGGTCATATTCAGTGTACTAAAATCTTAATTTTATACAGTTAAGAAGAAACGATTAGTCATGTAATCCATACCTCCAACTTGAGGTTGTTTGTTGGACCCGAATATGTGACGTGTTTTTGAGTGGAAGACATCTACCATTGCTTCAAGATACAGATACAACTTGTAATTATCTAGAGTAATCAAGGCAAAAGCAATATATATATATATTTGAAAGTGCCGGTTTGGTAGATTTGATTTGTTGGTAGTTGGGTATAAATGCCAATGGTGAAAATTTATTTCCTAGGTTTTCAATCAATTATTAATCATTTCATACTTTATGGGATCCCAACCATTATTGAGGATCAGAGGCGGAGCTAGAAATTTTGATTTGGGAGGATCAAGTTGTGATGCTAATATATTAGTTAAAACAAACTTCTACACATACATATATATAAATTAATTTACTAAGAGAATTTATCATCTTCTAAATTTTAAAAAGTATATGAAAGTCATGTATTTCTTCTATTAGATATATACAACAATTTATCATTTTCTACATAGCTTAATTTTTTAAACCTCTTAAATTATATGATTTTAATATGATTTATCTTTCTTTTAAGAGCACTATTGAAATGACTCAAAATTTGGGGGAGCCAACTTCAATTTTCACATGCTACATTTTTTTTTTAAATGTAAATAATATACATACTATAAATTAATTTTTTAAAATTTTGCCTTGTGTGTGGCTCCGCCACTGCTGAGGATAAATTATTGTGCGATGGACAATAATGAAAGAAAATGAATGATTGATCAACAGATATATTATTGAAGCATGTTATATTTGTTGTGTATATATATATATTAATAATATTTTGGGACAACCCATAATTGTAACATCAATGTTATGTTAAAGAAAAAAAAAAAAAAACATATAAATCTAGCTAGAGCTGACAAAAAGGTTACATCATCTTGTGGAAAATGACTCTCTTTCCCATTCTCTTTTTTAGTCATCTTATCAAAACGTTTTTTTTTTTTTTTTTTTTTAATTTTTAATTTTTAATTTTTAATTTTTAGAAAGGAAACTGAAAGCTTTATTAAGGAGTAGGTTCACATGGTTGAATTGGCCAATGAATTGCAAATAATATTTTCTTTTCTAATGTCAATATTTTATGGCTACAAGAAGATATATTAACAAAACCTAAACGATTATCCAGGACAAAGTCTTGAGCTTGACTAGGTCCCACCGTTTGCCTCCTGACAACATATGTATAGTTTAACTCGTAGTAGGTGTAGCTTTTGTATTAGACTGTTGAGCCTATTGAAGATCACAAAACTACCCATACCTCCCATTTATGTTCACTACGTAGCCATATTCTTACTTTGGTGGGAAGTTCTTAACAGAAGTTATTGTAATTTCTTTATAAAAATTTGCATCCCAAAATCACTTAGCTAGGTATCCCATATCTCTCTTTCACTCTCAAAGCCTAACGGGTACGTTTCAGTCGTGGACCATAGTACTTGCTTCCAGAGGACGAGTGCTCACTCAAGCATTGTTATAAGTCACGGTCTTGACTTTCAGTTCCTTTAATGTTGTCCCAATAGCCTTCATTAGTTGGTGGATATCCTAGAAGTGAACAAATATATATCCGGCTGACCCAACCAAAAGAAATTAGAGTAATAAACCTTTGTCACTACGGCATTCTCTAATACTTGGTGTAGATTTTTCTATATTAGGCGAGTCTCAGCCTGTTGAAGATCAAAAATTATTCTCAAGTTTAAGGCCTTTCAAACCCACAAATCTCCATTTTTTCCCCTCCATAGCCAAATCTATATTGGTGGGAAGTTCTTAACACAACAGTACTACATGTTTTGAGTACCATATATTTCATAAAGGTAGCTCTCTCTCTCTCTCTCTCTCTCTCTCTCTCTCTCTCTCTCTCTCATATTCTAACATGTTTACAGTGAAATATATGGGATCACATAGGTGTTTTCTGCTATACACCATCTAAATGGTCAATTTCTAGATCTTTTTGTATGTTGTTTGTCTATAACAGACTCCAATATTCTTTGCTGAAAAAATGTTCATTGTATCTATATATATGCATGCTTATTTACTATCACAGACTCTAATAGTTACAAACAAAAGAGAAGAGAAGAGAAAAGAAGAGAGTGGTGTCATTATCATCACTATAATAGAGCTTTGCACATGCAGATTCAAATTAACTAAGAAAGAATGTGGAAGCTGAAGATAGGAGAGGGCAAAAATGACCCTTACCTTTTTAGTACAAATAACTTTGCCGGAAGACAGACATGGGAGTTTGATCCTGAGGCTGGTACACCAGAAGAGCGAGCTGAGGTTGAAGAGGCTCGTCAAAATTTCCACAAAAATCGACGTCAATTCCCTGCTTGCGGTGACCTTCTCTGGCGAATGCAGGTACCTTAAAATAATGATTTTTCTGTCATGCATGGTCAAAACATTCTTCTAATCGGTTGGTTGGGCTAAATTTCGTTACTTTGGTACTGGTAGTGTTGGTGATTTTGCTATTGGGCTTATTTATAAGGCTTAAGTGTAAATTTATTGAATCAAATTGCTAAACTAGTACCTATATGTATATACCAATATTTTTTATTTTTTCAAATTTTAGTGGCGGCCATTGCTCTTTAAAGCCAAAGAATGGCTTCATTTCTGTCCAAAAGGCATCCTTTAACATGACCCTTTAAATAATGTTATGACATGTTTTTGTTTCATTCAACAACTATCTTACATGACACAACAATTTTAACAAATATTTCATAAGTATCTTTCTTTAACCCATGATGTGGTATTAAAAAGGTCATCCATTATAGTTTTAGTCCCATAACATTTTTATTGAGTCAAGTAACTTGTTTAAATGATATACATAGATATTGATAGTCTTATAAATTTCCGCGTAAATGATTGGAAAAAAGAGCTCTAATCATGTTTGATTGGTATTATCCGTTATTTACATGATCAAGTATTTTGACATTAATGGGCTTTTGAAGTGTAAAATAATATTCGTAATTTTTTCTTAGAAAAATACCATATAATTAAAAAAAAAAAGGTTATATTAATGGATGCACTTGAAACAATAATTAATAAACCATAATAAGAAAGACATTACTTTTATGCAAAATATAAAAAGTTGTCAACAACATTTTATTATTTTATCATTTTTCCAATAAAGTGTCTAAAAATAATTTTTAAACCAATGCTAGCAGTGGTTAACATTTCCCTTAAAAAAATATATCAGGTCACTATTCCATCAACCATGTATGCAGTACCACTAACCCATCAGTTAACAAAAGAACTTGTACAGTTTATTTTTAAAACTTGAAGGACTAATAACGTCTATTTAAAACTTGAGGAACTGATTACGCTAACTGATAAACTCTAGTGATCTATAGTGCAATTTCTTCTTAATTATTTGTTTACTTCTTTCACAATGTTTAAGCCTTAAGGTGACAAATCATAGTTACTGCAATATTATTTTCACATAAAACCAGTACTCGGTCAAAAAAAAATGTATAATTGGTTGCATATGTAATTATCATCATTATTTTGTTTAACTGGAACAATCGAAACTGAATTTTTGTTTAAAAAACAAATGCAGAAAGTCTTGAGTAACAGAGAAAGTCTTACCTAACCTTCAATATTTTGTTGGTGTTGTTTGTAGACTCATTGTACTAGGAATCTAGGATGCCATTAATGCCATTAAAGGCAAGGCTTGTGTCCGGTCCCATAAATAAATATATAATGCTGTCCAATAGTTGTTTTTTGTATTGAATAGAATCCAATAGTATAACACTTTAACTTTTATAGGATTAGAGTATCCGAAATAGTGTAATAATGATTCTTTAAAAAAAAAAAAAAAAAAAAACGGTGTAATGAAAATTCAAAATGCACTATTCAGAGAGCATAAAAGAAAAAAGACACTTTTAGCCCCACACAGACACACACAACCAAGAGAAAATCGAATTATACTTTTCAACAATGATTTCGTTATTTACCTTTACTTATTATCTGTACCCAATTTTGATCCAACCGAACCCGCACGTTCATAAAGTCTTATTATAAAATTTTAAATTTATATTTTTTATTGATATATTTTCAATATATGTTTGTGTAGTGAAATTATTATTTTTTTTTTATTTTTTTTTTATCACAGATCACTGAAAGTATTAATAAAACTTAATGTCCAATTCTCAAATATGAATATTTTCAGCATTGGATTAGATCTACTACCAAATTTGAGTAGTTAATAGTAAGTTTATTATATATATATATATATATATTTTAATTGACTTTTCTTTACTTGACATGTGATATTCTATTATTAAAGCTCTATATATTTAAGCATGCGTTTGAATTTGCTGTTTTTAAATTTTTTTTTTTAAACTTATATGTTTGTGTTCAACTTTTTATTACCTCAATTTTTTGAAATACAAGTGAACTTTTACCATTTTCAACAAATATGCAAATAAAATTTCAGCAAAAAGGTAATCCAAATGCAAAGTTAGTTATTTTATAGGTGATTTGACTTTATTTTTTTTATTTTATTTTATGTATACCATGCATAGGTATTTTATTTATTTATTATTTTTGTGAAATTATTTGACTAGTAGATTATGAGAATTAATTACCAAACTACAAACTTAAGGATTTAAGTATTATTAAAGTCATTATGAAGAGAGGTTAGAATGTTTGTTAAAGCCTCTTTTTTAATGAAAAAGTTATATTGAGTTAAGTTGACCAATAAAAAAAATCATGTTAGGGTTATAGATATAATAACTCGCTTTAGTATGATAAGTTTCTTACTCATATCCGATTGGTTCAAAAACAAACCAATCCAATCTATTGTCATATATATTTTTAGTAATAGGGGTAATTACACTCCCCTAACTTGAGGTTTAAAGAAATTAACACCCCCTTTTTGTTTATATTAGTAATGAAATATTCTAAATTTTTATAAGAATCTCTTTACAAAAATTTAGCCATTGTTAGTAAAAATAAATCTAATAAATTTAGAATAAACAAAAAAATTATTAAACACCAAAATACTTGCAGTGCAAAATCTCTACATAACCCATTGAAAAAAGGAAAAATAATTAATAAGAAAAATTCAAACTTAATATTTTAAAATAATTAATTAAAAATTTAAAATAATGAATTTTAATAATGAAATAAAATAATTTTAGAAATTTACCCTTAAGTGAATGGTAAGTTAGTACACAATATTTTTAATATTAATTTAACAAAGTTTGTTTAATCGGATGTCAAGGAGGAAAAAGTGATTTTTCCCTTCAAGTTTGGGATGGAGTGTCATTTCCCAAACAGTAAAGCAAGGGAGTGTAATTATCCCTTTGTAAAACTATATAGTAAAATTTATTGTATCACTAGAATCACTTTTTCACCAATAAATATATAACTGACATTATCTTTGCATTGCATGGGCATATAAATGTATAATTGGTACATGTTCATTTTGTTGATTTGTTTATTTTAGTTAAAGTATAATTCTACTTAATTTTTTTTAAAAAAACCTAAAATGATAAAATAAAAATTTGTTAACAGCCAAACACTAGACATAGAAGATCAAAATCAAATGTTTAATTGGATTTGAGATTTATTTTTGGTAGTGTAGAAGCCCAACGGGCTATTGGCCCTATGAACTTTACTTAAACTACATACATATTACTTGTAAAATACTCTTATATCTAAATTTTGAATATCAATTTTAACATGGTATTACAGCTAAATTTTCTCTCTTGTCAAGATCAGCTTGCAGGCATCTATACTAAATCTCATCCCATAAGATGCTTTTGTGATCTAGTTTTCACACTCAATGTTTCTTATCCTTACTTTGAGTTTGCGAGGGGCTATTAGTATACAAGCCCAATGGACTCTAGGTCCAATATACTTTACTTGTAAACGTATTACTTGTACAATACACTTATGCTTGCCTATATGTAGAAAATTGATTCTCAATTCTAACAACTTTCATTTCATTGTATTTACACCAAAAAATAAAAAATGAAAGTAAAAAATAAGAAGAAAAATCCAACAACGACCAAAACCCTCAGTAACTTCTATTGGCCACTTGGATTAGTTAAAAGATATTATTGATCGATGTTCATCAAACTAAAATTCTAGTATAATATAGTGCCCAAATTTATAAAAGTTGTTTTGGTTTTTAATTTTGTGAAATGAAATTCTATGGTATTCGTAGGTGATGCTGTTGTTCACACATATGTATTTTGAAGTTTTAATGCCTTGGGAATTTTTTTGGCTAATGACATAGGAATTATTGAAATGATTGCAGTTTTTGAGGGAGAAAAACTTCAAACATACAATTCCCCCAGTTAAGATTGAGGATGGAGAGGAAATCACATATGAAAAGGCCACAATTACATTGAGGAGGGCTGTCCATTTCTATACTGCCTTACAGTCTTGTGATGGCCATTGGCCTGCTGAAAATGCTGGCCCATTGTTTTTCCTTCCTCCTTTTGTGAGTTGCATCATTATCATTATTAAGTTTTCAATATTATTATTAATTTATTATCATTATAATTTGTCAAGTAAATATAAACCTCCAGAATATCTTCTAATTAAGTTTGAGTTAACTGTGAACAATGAAATTGTTCCAAATAACATTCTTGCTAGTGAACTATTTCGGCTTTCAGCTGGATAACTACTATTTTTCTTTTATTTGATCCCAAAAAAAAAAAATGCAGGTATTATGTTTTTACATTACAGGACATCTTAATACTGTATTCCCAGCTGAGTATAAAAAAGAAATTCTTCGTTACATATACAATCATCAGGTATATTTTCTTGAAAGTTTAAAATGTTTATTGAATCAGCAAGAATAGAGATTTTGCAAAATTTTTCACTTTCATTTTCTTTTTTTTGTTTTTAGAATGAAGATGGTGGATGGGGATTTTACATAGGAGGGCATAGCATCATGTTTTGCACAATTCTCAGCTACATTTGTATGCGAATACTTGGGGAAGGACCTGATGGTGGCCAGGACAATGCTTGTGCAAGAGCAAGAAAATGGGTCCTTGATCGTGGTGGTGCAACACACATATCTTCTTGGGGAAAGTCTTGGCTTTCGGTATGACTATTTATTTGTGAAGATTCACATCAAATTAGAGTTCAATACTCAAAATAATTTATATTTTCAATTAAAATATAATCATATTTATTTCACAATTTGAGAAATGAACATATTTGGTTTCAAGTACTCACCATGCATGCTGACTTTCTGTTGATAATTAACACTAGCATGTGATGTCCTGTAAACTGTAGATACTTGGTGTGTTTGAATGGGCTGGAGCCAACCCAATGCCTCCGGAATTTTGGCTTCTTCCTCCATATGTTCCCATGTATCCAGGTTTATACAATATATGATTACTTCTTCATTAAGTATTTTAAATCATTATTGCCTGTGGAACCTGTCTAAAATCAGTTAAGTCGATGTTTAACAGAGTTAGTTCATTTCTTTGATGCCTTTGTAACTACAGAGGTTTAACATTCTTTTTAATGCACCAAATTCTAATAATAACATATCAATTTTGTGGTGCCCAAAATGTAGCCAAAATGTGGATCTATTGTCGGTTGGTGTACTTGCCTTTTTCATACTTATATGGGAGAAGGTTTGTTGGGCCAATCACACCTCTTATTATTCAATTAAGGGAGGAACTTTACACTCAACCTTACAGTGAAGTTAATTGGGCCAAAGCACGTCATCAATGCGCAAAGGTGAGTTTACCTTTGATGAGGAGATAACAGCGTGAGAAGACTTCAATTGAAAAGTTAATATGACATATAAGGACATAACATGACCCAAAAGTTAAGCATGTAGGTTTGGACCTAGTTGTATTATATTAATCACTCAAACTTGTAATTAGTATCCAATCTAGAAATTTAGTACTTAAGATAATCACGTCACTCACTCTTCAATATTCCAACAACCTTCATGGTTGATAATTGTGGAATGACATATACCATATAGTCCTTTAAATACTTCTTTCAATGCATTCATTGAGTTTTTTTTTTTTTTGGTTTTTTGTTTTGTTTTTTGTTTTGTTTTTTTTTGGGTTAATGCATTGATTGTGGAAATCAATTACTACAGGAGGATATCTACTATCCGCATCCTTTGATACAAGATCTACTTTGGGATAGCTTATACATATTAACTGAGCCTATTCTCACTCGTTGGCCTTTAAATAAGTTGGTTAGAGAAAAAGCTCTTAAAGCAGCAATGAAGCTCATTCACTATGAAGATGAAATCACTAGATACATTACCATTGGGGTTGTGGAAAAGGTAATGTGATTCTACAATGCTCTAGAAAATCCATAAACATGGTTAATTTGGGCTATATAATATTCCTCCTAATGCCGTTTGCATTGAACAGTCAATGTGTATGCTTGCTTGTTGGGTTGAAGATCCAGATGGGGATGCTTATAAGAAGCATCTTGCTAGGGTGAAAGAATACATATGGGTTGCTGAAGATGGAATCAAGGCGCATGTTAGTACACACGTTATTCAAAACAATTGCAAAACTTTTTTTACCTATCCATTAGCATAAAATATGGTTTTCCATTGTAATATGAATTGCTGACTTTGATACATGCAATTTGTCTGCAGAGTTTTGGTAGTCAATCGTGGGATATGGGTTTTAGTATTCAAGCTCTTTTAGCTAGTGATCTCATTGATGAAATTGGACCGGTATTGGCGAAAGGGCATGAGTTCATAAAAAGATCCCAGGTTTGATTTTCAATTCTTAAATCATAAAAGTCTACATTTTTGGTTAGGAAAGTCATTGTCAATGTCATTTGGAGTTATTGTGTTCTCTTAAACAATGTAAAGGTTAGAGACAATCCTGCTGGAGACTTTAGAAAAATGCATCGTCACATTTCTAAAGGATCATGGACTTTCTCTGATCAAGATCATGGATTACAAGTTTCTGATTGCACTGCAGAATGTTTGAAGGTAAATAACTCTGTTTAATGCTTCTTTAAATTCTACTGTTGCAACTTGTCCATAATCACCATGTGACCAAATTCTCCTTTACTTCACAGTGCTGCTTGCTTTTTTCAATGATGCCACCTGAAGTTGTTGGTGAGAAAATGGAACCGGGGTGCTTGTTTGATGCTGTAAATATCCTACTTTATTTACAGGTGAGGATTAATTTTTCATAGAATGATAAATTACCATTTCTAGCAAAAGCATATGCATTTAGGCCTCGTTTGGGAGGAGGAAATGGAATGGAATGCAAATGAATGAAAATAATAATTTTAGAATATTCTTCCCTACCCTTGTTTGGGAGTTTTAATGGAAGAAATGGAAAGCTCATTCCCTTGTTTGGAAGTTTAAGTGGGAGGGAATGGAATGAGTAGAAAGGAACACTAATTCTTCTCTATTCCCTTAAAACCTCAAATTTTCATTTCCCCAAAAATTAGGAGGAATGGGAATGAATGGAATTATATTTAATAATTTTTTTACTAAAACTTCCAAAATACCCCTATATATTCAACCATTTATTTCAAAATAGGGGTTTAATAGTAATATTATCATAAAATGATTTCATTCCATTCCCTCTACGTTGCTCCCAAACAAGATTACTTACATTCCATTCATTTTCATTCCTTTCCATTCCTTTATTTTAAAACATCCAATCAAAGTTACTTAATTCCATTCCATTCCATTCGTTTCCATTCCTTTCTCATACTTAAATACATTCCATTCCCTTATGATCATTTTATTCCATTCCCTTATGGACTCTCAAACGGAGCCTTAGGAAGAGACGAATTTAATTGATTTTATCATTGTTGCTAACACATTTCCCTCATAAATGGACCTAGATTTAATAAGTATCAACTAAGACCTTTAACTTGTTAAATTAATGGGAGTTATAGTCTAATTGCTATAATATCATTAAAATTTATTACTCTTCCTAAAATCTTAAACAATTATGAATTGGTGAACTAATCATCTAACCATTAGTCTAACGTAGTGTTGTATATTTATGTTTGCTTATTTTGCATGCATAGGAGTGAATAGGTAATACAAGCTACCATTGTTATAGGTGGATCTAAAAGTGCTGAAAATTACTTGTTCAAATCTAGAGAGATATGTTATCTAAGAATATTCTTCTTAAAAAACCCAAATTGTTTACAATTTTCAATATATATATATATATATATATATATATAAACCCTCATCATCTTTTGAACTAACTCCAAAGCAACTTTGTTATTATTATTATTATTATTATTTATTTATTTATTTTTAAAAATTTTTGTGGCTTGTTTCCTTACATATTTAATCATTACTCTCATGTTAATAATGCAGAGTAAGAATGGAGGTTTATCAGCTTGGGAGCCCGCAGGAGCTCAAGAGTGGTTAGAAGTTAGTACCTTAACATATTGAAGTGCCGTTGAAATGTTCATTTGAAAATTTATACAGATATATTCAATCTTAATTATCATATATCAGTGGAAAATTTATTGCCTTTTTTTCCCTTCTAGTGGCTTAATCCCACAGAATTCTTCGAGGGTATTGTCGTTGAGCATGAGTATGTTGAGTGCACTGCATCATCAGTCCAAGCGTTACTTTTGTTTAAGAAGTTGCACCCTAAGCACAGGAAAAAGGAGATTGAGAATTCCATTCAAAAAGCAGTTGAATACATTTTAGATATACAAATGCCTGATGGTTCTTGGTATGTTCATGTACTAGTTTACTCAATATTATTAGGGGTAAATGCACTTTTAGTCCCTATATTTTAGACTTCTCATTCTAGTCTCTATGGAATGCCATTCGAATATAAAATCTGTGAGATTAAGACATGCTTTCACTGTGTGTTAGATCTTTAAAAGAAAATTGACTACGTCAGCAAATATATATATAACAAGGCTATTTGCAGGGGGGGGGGGGGGGGGGGGATGAATATAATGGAAATACTTTGTATCTATTCTTTGGTAGGGTCTTGAGAAGTCGTGTCATTCTCAATCTTTAAAGTAGAAAAAAAGTTTTTTTAGTTCTTAAAAAAAAAAAAAATTCTTTCATTTTAAATTAAAATTGAGAATTATTATTTTTTCAATTATTTATTTATTTAAATTTTGACATGGCATTTTTTAAAAATCAAATCAACTTTTTATTACTTCGTTTGTCACATATGAATTTTTTGTTAGTAGATTGACCGCAAAGACCAAAATGGACATGGTTTTTCATAACTAGGGACTAAAAAGTAAGGAAAAAAAGAATCGGCCCAAAATGTAGGATCAAAAGTGCATTTACGCCATATTATTATTGTTATTATGGTCAGATAAATTACATGATGAATTTGAAATATTTTCTTACTATTATTGTTATCATAGTTTTATATATAGATGTAATACAAATCAATTACAAGATGAGACTTTGTCGTAGGTATGGAAATTGGGGAATTTGTTTTATGTATGGTACATGGTTTGCCCTTGGAGCATTAGTTGCAGTGGGCAAGACTTACAACAATAGTTCTGCTATACGTAAAGCTGTTGATTTTTTACTCAGAACACAAAAAGATGATGGTGGCTGGTCGGAGAGTCATCTTTCATGCCCAGAAAAGGTAGTGTTTAACCATGGATTTTGCTTTAAGCCTCTAAATTCTTTATCTTTTCATATCTAATATCTTTCGTTACATCAATTTGGTTCAATGTAGTTTTTGTAGATCAATGATTCAATTTAAAGAAATTTATATCTATTCTTGTTTTAAATGAGATTTTGTAGATGTTGTATAGATTCTTTGATCAAAATTAAAATAAAAAATTCTCTATGCTTGGTCATAGATATATATACCTCTTGAAGGAAATCGATCAAATTTGGTACAAACTGCATGGGCAATGATGGGTCTTATTCATGCCAAACAGGTTAGTTTATGGTTTAAAAACATATATATCATGTTATCGTATGCTTTTCTTGAATAGTTCTAAGAATAAAATTTTACTTGTAATAGGCTGAAAGAGACCCGACACCTCTTCATCGTGCAGCGAAGTTGATAATCAATTCCCAATTGGAAAATGGCGATTTTCCTCAACAGGTGTCTTTGTTTAACATAACTTCAAATAACAAATAGAAATATTAAAATTGACAAGAGCATAGATATCGTTCTTCCATTATGGAACGTAGTTTTTTCCCTTGACTAATAAACTTTATAGTAGTTAATTTGCAAGTTGCAACACAACTAATGAAGCTATCACTTTCTATTTTAATTAAAAAAGGCAAACAAGAATGTAAAATAACATGACGTGCTATACTTTTCTTGAATTTTACTTCCAATAATTTCTAATTAATCATTAATTACTTTGTTGTGGCAGGAAACCACAGGAGTCTACTTGAAAAACTGCATGTTGCACTATTCAGCATATAGAAATGTTTTCCCATTGTGGGCTCTTGGAGAATACCGCAAGCATGTTCCATTGCCATCCAAAACTATATAACTAAGAGTGCCGTAGAATGTTCTTAATTATTTTACCATTATGTACCATAGGTCCATATAGTTTTTTGTCTTACCCACCAGTACTTTATCTTTCTTTAGCAGCTATTAGTGTTTGCATAGAAGTTTATAATGGCCACCTAAATAAAATGGGAGTAAGGCCTACAATATTATATTGTACTAGCATGTAACCTGCACTTACACACAGAAGCATTCAATAACCGTGATGGTGAAATATTCATCTCAGTTTCCACATTGAGCATTATGAATGGAAGTCACTTGGCAAAAAAATTTTAAAAATTAATTGGACAGATAGCATAAAATTAGATTGCAATTGTGAATTTTGATTTGATTTGAATTCTAAAATTGTACTTCAACTTTATGATATATGTGATTATATATATTTTTTCCACTTTGAACAAATTAACAAAATCTTAATCCAAACACACTAAAAACTATTGAAAAATAAGATTCAAAGAAATTTTGGTCTATTTTTCTTATTTTTTAGAATATATATATATATATTCCTTTTATTTTTTGTAATTTGAGATGTTACTATAAGTTACAGTTTAGAGAATGCATTATTTGCTACTAAATGCAATATTAGCAATAAAACTTACCCATAAGATTAATTTGTGCCTTGAATTGTTGTTGTTTGTATTTACCACTTACTCATCATAAGCACCACATAAACAACACCAATTGAATAACTTTACAAAATGATAGTATGTTAAAATTAAAAAGTAACAAAAAAAAAAAAAAAAAACTTAAATTCCCGAAAAATATGAGTGAATAAATATTTACCATAATTGACACCCTAAATATATGATTTATGAAGTCTATGGGTCTTTATAAAATCCAATTAATCAATATTCATAAAAAAAAATTTGTGAAGTTGAAGGTTTTATCATGTTAATTGACTAAAGGGCAAAACTTATATTCTCATGTTCTTTAGGTTCTCATTTTAAATTTCAACACCTATCTACTTTAAAAAATAAAGCTAACGTGTTAACTTATCTCTTTCTTTCTTTTTATTTTTCATTGGATGCGTTAAAGTAAAAAAAAAAAAAAAAAAAAAAAAAAAAAAAAAAAAAAAAAAAAAAAAAAAAAAACCATTTAGAAGTGACCCTCCTATTCCTCTCTTTTCTCATCATCATAGGCTGGGCTCATCGATGATCTCTACAAGTGGTTAGGTTCACAACATGCCCTCTCAAGTAAGCACAAAGCCTCAGTAATTTACGTGTCATTTTTAAGGTTTTCCATCACGTGCCTTTTGAAGTCTCTGTCTTTGTGGAGAAAGTATATAGTGTTTCTTTATTACCACGTCAGCACCTTATTTGGTATTTCGTATCCAATAAATGATTGACAACTGGCCACTGCAATTCACTCTAACCACATGAACCAAATGACAAAGTTGCCCTGAAAATTTTTCAAACTCCCGCCACTTTCTATCTTCTCTTTTCTCCAAAATTAACCTTTCACTCCTCTCTCAAAATTTTTCAAACAGAAGTTCTCTCTCTCTCTCTCTCTCTCTCTCTCTCTCTCTCTCTCTTCCCTTCTAAAAATTAAAAGCCAAAATTGATCTGATTTCTAAGATCCGAAACTTTTGGATATGGCGGAAGAGCATAGATGCGAAGCCTCGGAGGGCCAGAGACTCTGGGTCAACAATTGTGGCTTCTTGCGGCTTGGTGCTAATTGAAACCATGATTCAATCATGTTGTGGTCTAATTAATTTTCTTGGCCATGAACTTATATGCAGTTTGATAAATTAAGTCCTTTATGAACAAAAACAGCTCTAGTACATATTAATTTTCTTGATCATTGTTGGAATTTTCAAATTTTGGTCCTTCTAATAATTATTTTCCTTGCTTGTGGTAGGTTGTGTTCATAGTTCATACTCTTAATTTCTGAATTTGATCCCTATCAATTTGAATTGATTCTATGAAATAGTGCCTTCCCAAATCTCCTAAGGTAGAAGTTCTCATTATATTTCTCATTTCTTTTACTAGTGTAAGCTTTGTTGAGTTACTATGGAAATTATTATATTCAAATAATGGGTATAAGATCTAGTTGAGTGTGCATGAGTTCATGGTTGATTGAGTTATTAGGGAAATTATTATACTTAAATTTCAAGCTTGAGTTGCTGTGATGCTGAGACGATCTGCTGCTGAGTTTGGTTTTGTGAGCTATTGTGCCTGTGATGCTTGAGTTGCTGCGTTGAGACTTGAGTGGGTTAAGCTCATTGCTACTGTTACTTGAATGTAATTGACTAAGTGGCTAGTGTGTACTTGATTGTGTAGGGTATTAGTCATTGTAATTGTCACACATTGCTAGCATCAGGTATCAGTTGAGTACTAATTAGCTCAATAGGTTGTATTAAGCATGTGATTGAGTAATTAAGCACTGCAGCAAATTTTTGTAACTAATGAAACTGCATGTTAGGTTCAATATGTTAGCTTCAAGTGAAATAATGTCAATAATTATATATGCAAATCATTAATATATTTTGAATGCAATGATGGAAATCCATTGCAATAATAAAAAAAAAGCATATTGTTAACTTCTTAGATTATTGAAAAGGATAGATTGTTTCACGTAATTACTGCCAAAAAATTGTTCAAATTAAATACCTTTTAAGAAGTTGGCATAACCTTCAATGTTTATAAACCTTTTATTTGGGTCAAGAGAACAATGGACATCATTTGTTGGAGGAATAATACTTAAAAATGAATATTTTTATTTTTCATGTATTGGACATAAATGAGTAAGTAAAATATCTTAGAAATTTTCAATTTTATGGTTTTTATTAATCAAATAACATTTTGAAATCTTTTGCAAATTCCATCAATCACCATTACAACCAAAATATAAAACCCACACCTTGTGAATTTCATTTGTACAATACAATTTATTTACTAATTGAAACAAAATACACTTGCATTTTCAAAAAAGAGAAGATTTTACATGGTTTGGGTAGGTTATTGCAAACTAGACCCTAATCATAACGCAACTACATTCAATCTTTCTAAGCAATTCAATATCTAGTAAATCAAACAAAATCAACTTGTAAAACAGCTGAAAGTTCAAAAATGGTATAAAACACCTTTGAACGTTTAGACCCCAAATAACAAAAATACCAATTCAAGCTTTATACCAAACAATTTATGTGCGGAATATGATAACAAGCTTATAACTGAATTAATAGAACAATCTAAGCCAAATATAAACACATCTACAGCAGTAAATATAAGGCAAAGGTAAAGGGAAAGAAGATGCAAACATACGGACAACACACGATGTGTTATCGAAGAGGAAACCGAAGTCCTCGGCATAAAACATCTCCGCCGCCCTTCAAGCGGTCAAATAATCCACTAAAGAATGTAGTTGGGATACATGAACAGCAGAAGACCCTCCAAGCCTAATCTACCCAAGTACCTAAGCCCTCCAAGCTTCTTGCTCCAACGAGGTTACGCCGAACCTATTTCTTCTCTAGCTTCCCGGATTCCACTACTTGACCATAGCATCAACCAATGTATATTGGTTCCTTTCCAAACTGCTTCCCAAAGCACGAAATGGACCTTCTCACAAACGTGGGTGTGGTGAGACAAGAGTTTGGTAAATGACCTCTCAAGGGTATGACAATGGAGAGGAAGAGAGTAGAGGAATTTGTAGAGTCTCTTTAGATGAAGATTGGGGATAAATCAATCTTGTATTTCTCTAGGGTTTTCTCTCACAAAATTCTCTCTAGAAACTCTCTCAATATGATGGGTATAAGGGTGTATATATAGTAGGGTGAGAAGGGAATGCAAAACATCAGTTTTTACCAAACAGGGCAAGTTGGCGACTTGAACTCGCGGCTTGGCCAAGTCGCAAAATCAAGTCGCAACGTAACGGCCTGGCCAGACTGGAACTTTTGTCCTGTAGCGTGACAGCTGGTGCGACCCTTCAGCTTCCTAGTGTGCCTCTCACGTAATTGCCTTTCGCGGCTTGCCAGTCGCGAACCACCCGTGAGTCCTAGTTGCGAGACTCTGTTTTTCTTGCACACTCTTGAGCTTTTCTTCACATCTTCTCACACACTACCCTTACAATTTTCCCACCTAAATACAGGGTTACTAAGTGCTAAATTACAAGCAAATTGGTCACGGAATAAAGCCAATTAGATGGTTGATTAAATTCAACCTTACAACAACTACATATGATTTTTCTTGAGCATTTCTTGTATCTAATTAGCAACAATATTGCAACACAAAATCGGCTTCTAGCTATCTTGATTATGATGCCAATCAAAATAGGCATGGCAGATTACAAAGAGATAACTAGCTGGATTGGGCCTTGTCACCCTGCAGAGTTGAAGTAAGGAAAAAAAAACCACCAATAGAAGCAAATTTGAACCGGTATGGTAACATCCGATTGAGCATCACATTTAAATGTCCATCTCCCTTCACTTGCCCAAGTTTATTAGCAAGCACGAAAAGAAGCAATAGAAAATTTTGGAATCTGAAACAGGATGATAGAAAGCTGCAGCCTGCAATTAAAATATTCCAATTTTTGTTTGTTATTTTTCTATTTGAAGAGATAAAAAAAATCAGGAACATTGACAAACTAAAACTAAAAAAAGAACACATCTCTATAAAAGAGTGTCAAATTTCCTACAAAGGCAACCCATTCCAGCTCTCTGTTTGATTGTTCAGAAAATGAAAGAAAAAAAAAAAAACCAATTTCAATTGACAATTAAAATAAACAATAAGGAACCTAACTTCAACAAATATAGCGTCTTTTAAAATGGCCTAAGCTAAACCTGCCCAAAAAAGAAACTTGTGAAACAAACACAGAATTCAAATTAAGAAAAAAGAAAAGAACTTAGAAAAGGCCTAAGCTGATAAACTACTTGTAAATTTCCTCAAAAGAAGACTTTGAATTTTCAACAAGAAATACCCATGAGAAATTTTGTAAGATTTTCATACCACACTGGCTTGAGTTGGAGTCTGATAAGCTTTTTGTAAAGAACAGAAGATGAGTGAGAGAGAGATAGAGACAGAGTAAAGGGAGGGAGAAGGCGAGCAATGCTGGTTGGGGACTTAGGGATGAAAGGTTAAAGGGATTGTGGTTAGTGGCAATGGAAAAAGGTGAAATTTTGGGAAATGTTGGCTTCTAATTTTCAGAGGGGAAGAAACTAAGAGAGAGAAAACTTCTGTTTGAAAAATTTTGAGAGAGGAGTGAAAGGTTAATTTTGGAGAAAAGAGAAGATAGAAAGTAGCGGGAGTATGAAAAATTTTCAGAGCAACTTTGTTATTTGGTTTGTGTGGTTAGAGTGAATTGCAGTGGCCAGTTGTCAATCATCTATTGGATACGAAATACCAAATAAGGTGCTAACGTGGTAATATAGAAACACTATATACTTTCTCGTCTTTGTGGCGTAATAATAAGATTAAAGGTAGGGATGGTGGTGGCAAATACAATGGGTTGGCTTTATGTAGTTTTGGTTGAGAACAAATAAGAACAAAAATGTGAGAACTGGGTTTTAGACCTCATAAGGATGCCGAACCTATTTTGTGTACTTACAGTTTGTGTACTTGAGATTTGTTCCTAATATTTGTGTACCATAAGTAAGGTTTGGGTACCTAAGATTTGTGTCTTCTTCTAAGCTAATGGTGGAACAAGAGGGTTGGCAATTTATTTTTTTGAGAAACAAACACAGGGTAGCTCTGTTAATGCATCCAAGGAAAAAAGAAAAAAGAGAGAGAGAAAAAAAAGTTAACAATGGTTAATAAAACCTATACTCCTAAAAATATATGTAGTAGTGAGAGTAAGGATCATTCCCACAGAGAGTATCTAGCATAGTTTTATGCTACGTGAACAAGGATGGGGGGGGGGGGGGTTGAGTATAATGAACAATTCAAATTAAAGTATCGAAATCAATCAAGAGAACAAACCTTGGTCCAAGTCAACATCCACCGTCAAAATTTTGCAACTGATCATCGATGCAAGTATATATCAATTCATACTTTGAATATTCACCGCTAGAACTATTTTCCTATCTCTCCTTAGTTGTAGTTAATTAGAAAACAAGCGATCCAATTAACCCTAACTACTAAATAACCCGAGACAAGCGCTAAAGGTTTAATTTAGTAGCAACCTTAAGAACTAGAGAAATCGATGAAGCAACAACATAAACACAAGCAGTTGCATTTAATTTAGTCAAGCATTCTTCCTAAGATCTAATAATTTCTGATGTAGCAAATCATTCAATCTTGGTTGCTTCACAAATTAGAGGGATCAAACAATTACAGAATTGATATTTAACCTAGCAGTAGATTGCAACGAATAATAAACTAGTAGGCCTCCTACTAATTAAATGAGACAATCATGAAAATAGGCACAGAAGAACATCTGATATTGAAAGCATAAATTGAACAATAAAAACAAATTAGATCTCACAGTTTTATTGATTTCAAGGCTTCAGTTTCCTTCGACCAAGTATAAAAGTTTTAGCCATGCCAGGCCATGATGAAAACTCAAAGGAGAAAATTAAGAAGAGGGGAGAGGGAGGCGTGTGTGATGGTGTCCAAATCTGATTTCTCCCTTTTACACGTTAATTCCCCCTTTCCCAAGCTTACAAAATCTCCTAAAAATATTCTAAATAATAACATCCAAATCTAACTAATTAAGGAAAAATATTAAAAATAAAACAAAGTCCTAATATAACTAGTAAAGTGGTGTTTTTCATCTGAAATTTTCGTGCATCAGATCTGGAACCTTCCAAAAATAAACAGCATCAGATCTGCGTATTAGAATTTCAAGCAAAGGAACATTCCAAAACGTCAACAGTGCAGGTGCAGCAACTTCAAGCCCGATTTCGACCTTGATGCAACCCGTATCTCTCAAAACTCAAAATATGAAAGTTGTAGATCTTTGTCTTGGAGTTCCACAGCATCTTGAATCATCTCAATCAGGGCTTGGATGAGAGAGTTATGCCCAGATTACAAAGTGATGTTAAAGCTGTCCAGAATTGCCCAATTAGCTACGTTTTGCACTTAATGCCTCCATTTGCATCCTAAATCAAAATATAAGAATAATGAGTACATTTAGGCACCAAATATAAAAAACTAAACATTAAGGGAGAAAAATATGACATTTTGCATTCTTATTAGTAGGTCCTCTTAAGCAATGATCAGTAAGTACTTTTGGGAGTAATACCGTCTCCTCTCATATACTAGGCCTCATATGCCAAATTCTTGGTGCAGTCCATGATTCAAGTGAGAGAAGGGTGTGTTGCTCCAAGAGTTTTGAATAACTTTTGCCTAATTTTTCCATCAATTGTCTCTACTCTAATAACCATTGGACACAACGTGGTTTTTTGAGAATCTTTCTTAGATTGTTTTTGTTTTTGTTTTCAATAATGTCTATTACATGCTAATTGGTTATCATTCTTGTGCAATATGGCTACTGCAAATTCTAGACAGATTGACCATGCGTAGCCTAGCCCCATTGACGAGTCGGTGTTGATGTTGCAGCCCAACCATCGGTCAAAAACTATTTGGAATGGGCAGGTAAAATACAACACTAAAGATTTAACGAATGTACACGCATTTAATTCATACAATGTACATGCACTTGTTGACATAGTTCTATGCAGGATCCAGGGTCCTTTACATGCTGTAGCCGTAGTGAAGAGTTCTCTAATCAAGAGCCAGAGGTGGACAACCGAGTCATTGACATCATTAAGGCACTTGGTTTGGAGGGACTCCTCAGGACTCCGAGTAGAGAGATTGAACATGGCCTGATAACGGCCTTAATGGAGTGATGGAGGCCTAAGACTCACACCTTCCATATGCCACATGGTGAGGTCACCATCACATTGCAGGATGTGGTGGTTCTTATCGGGCTTCCTATTGATGGCGAGGCTATAATAGGGAGCACGCAGAAAGAATGGGAGAATGTGTGCCGGGACTTCTTTGGCTTTTGACCTATAAATGATGAGAGAAAGCAACTTAATGGCTAGAGGATTCTCATTAAACGGCTTTTGGAGCAAGTTACCGATCCATTGCTGCCTAATGCTGAAGAAGATCAGCTGCATAAGTACACATGATGCTACATCCTAGTGCTACTGGGGGACATAATCTTCATGGACAAATCTGTCGATAGGGTGCATCTAATGTGTGTGCAGAAGTTGAAAGACCTTCACAACCCACGAAGGTATAGTTGGAGAAGTGCTTGCCTTGCATGGTATAAAAGAGAGAAAAGAAATACCCAACATGTTAAGCATAGACATTGCACTTTTGCTATGCCGAAGCATATGGATGTCTTTGACACTGCACTTTTGCTATGCCGAAGCATACAGGTGTCTATGACATTGCACTTTTGCTATGCCGAAATATACAGGTATCATATTATGATTGTCAGGCAACAGTGGTGAGATGGTTATTTATGCCTTTCTCTTAGGATTTTCTAGTCCTACTCGTCAAAAAGAGTTATACGAGTGTTAAGTTTAAGAGATAACTTAATCTTACTCATCACAAACAAGAGCCACAAAGCTCACTTGCTTATTTGTGCATAAAGATGCTCATCTAAGTTATAAATGATACAAAGTTTAGAAACTTTGTTTCAATGGCCATCCAAGGTACACAATTACCAAAGTACACAAAACATATACTATTTTTGTATTTTTCTGATTTTTTTTTTTTTTTTTTTATATATATCAAGAAACAAAATAAATAAAACTGAAAGTAAACACACAAAAACATGTTAAACAAAGCAAAGTATAAAATTAGATTGACTCAAAATAAATGCAAAACACACAAGTGGTGCAATAAAAAAAACAAGAAGATAGAAGAAAGTGATGAAATCACTTAGAGTCCTTTTTCTTCTACACCTTGGAAGACCCTTTCCTTTGATTGAATCCTTGAACCGGCAGTGAAGGGGAAGAATTGAAACCATTCAAGTTCAAAAGGAACATGAGGGCTTTGAGAAGATCACCAAGAGAAGCAAGAGAGGATTGAAGCTGATTTTGGCTTTTAGATGCGATCATGCCATTGCTCTGTTGAGTGGCTAGCCACTTATAGCAATTTGGTCGAGTATGACCGGCAGCTCCATAATGAGGACAGAGATGCTGCTTCTTTTGTTTAAGCTTTTGAGAGTTATCCTTCTTAGCCCTAGAATTTTTAGCATCTTTCTTATCTTGCTTGGGGGGGGGTGCTCCTAAGATAGATTTACTCTTGTCTAAGTTCTCACTAGCTAATTCAGTTTTACCATCAGTGTTCTCAATTTCAGTGTTATTAGAAGGAGAAAGAAAGACCATACCCTAAACTTGTTCGATCCGAAGCAGATTTCTGAATGCTGAGCATCTTATCCAGCTTAGCACTTGAAATCCTTTCTAGTTGAGCTCTGACTTGAAACAGCTTTACTTCAAACTTCTTGGTCTTCTCAACCAAGAAATTGTTCTCAAATCTCAGCGCTTCAATAGTTTGATTCACCTTATCAAACTTTGTGGACAACTCTTCACGATCAAGTTCCACATCACTGAGCTTCTTGGTGGCCAGCTTATATAGTTTCTCATGCTTCTCAGAGAGCTTGTAAAGCTTCTTATAGGCTGTATGGATATTATCTTGATCATCCATCTTCTCAAATTTGGACTCCACCAATTCTTCTTCTTCGTCCACTTCTTCAACAATCCCTTCAGTAGGATTGACTGTGGCAGTGAAGGCATTTAAGATTCCATCATCCTCATTGTCAGAATCATCTTCAGGCTCAGTGTCACTCAAGGTTGCAGCAAGTGCCTTACTCTTCCCAATGCTTTTGAGATATGTAGGGCATTCATGTTTCATGTGACTGAATCCATGACATTCAAAGCACTTTGGTCCTACAGGAACAGTATACTGACTGCCATTTTTAGCATCCTTTTTTCCTTTGTCTTGCCCCTTAAACTGAAAAGAACTGGATTGTCTGCGGTCATTGTCGAAGCTCCTCTCATTGGCATTCTTCATAAACTTCTTGAACTACCTTGTAATGTAGGACTTCATCTTGGAATCTTCATCATCGGAAGACTCATCTGTATCACTGCTTTTCGCCTTCAAGGCCATGCTCTTGCCTTTACCCGTCTTGCCAATCCTAGATAGTCCTAGCCTATAAGTCTGCAAGTTTCCAATCAGTTCCGTCAAAGGAATCTTGTCAATATCATTTGATTCTTCTATCGCCGTAATCTTGGCATGGAATCTCTCGGGTAGAAATCTGAGCACATTTCTCACAATCTTGGGTTCAGGGATGGTTTCCCTAAGATTGAAGGTTGAGTTCACTATGTCCTTGAGCTTGGCATAGAACTCATTAAACGACTCATCCTCCTTCATCTTTATTTCTTCAAAGCTTATAGTAAGCCTTTGTACCCTCATAGGTTGTCTGGAGGATAGTTCATACTTCCTTTGCAGTTTCATTAGAAGATATCTTCTTGAACTCTTCATTGGTGATTGCACTAAATAGGACATTCAATGCTCTACTGTTGAAGTTTGCCACCTTGATCTTCGCTTCATCCTAGTCGGCTGGTGCTTCTTTTGGCTTGATTTAGCCAATCTCTACAGCTTGCCACACCTTCTCATCTAAAGACTACAAGAAAGCTCTCATGCTTACTTTCCAGTATGCATAGTTAGTGTCATCAAATAAATGAGGTATGATTAATGACTGTCCTCTATCCATGACAAGCAAGGGTCAATGGATCAATACAGCAAAGATTACTCTTAATCAGAGTGTGCCTACTCTGATACCACTTGATAGGCCACAAACTAAAATAACCCCTTATGATAAAAATTAATTAATTAATTAACCAAGTTATTAATTAATCAATTTAACATGCAAACACGTGGTAGCACAAACAAATCACCAAATAACTAAATATGCAGCGAAAATTAAATGACACGGTGATTTGTTTACGAATGGGAAAAAATCTGACAACAAAAACCCCACCGAGTGATATTCAGGTCACCACTTCCGAAACTCCATTATTATCATAACAAGCGGTTACAAGGAAGAGAATTCCAAATACCTTACCAACCTACAGTTGAACCCTTACCCCAATACCCAATTAGACTTGTTCTGTAGTGACAGTTTCCACCTTTGATGTACGATTCCCAAGTACCTGACTAACCAATTGCGCGAATCCCAATACATGATTCAACACTAACTTGAAGGAGAAGTTGGCTGCAAAATTTTTCAATTCATCCTACACGATGAAGATCAAGAAGATACTTGGCCACAAAACCCTTTGGTGCAAATACACAACAACTTCTTCAAAAAGATGAACTAGAGCAAGAACTTCGTCTTTGATCATAAATTGCTTGAACAGAGTTTGCTCAATACTTGTGCAACTTGTGTACAATTTGATGGCCCTAAAAACAATCCTTTTATATGTCTAGGGTTAGGAGAAAAGAAGGCCTAAAGACACATTCACAGATCCCAAGAAATCAGATCAGAAAATCTGATTTTATAAATCTCGACAGATAGCAAGGTGTCGAGGAGCTATCGACCAGGTATCAAGCTTTAATGAATTTGCTCTTCTTCAGCTTGTTTCTTGGATAGACTTGATGACTTCAACACTTGATCTTGAAATCTTATTTCTTGAAATATTAAAAACACCTAGAACTCCCAAATTACAAGTAGAGTGCATTTTATTAAAAGATTAGCTAATATACATAAAAGAATGACATATGTTCTTTAACAAGTGAAACCACATATGTCCTGACATAAGAGTCTGTTTGAAATCTACTTATTTTATTAAAATTTTTTTTTTTTTTTGTTAAAAGTACTGTAAGTAAAAGTTAACTGAAATAGTACATTGAGATCTATGAATAGTAGCAAAAAGAAACTGAATAGTTTGACAAAAGTAATTTTTGTCAAACGGACACTTAATTAGATCTCTATCTTAGTAGAATTAAAATATTAATTATTTAGAGTGAACCAAAAATAACGTTTTGTCTTTAATGCATAGTCAAATGTGAGAAAAAAAAAAAATTAAATACTGCTTCTTGGATTTTGATACATAATAAAACTTCACTAAATCTTACTTTTAACCCATTGTTTTGTAACACTTAGCTTGTTACAGCAATTAGAATTGGGCAGTTTTGTGGTCTCTGTAATAGTTTTCCTTTTATATTAAAAAGGCTGCACCCTGTTGTTACTCTCTCTCTTTCTCTCTCTGAGTAGAATTAAAATATCAATTAGTTAGTGTGAACCAAAAATAACGTTTTTTTTTTTTTTTTATGCATAGTCAAATGTGAGGGAAAAAAAAATTAAAAAACTGCTTTATAGGATTTTGATAAATAATAAAAGTTCACTAAATTGTACATTTAACCCATTGTTTTGTAACTCTTAGCTTGTTACAGCCAGTAGATAGTGAGATAAGAAAATGCGTCACTAATTCTTCATTGTCTGAGTCATATCACTTGGCTTGAATTGAGTTACACAAGAGAAACTCCTCCATCACCTCTGCCGCCCCTAAGTGCTATCACAAGCTGCAAACACCGATCAAATCGAGAGGCATAGTGTGTCTGATGCAAAACATGTTAGTGCACCACTTCCTGCCCATTTTAAATTGTCCTCACAATTGTCTCTAACACCTTCTTAAGATGTCCCTTTCTATGATAACCATAATTTACCTTTCCTTCTATCCCAAGGATCTTCTTGGAAGCTCGAAGACCTTCATGTAAAATTCACTACTTCAACTTCACAATTTTGTGCTTACTCTTTGCAGCTACTAACATACCACCAACAGAAAGGGAAAAAAATATACAGGAACCATCAAAGCATCTCTAATAGATTAAGCAAAGAAGTATTTTAATAAAACATGCCACCTGCGTTTTATTCATATCAACTTCTCTGTTTTTTATTACAAATTCATATCAACTTCTCTGTTTTTGTTAATGTATATTATGTTATGGGCTTTAGGCCCAGCTAGGTTACTTGTACTTGTACTACACTTTACTTGTACAGCACACATATGTCTACTTGTACCGCACACATATGCCTCCTATATAAAGGCATCACATGTATATTTCTTATTCATGAAATACAATACTAAGATTCAGTATTTCTAACATGGTATCAGAGCCACTGCTCTAATACTTTGGTGTGTCGCTCTTAAGCAGTCTTGTCTTCTTGGGTGTCATCTGCAGCCGTTCTTGTGAGCAGCACCACTGCCCCCACCCCGACTCCAGCACATCAAAGACCACTGCCTTGCCGCCACCATCGCTTCCGCCTCTCCGATCAGACCACAGATTGTACCATCGGAAAGAAATATCTCCGATCTACTTTTCTGTGAAATTTCATCGTCATCGAACCTGACACGCGCCCCCACGCGCCACTACAATTCTCGGCGTCCTTGCCACGCGCCGCCAAGATCACTCACGCGCCCCCACGCGCCCCCACGCGCTCCCACGCGCTTCCACGTGCCGGAGACTAGCCTCCACGCGCTTGCACGCGCCGGACACGTGCCTCCACGCGCCGGACACACGCCTCCACGGTCTGCTGACATCATCATATTGCCACGTCAGCCCTAGTGACGTCATCAGTGATTACGTCAGCACACGTCAGCTTGCTTACGTCATCATTCCAGACCGTTGACCGTTGACTTTTGACCGTTGACTTTGACCGTTGCCTTTTTGCCAGAGTTGACTTTTTCAGTCCAGGTTCTCCTTACCCAGTTTTTTGCGTAGATTTCATTTTTGCAGTCTGTTTTTGCATATTGTGCTTCTAAATGGATAAAAAGGATGTTTTTCTTCCTCGCCCCATCAATACTGTATTGGAGGGGAACAAGAATTACTTATCTTGGTCTCAAGCTATGCGCAGTTTTCTTAAGGGTCGCATGCTCTGGCAATATTGTACTGGTGCAATTACCATTCCTGTCAAGGGAGCAAGTGAAGAAGATGCTGCCTTCCTTGGTCGCATGATTGAATGGGATAGTCACAACCACATGATCCTCACATGGATTCGAAACACTTCCATTCCCTCCATCTCTAATCTGTTGGGCAGCTTTGACGATGCGAAATCAGCATGGGATATGTTGGCCAAAAGGTACTCCACTACTCACGGATCCATGAAATATCAATTGGTAGTTGAATTGCATCAACTTCGACAAGAACCAGGGCAATCCATCAATGACTACTATGATCAGCTTCGCTTCATTTGGGACCAAATTGACCTTTCTGATCCGATTTGGGCATGCTCAAAAGATGCTCAGCAATATGCTACAGTTAGAGATGAATTTCGCCTCTATGAGTTCCTGATGTCACTTCACAAGGACTTTGAGCCCATCCGAGGTCAGCTTCTTAATCGCGATCCTCCTCCCTCTCTTGACACTACTGTAAACGAGTTGGTTAGAGAAGAAGCTCGGCTTGCAACCCTTCAAGCTCAGAATAAGTTCAATGTTTTGGCTATTACTCCTTCTGCTCCTTTCATTGAGCAACCTCAGCAATCAAGTGATTCTTCTGGGTCTAACAATCGTCGTAAGCAGACCAACAAGAAGTTCTGCAATTATTGCAAGCGTCCTGGCCACACCATTGAGACTTATTACCGTCGCAACAAATCTACTGCTGCTGTTGCTAATACTGAGCCTACTCCGCCGATGCCTTCCATTTCAGCTGAGTCCCAGTCTTCTGGATCCACTATCAACCTCTCCCCCACTGAACTGCAGGAGATCATAGCTCAGGCTGTTCGTATGGCTGGTAATGCATCTCTTTCCACTGCTCTCTCAGTTCTGCCCGGTAAGTCTCAAACTTGGCTTTTTGATTCTGCCTACTGCAATCACATGACACCTCACTCATCCTTGTTCTCCAAACTTGACCCTGCACCACATCCTCTTAATATTCATATAGCTGATGGTTCCACCATGCATGGAAATAGTCTAGGTTTTGTTTCAACCTCTAACCTCTCTGTTCCTGGGGTCTTCCATGTACCTGACCTATCCTATAATTTGTGCTCTGTGGGACAATTAGCTGAACTAGGATATCGCCTTATTTTTGACTATTCTGGGTGTATTGTGCAGGATCCGAGGACGGGACAAGAGCTTGGGACCGGTCCTAGGGTTGGGCGTATGTTTCCTGTGGACAATCTTCATCTTCCACCTGTTGCTCCTGTTTCTGTTGCTGCTGCAGCTGCTGCAGTCTCTTCCTTACCTTCTCTTGCACTTTGGCATTCTCGTCTTGGTCATGCCTCATCTACTCGGGTACAACAGTTAGCTTCTCAGGGTCTGTTGGGTTCTGTGTCCAAAGACAATTTTGATTGTACTTCTTGCCAGTTAGGAAAACAGCCAGCTTTACCTTTCAATAATAGTAAATCTATCTCTAATAGTATTTTTGAGTTAATTCATTCTGATGTTTGGGGACCTTCTCCTGTTACTAGTATTGGTGGATCTCGTTATTTTGTTGTTTTTATTGATGATTATTCTCGTTATAGTTGGATCTTTCCTATGAAATCTCGTTCTGAAATCTTACCAATATACAGTAACTTTGCAAAAATGGTTGAAACACAATTCTCCAAACATATCAAAACTTTTCGTTCTGATAATGCCCTTGAATATACTCAATATGCTTTTCAAGCTCTGTTGCATTCCTATGGCACTGTACACCATCTAGCCTGTCCAGGCACCTCTCAACAAAATGGTCGAGCCGAAAGAAAACTTCGTCATATTCTTGACACTGTCCGTGCTCTTCTTCTTTTTGCCAAAGTTCTTGCCCCATTTTGGGGTGAAGCTGCTCTTCATGCTGTTTATGCCATTAATCGCATTCCAAGCACTGTCATCCATAATCAGACTCCGTATGAGCGCCTTTTTGGGTCACCCCCTGATTATCATTACCTTCGCTCTTTTGGATCTGCTTGTTTCGTTCTTCTTCAGCCTCATGAGCACAACAAACTTGAGCCTCGATCTAGACTTTGTTGTTTCCTTGGTTATGGTGAAACTCAAAAAGGGTATCGGTGCTATGATCCTGTCTCTCATCGTCTTCGTGTTTCTCGTAATGTTGTCTTTTGGGAACACCGCTTATTTGTTGAACTCTCTCATTTTCGTTCTTCCCTAACTAACTCTTCTGTTTTAGAAATCTTTCCAGATGAGTCTCCTGTTCCTTCTACAGATACTCTTGATCCTCCTTTGGACTTCTCTATTCCATCTCCAGATATTTTTGATGATGAACAGGTTGTTGACGAGCTACCCCACCTTGAGCCTAGGTCCCCTGCTCCTGCTCCGCCTGAAGATCCTCCACAAGACATTCCACCTCGCCACTCAACCTGGGTAAGATCCATTCCTGCACATTTACTTGATTATCATTGTTACACTGCCCTTGCCACACTCCATGAGCCTCAAACCTATCGTGAGGCCTCTACTGACCCTTTATGGCAGATTGCAATGAAAGAGGAAATTGATGCATTAACCAAAAACCATACTTGGGATCTGGTTACTCTCCCTCCTAGTCAGTCTGTGGTTGGTTGTAAGTGGATCTATAAGATCAAGACTCGCTCTGATGGGTCCATCGAGTGCTACAAGGCTCGTCTTGTTGCAAAAGGTTTTACACAGGAGTATGGAATTGATTATGAAGAGACTTTTGCTCCAGTTGCCCGTATCTCCTCTGTTCGTGCCCTCTTAGCTGTTGCTGCTGCTAGTAAATGGGACCTTTTTCAGATGGATGTTAAAAATGCCTTCCTTAATGGGGATCTGCATGAAGAAGTCTATATGCAACCTCCTCCTGGTCTTTCTGTTGAAACAAACAAGGTTTGTCGCCTTCGACGTGCACTTTATGGCCTTAAACAAGCTCCACGAGCTTGGTTTGCCAAGTTTAGCTCCACCATCTTTCGCTTGGGTTACACTGCCAGTCCTTATGATTCTGCCTTATTTCTTCGTCGCAATGATAAAGGCACCATTTTGCTTCTCCTATATGTGGATGATATGATCATAACTGGTGATGACCTCAGTGGCATTCAAGAACTCAAGGATTTTCTTAGTCAGCAGTTTGAGATGAAAGACCTTGGACATCTCAGCTATTTCTTGGGTCTTGAGATCACTCGTTCCACAGATGGTCTGTATATTACTCAAGCCAAGTATGCTTCTGACCTTTTATCTCGAGCTGGACTCACTGACAGCAAGACTGTTGATACTCCAGTTGAACTTAATGCGCATCTGACACCCTCGGGGGGGAAACCATTGTCTAATCCCTCTCTTTACAGACGATTGGTTGGCAGCCTAGTTTATCTCACAGTTACTCGTCCAGACATTTCTTATGCTGTTCATCAGGTGAGCCAGTATCTGTCTGCTCCACGATCGACTCACTATGTTGCTGTTTTGCGCATTCTACGATACCTGAAAGGCACTCTCTTCCATGGCCTTTTCTACTCAGCTCAGTCTCCTCTTGTACTCCGTGCATTCTCTGATGCTGATTGGGCAGGAGATCCCACTGATCGCAGGTCCACTACAGGTTATTGCTTTCTCCTTGGTTCTTCTTTGATTTCTTGGCGAAGTAAGAAACAAACTTTCGTGGCCCGCTCCAGTACTGAAGCAGAATATCGTGCTCTTGCTGACACCACATCTGAGCTCCTTTGGTTACGATGGCTTCTTAAGGATTTGGGTGTGTCCACATCCTCTGCTACTCCCCTTTATTGTGACAACCAGAGTGCCATTCATATTGCTCACAATGACGTCTTCCATGAACGGACTAAACACATCGAGATTGATTGTCATTTTATCCGTTATCATCTTGTCCATGGTGCTCTCAAGCTTTTCTCCGTCTCCTCCAAAGATCAACTTGCAGATATCTTCACCAAGGCACTTCCTAAGGGACGCACTCGTGATTTGGTTGACAACCTCAAGCTGGTCTCACATCCACCTTGAGTTTGAGGGGGGCTGTTAATGTATATAATGTTATGGGCTTTAGGCCCAGCTAGGTTACTTGTACTTGTACTACACTTTACTTGTACAGCACACATATGTCTACTTGTACCGCACACATATGCCTCCTATATAAAGGCATCACATGTATATTTCTTATTCATGAAATACAATACTAAGATTCAGTATTTCTAACACCAATATATGTTGACAACTTCGAATGTTGGTCCCTGAATCCTCACTGTCTTCAAATTTTATAAGAAAAGAGGGTCTGATCTTAGGATATATACTGGAAAATCAATAGAGCAAAACCGATTAAAAAAATAACTCTTTGTTTACTTCTTCCTCCTAAATTTCCTCATCATATGATAAAATATAATTATTGAAGGAGTCAGGTTCCTTGCTTCACGCTAATGTCAATGGCTTATGCAGCAGCGCGCAGTGCATGATAGTTCAAGAATTAGATTAATATTACTCTAGTTGACATGGTGTCTGCATCTCTATAATTAATATGCCAAGACATGTACTTGTTAGGCATCACATGAAAGCAGTTACCAGGTACCTGGTTGGTGGATTATTCATATGGGATTTGAAGCAAACCCGGAGGTCTTAGATTTAATCCTCTAAACTCTCAGTCCATGAAATTTTTAGAAAATCAAATGGGCAATGAGTGGAATAATCTGATCAAAGGATGGGACACAGCCACCGGCAGAGCTAGGGGACCCTGACTTTTCAAAATTTCTATTTACTGTGTTAATAAAATCACAAATATTATGTAATAGACAGTGAAATATACTTTCGGGACCTCTTGAGACTTTGAGAGAGTAAAATATACAACTGATATAAATAAACTTTACAGAAACCCAAAAAAAAAAAAAAAAAAAAAAAATTGACAATGAGGACTCCTGTTCCATGTACTACTCCAACTAATGTTAAAAAAAAAAAAAAAAAAAAATCAACTTTAATATATATATATATATATATATATATATATATATATATATATATATCTGCCTTTAAAACTTGAAAAAAAAAAAAAATAAATAAATCTCTTACGCTGTAGTTGCCACCCAAACTGGACTCAACTCAATGCTTCCAGCTACAGGTTCCATCCAGTTCAATTATTAGTGCAGTGGTAATCTTCCTCTCTAACTCTGTTTCTCTCTCGCTCTATGTTTATATTTTAGTTTTTTATGCGTGAGAGAGAGAATAAGACTTGAAATGTTGAATCAAAGGGAAAAAAAAATAATTTATTTTTTAATTAAAAAAGTCTTGAAATATTAAACAAAAGGAAACAAAAATTCATAATATTTTAATTTGTTTTTATCTTTAATGTGGCACTTAGAGTGTCAACAAGTGTGAAGCAAGTTTTGCCGTGTAGGTTTTCACTTAATTTTATAACTTTTCCTTTAATAAGATTCAATTAAATTAAATCACATTTACTTAATTTCTCAAAAAATCACATTTAAATTTAATTTAATTTTAAAATACACCAACAGAATGCCTTTATTTCCAAGGAGTTGTAGTGTTGTTATATAGTCAATGATAGGCCAAGAATGTATTGAGCCATTGTGATAAATTAACCAATTGATTTAGCCAAGTTAATTAATTAATTCAATTAACATGCAAAATACATGGTAGCACAAATAAATTACCAATTAACTAAAGTGCAGCGGAAATTAAATTGACACGGTGATTTGTTTAAGAATGGAGAAAACCTACACCGCAAAACACTCCATCGGGTTATTTTAAGGTCACCACCCCCGAGAATCTACTATTATCAAAACAAGTGGTTACAAGTAAAAGAATCCTAGTACCTTATACCAACCTACAGTTAAATCCTTACCCCAATACTTAATTGGACTTGTTCTGTAGTGACAATCTCTCATTTTCAATGCATGACTCTCAGTACATGACTAACCAATAGATGTGCGGATCCCAGTACGCGACTTGATCACCAACTTGAGAAAAATATTGGCTGCAAAGTTCTTCAATTCATCACACGACGAATATCATGAAGCTCCTTGGTCACAAAACCTTAAGGTGTACAAACACAGCAGCTTCTTTAAGAGAAAAATGAACTAGGAAAATTCTGTCTCTGGTCACAATTTGTATGAATACAACTTTGCTTCACACTTGCACAATAGCCCTTAAAATAATCCTTTTATATATATATATATATATATATTTAAGGTTGTGAGAAAAGAAAGCCTAAACGTACTCATGGATTGGATGCAAAACAGAACTAAAAATCTATTTTTCATAAACCTCGACAGATATGGTATCTATCGAGCTAGCTGTCAAGTTTTGGGCTTCAACAGCTTTTTAAACCTCGATAGATGCTAGCTGTCGAATTTTAAAATCCAGCACTTTCTCACTTGTTTCTTGGACAGACTTACATGGCTCTAGCACTTGAACTTGAGACATTGTTTCTTGAAGCATTAAACACATCTTAGATCTACCAAATTACAAGTAAAATGCATTTTGTCAAATGATTGACCAATTTTAAATTGACATATGGTCCTAATAGCAAATCACATATGTCCTAACGATCTCCCCCTTTGGCAATCCATTACAAAACCATAACAAACAAATGAACATATGAGAGAAGTCATAAATCACTAAACTCATATTCACTTGTTGAATATAATAAAATCTATCCTAACACAAACTCTTGAAAAACTTTGCAAGAAGAGAGTTTATGGCAAGTAGACTTTGACAACATGTATTTCTGAAACACTTTAAACAAAACTCATCAAGGCATCTTAATGTGAAACAGAAATATAAGATTGCATACATTATATAAGAAACATGTGTATAAAGAAAGAAAAGAAACAACATATGTAAAGATAGGTGATTAAAGATTAATAGTCATATCATCAATCAATTGTTTAAATTCAAATTACTGTAGTTTAAAATAATGCATGCAAGATAATTTTATGAATTAAATGATAAATAATATCCAATTCACATGAAAATTGATAAGAATATATGTTAAGAACATATAAAACATGTAATTCAACGGTGAGATTTTCAAAATATGACTTCTATAACAAGTTATTGGTAGTGTAACATTGCTTAGAGTTACACCAGATACAGCTTAATCCCAACTCATATATATATATATATATATATAGGCAAATTACAATTTACCCACCTGTGGTTAGACTAAAATTTAAGTTGTCTACCTATGATTTGAAATTTGATACTTTACTTACCTGAGGTTAGCTTAGTTAGAGTTCTGTAACCCACACTTTGTCAAAAATATGACTAAATAAGTAATTTTGGTCAACTTTTATGCCTTTCTCCCCCCCCCCCCCCCAAAAAAAAAAAAAAAAAATACAAGATTAAATAAGATTAAAAAAAAAAAGAAAAAAAGAATCTAGCAGAATGTTTGCATCATGAGATTTCAAACCACAGGTAGGCAAATTAAATTTTAGTCAAATCATTATATATATATATATATATATATATATATTATGGGTTAGGTCACCTGTTGTAAATCTAATTTAAAAATTAGAGTTATAGAATTCATATTTTAAAAATTCCACTACTTGATTACATGTTCTATATGTTTTTAACATGCATACTAATATTCATGTCAATTAGTTGTCATTTACCATTTAATCCATAAACTCATCTTTTATGCATTATTTTAAAATACACAAAAGAAGAATTTAAACAGTTGATTGATGATATGACTATTGATATTTAATTATCTTGAAATTTTGTAAGCATGGAGAATGCATGAAGATAATATAATCTAATAGTTGATTAGTTAAAATTTGCATTCAATTAAAAAATATTGAATGGTGTAACATTGTTTAAAGTTACACCAGTTGTAACTTAAAAGACTATATAATAGCGATATATTTTGAAAAACTAACCGTTAGATTGATTTTTTTTTTTAATTTTTTTTTTTTTGTGTTCTACTTAACAAATATGTCAAATTTTGTATAAATTGGATGTTATTTAATGTCTTATCTATAAACTTATTTTTTATGCATAAGTTTGAAATTTAAATATCTGATTAATGACTTAGATATTAACCTCTGATTTCTGAAAATTTCGTAAATATAGAGGATATAAGAAGAAAATGTGACCAAATGATGGATTTTTCGAACTTTACATGCAATGAAAGTTATTGAGTTGAGTTATGGTGATTGGTTATAATCAAGTTTGTAGCTAAACTATGTTTGAAAACAAAACAGTGTATGCATTGAAGAGTATTTGGACTTTCAAGCAATTCTAGGTCAATGACCTCTTCTTTTATTTTTTTTGATCTTATATTCAAACCTAGTTCAAATGGAAGTTATCATTCCCTAGCCAAAGCTTGAGTAAATTTGGTCCCAAACAAGAAAAATAAAATTACTTTGAGGGTTTGGTTATGCATTGGGATGGTGTTTGATACCTCATGTCAAATGATCAATGGTCACCTCATTTTGATTGTTTCTCATAAATTTTTGTTAGGTTCGATAGGTTTGGTGTTGGCAAATCATAAAAAGTAAAATTTTCTTTTATTAATAAGGTGCATTGTTGAGTCCAATATGGTGACTCGAGATAAGCTTGAGGAAAATGCAATTTCTGTGATTTCGACACCTTTTCGACACCTTCTTGACACCTCTTTTAATTAAACTACTTGTAAACTCATGCGATGCGTGATAGTAAATAATTATTTTGTAATTGTACTATAATATATAATTTCTTCAATAACGTTGTTGAAAATAATTTTTTTCTAAAAAATTAAACACTAATTGGCCCTTAAATTGAATCTTTTTGTAGGTTTCCTAATCAAGTTTAGCTAAAAGAATTCATTTTTTTCCTTAATTTTTGGGTTGAAAAGTATGAAATTTTATTATATTTGTGTTAAATCATTAGTTTTGAGTTAAAAATACAAAGAAAATAGACAATAGAAATTAAAAATTAGAAATATAATCTCTAAAAATGCAATAAAAATGATAAATATTCAAAATTCCTATTCAGTCCACTTTGGTTATATTTGGTCCACTTGGTCCTATTCGGACTAGTTCAATCATATTCAATCCATTCGGTCCACTTTGGTCCTATTTGGTCCATTCTATACTCTTTGTTTATATTCAATCTACATTGGTCCTATTTGGTCTATTCTATCCACTTTGGTCTTACTTGTTCCTATTCGGTCTATTACATTGACTTTGGTCCAAATATGTGCATTCGTTCTTATTCGGTCCACTTCAGTCATATTCGGCCCACTTTAGTCCTATTTAGTCCAATTCCATCCACCTTGTTCCCATTCGGTCCACTTTCCATTTGTGTCCACTTCAGTGCAATTTGGTCCATTTTGGTCTATTTTTGTGCACTTACATATAGGGAAAAGATATGTTTAGGTTGAGAGCACCTATTCTAAATTTAAATTCGTAATATCTTAAATCTTAAGCATAACATTTATTATTACTACACTTTTGTCGAGCCACATTAACATAGCATGTCAGACCACTTCAGTCCGGTTAAATTTAAATGAAAGCCTTTCTAAACATGAAGGTTATGAATAAACAAATCTAATCTTTAGAGTAGTTACTCATTTGTTTTAAAATTATTACTTTTAAATGAATTGCATGAGGTTGATTATACTTTCAAGTAAAATAAATAATATATATATATATATATATCTATGAATGTGTGTGTGTAGTTTTTATTTAAATAAATTATTCAAATTCTCCATTCTCTTAAAAGAGATTATTATGATAATCAAAACTCATAACAATAATTTAAAAAAAGTAATTTTCATCATTTCTTTTTCTACAAATATATAATTTTATCATTTTTGATGTTTTTGGTTGATATTATTCTTTTTTGAAATAGTATGTATTTTTCTAACTATTGTTGTTATACATTATATTTTCCTAGTTTCTTTTGGTACAATTAAAATTGTTGAGTTTCAAAGTTATCATTCAAACTTTCATTCTCTTAAGGAGATTATTATGAGAACAAAAACTTATCCTATAATTAAAATTGATAATACTCAAATAATTGATAGTACTATTAACCCAAACTTTCATTTTCCCATTCTTAAGTAGGTAGATTGAATTGGACTAAATTGATCTGAAATAGACCAAATGGACCAAATAGACTTAAGTGGACTGAATGGACCAAATTTGAAGGAATGCACCAAAGTGGACCAAATTAAATTAAAGTTGACCAAATAGAGCAAATTGGACTGAAGTGGACTAAAGTAGATCGATCTGGACCGAATAGATGAAGTGGACTGAATTGATCTGTTGCTTGCATAGCCAAGATTGTGTTTTGATATAAACTCAAATTTTTACATCCAAAATAATCAAGTATTAACTCTGTTAGGGCATATGTAGTTCACTTGTTAAGAACATATGTCATTCTTTTATGTAATTGGCTAATCTTTTGACAAAACGTACTTTATTTGTATTTTGGGTAGATCTAGGATGTGTTGAAATACTTCAAGAAACTATGTTTCAAGATCGAGTGTTAAAGCCTTCAAGTCTGTTCAAGAAAATAAGCTAAAAGTGCAAAATTACTAAAGCTCAACAGCCAGCACGTGTCGAGATTTAATGAAGCTGTTCTGCCCGTGGCTCGACAGCTATCTCGACAGATGCTCTACAACTTCTATCTGTCGAGGTTTATAAAATCAGAAGTTCTAATCTGATTTCTTGGGATCCGTGGATGTGTTTTTGGGTCTTCTTTTCTCCTAACCCTAGACATATAAAAGGATTGTTTTAAGGACTGTCAAAATGTTCATAAGTTGCGTAAGCATTGAGCAAACTCTATTCAAGCAAATTATGACTGAAGACAAAGTTTTGCCCTAATTCATCTCTTCTGAAAAAGTTGTTGTGTATGTGCACCTTTGGATTTTGTGACCAAGCATCTTCTTGATCTTTATCATGGATGAACTGAAGAACTTTGCAGCCAACAACTCTTTCTAGTTGGTAATTGAAGTCACGTATTGGGATTCATACATTGGTTAGTCATATACTTGGGAGCTGTGTATCAAAAGAGGAAATTGTCACTGTAGAAAACTGCTTGTTGTGATAATAGTGGAGTTTCGAGAGTAGTGACCTGAAAATCACCTGGTGGAGTTTTTGCCGTTAGGTTTTCCCCATTTGTAAACAAATCAACGTGTTATTTATTTTACGCTGCATAATTAGATTATTGGTGATTTGTTTGTGCTACCACATGTTTGCATGTTAAATTGATTAATTAATAACTTGACTAATTAATTAATTAATTTAATCACAAGGGGTCAATACGTCTTTGGCCTATCAAACTCAAATATAAATCAAATCGAAACTGTAAGAGAGAGAGAGAGAGAGAGAGAGAGAGAGAGAGAGAGAGAGAGAGAGAAACTACTTGTAATAGGGAACTAAAAAATACAGCACCAAAATGTATGAACCTAAAATAAAAGTTCTAAAAATCACAATGATTCATCAGTATAAAGTAGAGTCACAAGAAAGAATAAAAATCAAGAGAGAGAGAGATTCTAATGATGCTGTTAGGATTTCATTAGGTGTTCCAAGCCAGTGTAAGGCAATGGTAATGAAAGAGCAATGCTAACAAGCACCAAGTATTTCAACATTTTTACAAACTGTTACTGTGACAAAGTTTTATTAGTTTATTCCATGTCAACCACTAATTGGTGGGTAAGACAGAAAACTAAATGGTACATAATTGTAAAAGAACTAAGAACTTGCTTTGCCACTCTGAGTTACATAGCTTTGGATGGCAATGGAACATGCTTGCGGTATTCTCCAAGAGCCCACAATGGGAAAACATTTCTATATGCTGAATAGTGCAACATGCAGTTTTTCAAGTAGACTCCTGTGGTTTCCTGCCACAACAAAGTAATTAATGATTAATTACAAATTATTGAAAGTAAAATTTAAGCAAAGCATCGTACATCATGTTATTTTACATTCTTTTCTGCCTTTTTCTAAAAAAAGAAAAAAGAAAATAGAAAGTGATAGCTTTATTAGTTGTGTTGCAACTTGCAAATTAACTACTATAAAGTTTATTAGTCAAGGGAAAAAACTACATTCCATAATGGAAGAATGATATCTATGCTCTTGTCAATTTTCATATTTCTATTTGTTATTTGAAGTTATGTTAAACAAAGACACCTGTTGAGGAAAATCGCCATTTTCCAATTGGGAATTGATTATCAGCTTCGCTGCACGATGAATAGGTGTCGGGTCTCTTTCAGCCTATTACAAGTAAAATTTTATTTTTAGAATTATTCAAGAAAAACATACGATAACATGATATAAATGTAATGCTAAGTTTTCAAACCATAAACTAACCTGTTTGGCAATAATAAGACCCATCATTGCCCATGAGGTTTGTACCAAATTGGATCGATTTACTTCGAGAGGTATATATATCTATGACCAATAAGAATAGAGAATTTGTTATTTTAATTTTGATGGAAGAATCTATACAACATCTACAAGATCTCATTTAAAACAAGAATAGATATAAATTTCTTTAAATTGAATCATTGATCTACAAAAGCTTCATTGAACCAAATTGATGTAACGAAAGATATTAAATATGAAAAGAAAAATAATTTAGAGTCTTAAAGCAAAATCCATGGTTAAACACTACCTTTTCCGGGCATGAAAGATGACTCTCCGACCAGCCACCATCATCTTTTTGTGTATTGAGTAAAAAATCAACAGCTTTACGTATAGCAGAACAATTGTTGTAAGTCTTGCCCACTGCAACTAATGCTCCAAGGGCAAACCATGTACCATACAAAAAACAAATTCCCCAATTTCCATACCTACGACAGAGTCTCATCTTGTAATTGATTTGTATTACATCTATATATAAAACTATGATAAAAATAATTGTAAACAAATGTTTCAAATTCATCATGTAATTAATCTAACCATAATTATAATGATATCTAGTAACCTAGTATATAAACATACCAAGAACCATCGGGCATTTGTATGTCTAGAATGTATTGGACTGCTTTTTGAATTGACTTCTCAATCTCCTTTTTCCTGTGCTCAGGGTGCAACTTCTTAAACAAAAGTAAAGCTTGGATTGATGATGCAGTGCACTCAACATACTCATGCTCAACGACAATACCCTCGAAGAATTCTGTGGGATTAAGCCACTAGAAGGGGAAAAAAAGGTAATTAATTTTCCACTGATATAAGAGTGAATATATCAACATAAATTTCCAAATGAACATTTCAACGACAGTTAAATATTTAAGGTACTAACTTCTAGCCACTCTTGGGCTCCAGCGGGCTCCCAAGCTGATAAACCTCCATTCTCACTCTGCATTATTAACATGAAAATTGGTATGAGATTTTCAAAACTTGAATTCTATAACAAATTATTAGGTGGTGTAATATTCCTTAGATATAGTAAATATTGAACCCAACCCATATATATATATATATATATATAGTAAGAGTCCAATTAATGTATGCCCTTAGGGAATACATTAACAAATCTATTTTTGGAAAAAATTTATCGGGAATTGAAAAAGCTGTAAAAACTTTTTCAATTCAGGATAAATTTTTTTTCCAAAAATAGTATACTATTGTGTGCCCCTAAGGCACATGTTAGTAAAATCCATGTTAGGACATATGTGATTTAATGTTAGGAACATATGACAAATTAGAATTGGATAATCCTCTGACAAAACATACTTTAATTGTAATTGGGTATATTTATGATGTGTTTAATGCTTCAAGGAACAAGGTTTCAAGTTCTAATGTTAAAGCCATGCAAATCTGTCCAAGAAACAAGTGAAGAAGTGTTGGATTTTAAAACTCGATAGCGAGTATCTATTAAGGTTTAAAAAGCTGCTGAAACTCGATGCTCGTTTGCTATCTCGATAGATACCTTATCTATCGAGGTTAATGGAATTCAGTTTTTCAGAGCTGATTTTCATCTAATCCGTGTGTATATGTTTAGGCTTTCTTTTCTCACAACCCTAAACATAAATAAAGATTATTTTAAGGGCTGGCTATTAAAGGTTGTGCAAGTATGAAACAAAGTTTTGTTCATGCAAATTGTGACTAGAGATTGAATTTGCCCTAGTTCATCTTTCTTTTAAAGAAGTTGCTGTGTTTGTACACCGTAGGTTTTTATGACCAAGGAGCTTTGTGATCTTCATCTTATAATGAACTAAAGAATTTTGCAGTCAACATCTTTTTCAAGTTGGTGATTAAGTCACGTACTGGGATCCGCACATCTGTTGTTTAGTCACGTACTAGGAGTCGTGCATTAAAAGGAGAGACCGTCATTACAGAACAAGTCCAATTGGGTATTGTGGTAAATGTTCAATTGTAGGTTTGTATAAGGTACTGGGATTCCTCTACTTGTAAACGCTTGTTGTGATGATAGTGAATTCTCAAGAGTGGTGACCTTAAAATCATGCAGTGGGGTTTTTGCCATATAGGTTTTCTCCATTCGTAAACAAATCACCGTGTTAATTTAATTTCTGCTGCATTTAGTTAATTGGTGATTTGTTTGTGCTACCACACGTATTGCATGCTAATTGAATTAATTAATTAACTTGCCTAATTAATTTGTTAATTCATCACGAGGAGTCAATACATTCTTGGCCTATCAATCCATATAGTAAATATTGAAAGATTGTAAAAAATTTTGGTTTTTTAAGAAGAATATTCTTAGATTAACAAATCTCTCTAGATTTGAACAAGTAATTTTCAGCATTTTTAGATACACCTATAACAATGGTAGCTTGTATTACCTATTCACGCCTATGCATGCAAAATAAGGAAACACAGATATACAACACTATGTTAGACTAATGGTTAGATGATTTGTTCACCAATTCAAAATTGTTTGAACTTTTAAGAATAGTGATAATTTATAATGATATCATAGCAATTAGACTATCACTCCGATTAATTTAACAAGTTAAAAGTTTTTGCTATAATGGTAAAATCATTTAAATTCGTCTCTTCCCAAGGGCATATGTTTTTGCTACTAGTAGTAATTTATCATTCTAGGAAAAGTTAATCCTCACCTGTAAATAAAGTAGGATATTTACTGCATCGAACAAGCACTCAGGTTCCATTTTCTCACCAACAGTTTTAGGTGGCACCATTGAAAAAAGCAAGCAGCACTATGAAGTATAGGAGAATTTGGTCACACAGTGATTATGGACAAGTAGCAATAGTAGAATTTGAAAAAGTATTAAACAGAGTTATTTACCTTCAAACATTCTGCAGTGCAATCAGAAACTTGTAATCCCTGATCTTGATCAGAGAAAGTCCATGATCCTTTAGAAATGTGACGATGCATTTTTCTAAAGTCTCCAGCAGGATTGTTCCTAACCTTTACATTGTTTAAGGGGAACACAATAACTCCAAATGATATATTAACAATGACTTTCCTAAGCAAAATGTAGACTTTATGATTTAAGAATTAAAAATCAAACCTGGGATCTTTTTATGAACTCATGCCCTTTCATCAATACCGGTCCAATTTCATCAATGAGATCACTAGCTAAAAGAGCTTGAATACTAAAACCCGCATCCCACGATTGACTACCAAAACTCTACACACAAATTGCATATATCAAAGACAGCAATTCATGCAAATGGATAGGTAAAAAGTTCTGCAATTGTTTTGCATAAAATGTGTACTAACATGTGCCTTGATTCCATCTTCAGCGACCCATATGTATTCTTTCACCCTAGCAAGATGCTTCTTATAAGCATCCCCATCTGGATCTTCAACCCAACAAGCAAGCATACACATGGACTGTTCAATGCAAACGGTATTAGGAAGAATATTATATAGCCCAAATTAACCATTTCTATGGCTTTTTTAGAGCATTGTAGAATCACATTACCTTTTCCACAACCCCAATGGTAATGTATCTAGTGATTTCATCTTCATAGTGAATGAGCTTCATTGCTGCTTTCACTACAAGAAAAACGAGCTATTGCGGCGGGCCTATTGCGGCGGGTACAAAAATTGCCGCTATATGTTGCCTATTACGGCGCTTTTTTGGCCCGCCGCTGTAGATGAGATCTATTGCGGCGCTCTATATACCCGCCGCTATAGTTCTAGTATTTTGCGGCGTACTACAGCGGCGGGCCAATGACCCGCCGCAATAGACCTGTTTTAGCGGCGTTAAGCTTAGATATAGCGGCGGGTAATTGACCCGCCGCAATATGTACTCCTTTTTGCGGCGTTCTACAGCGGCGGGCCAATGACCCGCCGCAATAAACCTGTTTTAGCGGCATTAATCTTAGATATAGCGGCGGGTCATTGACCCGCCGCAATATGTACTTCATTTTGCGGCGGGTTAGACCGCCGCAATAGACCTTTAAATTTCCCACTATTTTTTCCACCTTCCCACTTAAAGATCAAATGGTAAATTACATCCGATTGGCATGAAAATTGGCATGCATGTTAAGAATATATAGAAAATGTGATCCAACGATTGGATTTTAAAAATATGAATTTCACAATAAGTTATTGGTTGGTGTAACATTTTTTAGAGTTACGTCAAGTGTAAATTGAACCCAACTCTATATTTCTTAATTCAATGTAAATTTTGACAAATTTACCGTTAGATTACATTATCTTCATATATTTTTCATACTTGCAAAATTTCAAGGTGATCAAAGATTAATAGTCATGTCATCAATCAATTGTTTAAATTCAAGTCTTTGTAGTTTAAAATAACGCATAAAAAATGATTTTGAAAATCAAATAGTAAATTACATCGGATTGGCATGAAAATTGGCATGCATGTTAAGAACATATAGAAAATGTAATTCAACGGTTGGATTTTCAAAATATGAATTTAACAATAAATTATTAGTTGGTGTAACATTTTTTAGAGTTACATCAAGTGTAACTTGAACTCAACCCTATATTTCTTAATTCGATGTGAATTTTGACAAATCTACTGTTAGATTACATTATCTTCATATATTTTTCATGCTTACAAAATTTCAAGGTGATCAAAGTTTAATAGTCATGTCATCAATCAATTGTTTAAATTCAAGTTTTTGTAATTTAAAATAACGCAAAAAAGAAGAGTTTAAAGATCAAATAGTAAATTACATCCGATTGGCATGAAAATTGACATACATGTTAAGAACATATAGAAAATATGATCTAACGGTTGTATTTTCAAAATATGAATTCAACAATAAGTTATTGGTTGGTGTAACAGTTTTTAGAGTTATATCAAGTGTAACTTGAACCCAAACCTATATTTCTTAATTCAATGAGAATTTTGATAAATCTACCGTTAGATTATATTATCTTCATATATTTTTCTTGCTTACAAAATTTCAAGGTGATCAAAGATTAATAGCCATGTCATCAATCAATTGTTTAAATTCAAGTTTTTGTAGTTTAAAATAACGCATAAAAGATGAGTTTAAAGATCAAATGGTAAATTACATCCGATTGGCATGAAAATTGGCATGCATGTCAAGAACATATAGAAAATGTGATCCAACAGTTGGATTTTCAAAATATGAAATTAACAATAAGTTATCGGTTGGTGTAATATTTTTAAGAGTTACATCAAGTGTAACTTGAACCCAACCCTATATTTCTTAATTTAATGTGAATTTTGATAAATCTACCGTTAGATTACATTATCTTCATATACTTTTCATGCTTACAAAATTTCAAGGTGATTAAAGATTAATAGTCATGTCATCAATCAACTGTTTAAATTAAAGTTTTTGTAGTTTAAAATAACACGTAAAATATGAGTTTAAAGATCAAATGGTAAATTACATCCGATTGACATGAAAATTGGCATGCATGTTAAGAGCATATAGAACATGTGATCCAACGGTTGGATTTTCAAAATATGAATTCAACAATAAGTTATTGGATGGCGTAACAGTTTTTAGAGTTATATTGAGTGTAACTTGAACCCAAACCTATATTTCTTAATTCAATGAGATTTTTGATAAATTTACCGTTAGATTATATTATCTTCATATATTTTTCTTGCTTACAAAATTTCAAGGTGATCAAAGATTAATAGCCATGTCATCAATCAATTGTTTAAATTCAAGTTTTTGTAGTTTAAAATAACGCATAAAAGATGAGTTTAAAGATCAAATGGTAAATTACACCCGATTGACATGAAAATTGGCATGTATGTTAAGAACATATAGAACATGTGATTCAACGGTTGAATTTTCAAAATATGAATTCAACAATAAGTTATCGGTTGGTGTAATATTTTTAAGAGTTACATCAAGTGTAACTTGAACCCAACCCTATATTTCTTAATTTGATGTGAATTTTGATAAATCTACCGTTAGATTACATTATCTTCATATATTTTTCATGCTTACAAAATTTCAAGGTGATTAAAGATTAATAGCCATGTCATTAATCAATTGTTTAAATTAAAGTTTTTGTAATTTAAAATAACACGTAAAATATGAGTTTGAAGATCAAATGGTAAATTACATCCGATTGACGTGAAAATTGGCATGCATGTTAAGAACATATCGAACACGTGATCCAACAGTTGGATTTTCAAAATATGAATTCAACAATAAGTTATTGGTTGGTGTAACATTTTTTAGAGTTATATCAAGTGTAACTTGAACTCAACCCTATATTTCTTAATTCGATGTGAATTTTGACAAATATACCGTTAGATTACATTATCTTCATATATTTTTCTTGCTTACAAAATTTCAAGGTGATCAAAGATTAATCGCCTTGTCATCAATCAATAGTTTAAATTCAAGTTTTTGTAGTTTAAAATAACGCATAAAATTAGAATTTAAAGATCAAATGGTAAATTACACCCGATTGGCATGAAAATTGGCATGCATGTTAAGAACATATAGAAATTGTGATCCAACAATTGGATTTTCAAAATATGAATTCAACAATAAGTTATTGGTTGGTGTAACATTTTTTAGAGTTATATCAAGTGTAACTTGAACTCAACCCTATATTTCTTAATTCGATGTGAATTTGGCCAAATCTACCGTTAGATTACATTATTTTCATATATTTTTCATGCTTACAAAATTTCAAGGTGATCAAAGATTAATAGCCTTGTCATCAATCAATAGTTTAAATTCAAGTGTTTGTAGTTTAAAATAAAGCATAAAATTAGAGTTTAAAGATCAAATGGTAAATTACACCCGATTGGCATGAAAATTGGCATGCATGTTAAGAACATATGAAAATTGTGATCCAACGGTTGGATTTTCAAAATATGAATTCAACAATAAGTTATTGGTTGGTGTAACATTTTTTAGAGTTATATCAAGTGTAACTTGATCCCAACCCTATATTTCTTAATTCGATGTAAATTTTGACAAATCTACCGTTAGATCACATTATTTTCATGTATTTTTCATGCTTACAAAATTTTAAGGTGATCAAAGATTAATAGTCATGTCATCAATCAATAGTTTAAATTCAAATTTTTGTAGTTTAAAATAACGCATAAAATATGAGTTTAAAGATCAAATGGTAAATTACACCCGATTGACATGAAAACTGGCATGCATGTTAAAAACATATAGAACATGTGACCCAACGGTTGGATTTTCAAAATATGAATTCAACAATAAGTTATTGGTTGGTGTAACATTTTTTAGAGTTACATCAAGTGTAACTTGAACCTAACCCTATATTTCTTAATTCGGTGTGAATTTTGACAAATCTACCGTTAGATTACATTATCTTTATATATTTTTCATGCTTACAAAATTTTAAGGTGATCAAACTTGATATATTTTTCATTCTTCATATATTTATCATCATTTTAATTTTATAAACTAAATAGTGTGAGAGTTCTAACAAGAGTCTCTCTCTTTTTTTTCCTTCATCCTAAAGTTTTTTTTTTTTACGTGAGTCTTTCTTTTTTCTTTTTCTTTGTATTGAAACCTAAAGTGAGTCCTTTTTTTATATATAAAAAAAATCTAATGTGAGGTCTAATTAAAAAAAATTATAATTATTTTTTTAATCCTAATTCTAAAGTAAGTCAAACATTTCAGTTTTATATCATATATAGAAAATAATAATGAATAATTAAAACGTAAGGTGCCTTAGTGGTTAACACGCGTGCCATGCGTATTTATCGAGGTCCCTGTCCATGGTTCTAACCTCCATGACAGCTTTTTTTTTTCCTTTTCATTTTTAAAGTTACTATTATCAAAACTACGTCGTTTTGGTTCAATTTAAAACTAACCATAAAAACCCCTACCCATCTATTTCTCATTCAGCCGCCCTCCTCATTTCCCATCCCCTCTCTCCCTCTTCACTCATCTCTTTCTAGGATTCCCAAAGCCTTTGAGTCCCAAAGCCGTGCACATCTCTTTCTCATTCAGCTGCCGATCTGAGCACACCACAGCCCTTCCCTCATCTCTCAAACCCAAACCCAGCCGACTCTTTGCCTCCCAAACCCAGACGACTCTTCGCCTCCCAAAAGCAGCGGACTCTCCATCGCTCACTCACAAGTTAGATCTCTTACTCCCTCTAACTCTGCTTCTTTTTTTTTTTTTTTGATTTTTGGTTGATCGTGATTTTGCTTGTGTTTTTTTTGGTTTAGATTGTCTGAGCTTACAGATCGGAGAGTTTGAGGTCGCTGGGATTTACCTTTACCGATGAATGAGGTATTTTTTTTTTTATAAATTATTTTGGTACTTGTTTGGCTGCAGAGAAAACGAAGGAAAATGATGGGAAAAATATTAACTTAACGTGGTTTTTTTTTTTTTTTTTTTTTTTTATAATTTTAATTTTTATTAAAATAAACACCTTTGACTAAGGTAAGGTAAACAGTTCGGGTACAGCTCACGTTGTTGTCTTTTTCATTATATATTTTTTTAATTTTTTTTTAAATGTGTGTGTGGCCCTAAATGATTTGCTTGTCTGTGTGGTCCTATCAATCCAACTGTGGCAGCAGCTAATCACATCATGAAGATTATAATATTAATGGTTTGGTAGTGGTGGGTTAGTAAGGGAGTTGGTTTGGTAGTTATGCAATTTACATATTCTTTTATATTGTTAAAAGTAACCAAATAAAAGAATGGAATTAATTAATATATGGTGGATTTGTATTGGTATTGCTTTTTATTAATAATGTTAATGTTAAAATGCACTGTTGAGGTCTTCGAAATGGGGTTTTTAGGATTAGGATCTGGGGTTTTTAGGAAAAACTTTTCATAATGAATGAATTGGGATTTTAGGAACTCGGTCTATGAAAAAATTGTTATTCAATATGAGATTTTCGTGTTTTTCAATTTATTTATTTCATTTGTGATACTTGAGCTGTGTTTTTATGCCAAAAACTCTCTTGCTAAAACTTTCCAACTAGATACTTAAATCTCATTGCTTCTAGTTGATTCTTGTGGTTAGGAAAGTAGTTATAGAAAGTACTCCGTATTTTGTATATTCGAATTCGAATTGAATTTTTATTGGCCCAAGAGCTCAACTGGTCTGGCACCTTATTGGTGTTTTAAATTGAGGCTTCCAGAGTTCAAATCCGTCTTCCTTATTGAAATTATTGAATGTTCAAAAAAAGACTTAGTTTTTATTGGTTTTTCAAATTGATTTATATTCTTGGTGTTTAATGTCATCCAAGTCATGGGACTTTTTGTGTATTAGGATCCACTCTGTTTATTTTTGAAACAAAGTGAGACCATTTCGTGGTGAAGATTTAGGTATTTTTTTTAATAATCTAAATGATTATATGGTGCAATGTCATTTGAAATGCAGTTGGTGTTCCTTAACTCTGTGTATCTTTTGTTCTATTCCTTTTTTTTTTAATAATATTTCCTTATAACCTATCAAAACAAGAGTATGCAGGAAACTTAGACCCTTTTTTCCCCTGGTTGAAAGGATAGGATGGTTAATAGGGGTAGCCCTTTCCTATCCATACAACAACAACTACAACAAAGTCTTAGTCCAAAAAAAAAAAGTCTCAATGTCGCTTGAGAAATTCAAACTCTTAAGGGGAAACCCTATGTATAGCCCTTCCCTATCCATAAATTCTCTAATCTGGGTGAGATATAGAAGGAATAGGATGGGGAGATAGGAAAAACTTAGGAATCAACACCCAACAATTGGAAAATTTCCAAAAAAAAGTGTTTTCTGTGTTTACTAGGGCTCTTTGAAATAGGCTTGCAAGGATTACATCAATGAGGAAAAAATTTCAAAAACAAAAGAAAAAAATCCCATAATCCTAAAAAAAATTAAAGTCAACATCAAAATTCAAAAATAAATTGGGTTGAAAAATAAAAAATTGTGGAAGAAATCATGAAATGATATTGCTTGTACTCCTTGCATAAATATGACACCAAGATCCTTATATATCTTTCTACTAATATTTTTTTCCACATTTATTCAAAATCTAGATGAAGGTTAAGTTTAACGTTGCTTGTTAAACTACCACTTGTCCTGAAAGTTTAAGTTATTAGGAAATAGAGAATTTAATTATTTAATTATTATTATAACACCTCCTTCACTTGTGGGCCTAAATTTTCCTTAATGACTGGCCTCGACCTGGTGCAATTTGATGGGGTTGGTTGAAGGGACAGAGCCAGAACTTGGTATTAGGGGGGGGCGAAGTGTAACTAAAACAAAATAATTACAAAACTCTAAATAAGTTATCCATTTAATATTAGGTTGCATTTGGTATTGGCTTAAAAAGCCAGCATTTTTTTTTACCATTCATTGTAGAGCTATGTACACGACACAACACTACAATTCACTAACTTTATTATATCTCAACTCCCAACACTACAATTCACTAATTTTATTATATCTCAACTCCCAATTAATTTCAAAGTTTCAAACAAACTCAATTTTTACTTTTAAAAAAAGACACTTACAGACAAACATAACTATTTACCATTAAAAAAACCTGCTATTCATATAAGCACAGAAAGACAAAAAAGAAGAAGACAAAATTCAACTAATAGAGCACAACACGTGGGTGGATATCAATCCACCACTAGTCACTTCTACTATTTTTTTAAGTCATTGTTTAAGTCTCTTAAAAAGAGAAAGAACTCTCTCTCTCTGTCTTTTGTATCAGATAGTTTAAGATACTTTTTATTTTGTGCTCGTTGCTCACTTGCTCATGAGAGAGAGAGAGAGAGAGAGAGAGAGAGAGAGAGAGAGAGAGAGAGAGAGAGAGATATACCAGATCTGGTGAGTCTAGGCTAGGTGCGGGGCTGGCGGCTCTGCTGCTACCATGCTGCTGTTGCCTCTCCCTTCACTGCTTTACTTCAACCATCAGCCGTTGAGTCTCTTGGTTAGGCTTAGGGTTTTATTTGTTTTTTTGTATTTTTTTTCTAATCTTTGATGGAATGCCATACATTAATTAAAAATTTATACAAGCACATGGTTATGAACACAATCTGTTACCTAATATTGTAATTCCAGCACAGAAACCCACAACTTGAACCTAATTTACATTGAAAACCCAACAACACATACATAAAAACATAGGTTAGCATTGGAACTAACAAAAAAAATAAAAAAAGAATTTAGTAGGAAGAAGAAATGTAACTTTAGCAGGAGCCATTGCAGTTTTGAATAATTCCAGCATATTAAAATAGCCTTAATAAATCAAATCCTTTCATTGGACATATGTGTTAAAATGTACGATGTGAAGTGAGAAAGATGACATATTATTTGGCCTTTTTTTTGTTAACATAGATCTCTCTATTGGCTTTACTGGTTCTTTAAGTAGGCTTGGAATATGAAGCTGATTTTGTTCTCTACTGGGTGGCAGATTAATGTGACAATATATGATTGCGATATAATTGGGAAAAGTGCTGTTCTTGGTTCGGTGACCGTTCAAGTTGAAAGTGAAGGTCAAACTGGTGCAGTATGGCATACATTGGATAGCATGTCAGGGCAGGTATCTTCCTTCTATTTTTTATTTTTTGTTTTGTTTTTGTTTCACTTTAATAGTGTTTTAACATCATTGATCATACTTTATAGAGACCAACACAACTCTGGTATTTGCTTGTCAGGTTTGTCTGGACATTAGAACAATAAAACTGTCCGCAAATTCTCTCGGGTAGCTTTTTGTTGTAATTTTTTTAAAAATGTTTTGCATTTAATTATATTGGTTGACTCATCAGTCTCTCCTTCTCTCTCTCTCTCTCTCTCTCTCTCTCTCTCTCTCTCTAAATATAGACACGCACATATGTGATCCCAAATTGAATTGTTTTTGGGGTACATGGGCTTTGTACTTATGCAGAGAATGTACCCTCATTTTGGAAATTTCATGTGTTTTGTATCCTGGAAATTGTTATAGAACATTTTTATATTGTCTGTACTTTAATCTTGTTAAATTTGTGATGCAATCCATCTAGATGGTTAGCACATATTTCATTTGACTTAACTCCATATTATGTATAGTAATGATGCAGTATTACAGCAGCATCAGTAGTTTGAAGAATAATCTAGTTGTTTTAGTGTAAAATTGTAATAAGCAACTTTAAGTAACAGCTAGAGTTAGCTAGAGCTTTTGTAACTCAATTAATTAGCAGCCAAGGCTGTTAGCTAGAAGTTAGTAATTCTGTTATCAGTTTGTACAGCTGGCATTAGGCCCTGTGCTGAGTATGTTAAATTCCTTAGAAGTTAGTACTTAAGCATGGCATGTATAAATATCCCTAAGCTGTACAAATTATTCAGTTTTGAATGCAATTACATAGATTAGCCTAGTGCTATTTTCAAGATATGTATTATGTTGCATTTTGTTCATTGTTGTGCTCCTAATGTCTCAGTGGAGCCAAAATTATTATAGGTTATTTGTAATAGAAATGTGGTTTTAGAACCCAGGTGATGAAAAAAAAAAAAAATTTAACCTATAGCGGCGGGCAAAAACTGCCACTGAAGGACTAAAATTAAGAAATAATTGAAGTCCTATAGCGGCGCTTATTGACCGCCGCTGTAGGTGACAATCTATAGCGGCGGGCCTATCCCGCCGCTAAAAGGCCAATTGACCCGAATGGCAACCTCATATGGCGGCGGATTTTAGCCCGCCGCAATAGACTTAAACCGCCGCTAAATGGTAGATTTATTGCGGCGTTTTTTGTTACCGCCGCAATAGACCTATTGCGGCACCGCAAGGCTGGCGGGTAGAACCGCCGCAATAGCCCCCGCCGCAATAGGCCAAATGGACCTTTAGCGGCGCTTTTTTGGGCTTTAGCGGCGCTTCTGGCCCGCCGCAATAGCCCCTTTTTCTTGTAGTGTTTAAGAGCTTTTTCTCTAACCAATTTATTTAAAGGCCAACGAGTGAGAATAGGCTCAGTTAATATGTATAGGCTATCCCAAAGTAGATCTTGTATCAAAGGATGCGGATAGTAGATATCCTCCTGTAGTAATTGATTTCCACAATCAATGCATTAGCCAAAAAAAAAAACCTCAATCAATGCATTGAAAGATGTATTTAAAAGACTATATGGTAAATGTCATTCCACAATTATCAGCCATGAAAACTATTGGAATATTGACAAGTGAGTGACGTGATTATCTAAGTATTAAATTTCTAGATTGGATACTAATGACAAGATTGAGTGATTAATATAATATAACTGGGTCCAAACATAAAGGCTTAACTTTTGGGTCATGTTATGTCCTTATACGTCATATTAACTTTTCAATTGAAGTCTTCTCATAGTGTTATCTCCTCATCAAATGTAAACTCACCTTTGCGCATTGATGACGTGCTTTGGCCCAATTAACTTCATTGTAAGGTTGAGTGTAAAGTTCCTCCCTTAATTGAAGAATAAGAGGTGTAATTGACCCAACAAACCTTCTCCCATATAAGTATGAAAAAGGCAAGTACACCAATCGACAATAGATCCACATTTTGGCTGCATTTTGGGCACCACAAAATTGATATGTTATTATTAGAATTTGGTGCATTAAAAAGAATGTTAAACCTCTGTAGTGACAAAGGCATCAAAGAAATCAACTAACTCTGTTAAACATCGACTTAACTGATTTTAGAAAGGTTCCACATGCAATAATGATTTAAAATACTTAATGAAGAAGTAATCATATATTGTATAAACCTGGATACATGGGAAGATATGGAGGGAGAAGCCAAAATTCCGGAGGCATTGGGTTGCTACCCGCCCATTCAAACACACCAAGTATCTACAGTTTACAGGACATTACATAATAGTGTTAATTATCAACAAAAAGTCATCATGCATGGTCAGTACTTGAAACCAAATTTGTTCATTTCTCAAACTGTGAAAGAAATATGATTATAGTTTAATTAAAAATATAAATTATTTTGAGTATTTAACTCTAATTTGATGTGAATCTTCTCAAATAAATAGTCATACCGAAAGCCAGGACTTTCCCCAAGATGATATGTGTGTTGCACCACCACGATCAAGAATCCAATTTCTTGCTCTTGTACAAGCATTGTCCTGACCACCATCAGGTCCTTCCCCAAGTATTCGCATACAAATGTAGCTGATGATTGTGCAAAACATGATGCTGTGGCCACCTATGTAAAATCCCCATCCACCATCTTCATTCTAAAATGTGATAAAGTTATAGCATAATTATTTTACATGATGTTTGAAGTTTGAACTAAAAAACAATAAATGAAAGTGGCAAATTCTGCAAAAGCCCTAATCTTTTTAGTATAATTAACATTTTAAACTTGCAAGAAAATAGACCTGATGATTGTATATGTAACGAAGAATTTCTTTTTGATACTCAGCTGGGAAGACAATATTAATATGTCCTGTAATGTACAAACATATTACCTGCATTTTTTTGGATCAAATACAAGGCAAACCAAAATAGTTCATTAGCGAGGATGTTGGTTGGAACAATTACATTGTTCACAGTCAACTCAATCTTAGAAGATATTTTAGAGGTGTTATTTACTTGACAACAATATTGAAAAATTAATAATGATAATGATGCAACTCACAAAAGGAGGAAGGAAAAACAACGGGCCAGCATTTTCAGCAGGCCAATGGCCATCACAAGACTGCAAGGCCGCATAGAAATGGACAGCCCTCCTCAATGCACTTGTGGCCTTTTCATATGTGATTTCCTCTCCATCCTCAATCTTAACTGGGGGAATTGTATGTTTGAAGTTTTTCTCCTTCAAAAACTGCAATCATTTTAATAATTCTTAAGGTATTTCCAAATAAAATTACTAAGGCACTAGAACTTTGAAATCCGTAAGTGTGAACTGTAGCACCACCTACGAATACCATAGAATTCCATTTCACAAAGTCAACAACCAAAATAACAATTGTAAAATTGGGCACTATAATTTACTAGAAATTTAGTCCGATGAACATTGATCAATGATATTTTTTAACCAATCCGAGTGACCACTAGAAGATAATGATTGTTGTTTTTGTTATTGGCTTTTTTTATTATTTTATTTTTAAATACAATGAAATAATAGTTTTTAGAATTGAGAATTAACTCTCTGTTTATAAGCCAGCATAAGAGTATAATACAAGTATTCCCCTTGCATTGTTTGATGTTCACTAGCTCCTTTGTTTTCATTTGGTTTAATAAAAGTCCCAAGTCTACTCACAGACTGGTTTCTTAAAAAAAGAGCACAATACAAGTAATATGCGTGCAAGTAAAGTACGTCGGACCTACAGCCTATTGGGCTTGTACATTAACATCCACCTGCAAACTCAACATTGAGGGTGATAAACCTCGAGTTTGGAAACTTGATCACAGAAGCATCCTGTGGGATGTAACTTAGTATAGATGTTTGCAAGCTGATCTTGAGGTGACAAAATTTAGCTTAATACCATGTTAAAAATTGAGAATCAAATCTCTATATTTATGTGTGTAAAACTATTTAATGATTGCCTTTATATAGGTAGGTATAAGAATGTTTTACAAGTAAATTTCATTGGGCCTTTGGGCCTAAAACTCGTCGAGTTTTTACAGTTTTCACTAAGAAAAAGAAATCTCAAATCCAGTTGACCATTTGAATTTGATTTTCTATGTCTAGTGTTTGTTTGTTAAAAAAAAAAAAAAAATCTTTTACCATTTTAGGTTATTTAAAATCTTAAAATCTTTTTACAGCTTTTTAAAATCTTAAATTTTTGAAGTATAATTATACTTTAACTAGGGTTCAACAAATAAACAAATAAGCAAAATGCACATAATTAGTGAAAGAGTAATTATAGGGACAGAGGTGAAGCTAGGGGGGCCCATGGCCCTCCCTAGCTTCTAAAAATTTTCATTAATCTTCTTTTGCATTTGGTAATAAACCTAAAAATTTATCGCCCCCTTGAAAATATAAAATTTTAAGCTAATTCAGTAAAAATTTAACCCAAAATTTTAATTTAGCCAAAAAAAAAAAATCAAAAAATTAAATTTGGTAAAAAAAACAAAAACAAAAAACAAAAAACAAAACAAAACAAAATCCACCATCTAGCCAATAATGAGCCCACGTTCGTCCAAAACCCCTTATTCACCTTTAATAAATTCCAAATTAGCAACATATATAAACTCAAAAAAAAAAAAAAAAAAAAAAAAAAGGAAAACAAACAAATTAGGTTATTGTGCCTTGTCCCAATTGCACTGCTTGATATGGCCAGTTAACCACACCACCATTGTTCTTGCTGGGAATCTATAACGCCATTTCTTGTCAACACCATTGGTACACCTCTTTCTCTCTTGCCAATCTCTCATCTGTTTGCTCAATACTTCTGTTATAATTTTTAATAACTGCTCAACACTGATGTGAAGCAGTTCACAGCTTTGACCAACTAGTAAACTTCTGGACTTAGTAATGAAGTGTTGTACGAGCATACAACATTTCACATATATATAATACTTTTCTCTTACTTTATTATTTTTACAATAAGATATATTAGTTTTGTTATGTTGATTTAAAGTTCTTTATACAGTACAATAGTACACTACAAATAATAATAATATGTAATAATGTGGTTTATATTAGAATATTAGATTATCTTGGCCAAATTAATGTTTTGTTGATTCTCTTACTTAAAGTTAGTTTATGAAGTAAAGTATTATTTTTGATCACAAGGTTGGGCCAAATTAACTTAGTTCTTTTGCATTTTGAACTAATGTAGACTTAACCCATTGATACATATTTGTATTTGGATTACCTTTTTGTATAAGATAGCATCCATTTGGAATCTTATTTTGGAGAAGATGGAGAAGAAACTATCTAGTTGGAAGCATTTGTATTTGTCTAAGGGTGTTAGACTTACTCTTTTGAAGAGTACCCTTTCTAGTCTTCAAAGGAGTGTTCAAACTATCTTTGGTGGCTATGGCTAATAGATTGGAGCGTAGTCAAAGGAATTTTTTACGAGAGTCTTCAGAGGAGTGTTTTAAACAATCTTTGGTGGCTTGGGAGAAGGTGTCTTCACCTTTAGAGATGGGTGGTTTGGGAATTAGGAAGTTAGTTCACTTCAATCAAGCCCTATTAGGTAAATGGTTATGGAGGTTTGGCCAAGAAGGAACCCATCATTGGCGGAGGGTTATTGCCACTAAATATGGAGAGGATCAAAGGGGGTGGAATACTAAAGTTTGTAGAATGAACCACGAGTGTGGTCTTTGGTGTGGTATTAATGACAGTTGGGAGAGGTTCTCCAAACATTTGGCCCTAGTGGTGGATGATGGCTCTCACGTTCTTTTTTGGCATGATAGGTAGATTGGGGATACCTCACTTAAAATACTCAGTTATTTGCATGTTCAAATGACAAGGAAGTTTGCATTTCTAACGTATTGTGTCATCAGGAGGGTGGAAATGATATATTTTGGAACTTGAGATTTTATAGGGATTTTCATAATAAGGAATTAAAAGCTGCCTTCTCTTTCCTTGATTCCATTCAATCTCGGATTCAAAGGGGCGTTGGGTGTGATAGTCCCTATTGGTGTCTTAATGGGAATGGCAAGTTTGATATTCGGTCTTTTTATAATAAAATCAGGGATACTTCTATCCCTAGTTTCCCTTGGAAGAGTATTTGAAAAGTTAAGGTTCCTAAAAGGGTGGCTTTCTTCATGTAGAAAACAGCTCATGGTCGGATACTTACCTTAGATACTTTGATGCTCCGAGGTCTCCCTTTGGTAAATCGATGCTGTATGTGCTACCATAATGAGGAATCTGTGGATCATCTTCTTCTACACTGTCCTGTAGCTCACTCTTTGTAGGTGTAAATGTTACAAGTTTTCAGGATCCAATGGGTCATGCCAGGTATTGTGGAAAGTTTGGTGTTTTGATGGAGTAATTGGCTGGAGAAATGTTTTTTGGACATATGGATTATGGTTCCTAGCTATTTGATGTGAGTTGTTTGGATGGAAAGAAATCAACACTCTTTTGAGGCTAAAGAGAAATCGTTTGTTCAATTACAAACTCTATGCCAAAGTACTCTATGATTGGTCTACATGCTAGGGTTCTTCAAATTGTTCTTCTATTTTGGAGTTTCTTACTTCCCTTAGAATTGTCCCTTAAGTTGTTTTTTTATATCTTTGTTGTTTTTTGTTGCTGTTTCTTTTGTTCATCATCATGAACACCTTGTATTTGCTGAATTTGCATTTTCTTCATGATTAATATGATTCTTATTACTTATAAAAAAATAAAAATAAAAAGTACACTTTTACTTCAAGATTTTGAGGCATTAAAAAATTGTTTATAAAAAAATAAGTTAAATTTTTTTAAAAAATAGAAAAAGGAAAAAGCAAATCAAAACCCACACGTAAATTTATAGAGCTTTGATAATAAAATATCACATATCATGTGAAGAAAAAATATATATAGTGCACTTACTATAATATCACATATGATGCTGAAAATATTTATATTTGTGAATTGCACATTAAGTTGATGAGTGATGTTATCAATATTTTCCTTTACGATATAGAAAATTTAATAATAACTTTAGTATACACACATAGATTGAAAATAAATCAATAAAAAATATATGTTTTAAATTTATAATAAGACTTGATTAACAGGCCAATAGGTTTGTCTTGATCAAAATTGGGTACAGATAAGATTAACCATATTATTCTTCTCATTGTCCCTTTTTTCGCACAAGTTCAGTCAAATAAGTAAAGGTAAATTAAGTAAAGCAGTATTTATTACACACATTCCCATACACAAGAAATAAAAATTGAAATTATAACTTCAAGTCACGATTTTCAACTTGAAAATCATAGAAGTCAATATTTCAATTTTCTTTTTGCTTATGTGTAAAGGTGTGTAACAGTTTTTTTTCAATAAAGAAATTGTTATTGAAAAGTATAATAATTTTTTTTCTTGATTGTGTGTGAGGGGTTCAAATAGTCTTTTCATTTTATGTTTTCCATTATGTATTTTGAAGTTTTTTTATTACACCAATTTGGATACTATAATCCTATAAAAGTTCAAGTGTTAAACTATTGGATTCTATTCTATTCTATTATATATATATATATATATATATATATCCTTGAAAAGTAGAGTCAACTGTCAAAACCAAAAAAAGATTAAAGGTTAGGTTAGACTTTCTCCAATTGTTTTGGGGTTAATCTCGTTGCACAGAAACTATTTTACACAATTTTACATACACATTCAAAAGTAACTAAAATCATGATTCAACACTTTAGTTTAATTTTTCTAAAAAAATGAAAATTAGGATAAGCAACCAATTTTACAATTTTTAAAAATTGTTGAGATGACATTTTGTGACCGGTGTATAATAAAAGTGATATCAACTATATTTTTATGTGAAAAAAATGTTGCATTAATCACAATTTATCACATTAGATATTGTGAAATAAGAAAAATGTTTGGCTTCAAACATGTTTGAAGTTATATTTTCTAACTCATTATGTGACAATTTATAAGACTATCTATATATATATATATATATATATATATATATTATTTAAACAAGTCACATAACTCAATAAAAAAAGTCATGTGACGAAAAATATTCACGAATGACCTTTTAATTGCCATATAATCATTTAGAGCAAAATGCTTTAAACATATTTGGAGCCAAATTTGTTCGAGACGTGGGCAGCTTTACATGCATCTTAAGGGGTTCAAATGAACCCCTTGAATTGGATTGAAAAAATTATATATAAAATTTTAATTCATTTTTCTTTTACCACTTAAAATAAAATTTGGAACACCCTAACCCTATTTTATTTTTAAACTCAACTGAAATAAATTTGAATATGATCATCTTAGTGTTACTTTCATAATATATTATTTAAACAAGTCACATAACTCAATAAAAAAAATCGTGTGATGAAAAATATTCACGAATGACCTTTTAATTGCCATATAATCATTTAGAGCAAACTGCTTTAAACATATTTGGAGCCAAATTTGTTCAAGACATGGGCAACTTTACATGCATCTTAAGGGGTTCAAATGAACCCCTTGAATTGGACTGAAAAAATTATATATAAAACTTGAATTCATTTTTCTTTTACCACTCAAAATAAAATTTGGAACACCCTAACCCTATTTTATTTTTAAACTCGATTGAAATAAATTTGAATATAATCATCTTAGTGTTACTTTCATAATATTTTCACAGTAAAAGTTAAATGGTAATTAGTAAGTAGTTTTTATCTGAACTCACAACTAACATCATTTTATACCTACCTTTAACAACTTGCCACCTAAATTTTGTTGTGAAGTTTTTGTGAAAGTCTTGTGTCCGTAACACCACTCTTCAAATATTTAAAGAAAGAAAAAAATGTTTCAAACTTTTTCTCTTGAGACTGGCGTAGGCGATACTTTACCCTCTTTGTGACTTTGGGTTACTTTAGTATTGACAACAGAATGAAATTGTTTTTCACTACACCTTTTTTCTTCATTAGCAAAAAATTACACCATCAATATAAACAATAGATTTGTATCTCTATTTGTGACTTTTTTTCTCTTTCTCTCTTTCTCCCTTCTATATTTTCTTAATTTTTCTCTATGTTAGATAAAGTAGTTTAATAAGTGCTCTACAGATTTTCAAGTCCAAGAAATGTTTTTTTTTTTTTTAATTATTCCAAGAGAGTTACCACATATATGGTTAAAATGTCATACCCTTCAAAAGTAAAAACTTATTCAGTTACTAATTTTTTTTCCTTACTTCGTGTTTACACCTAGTATTACTCCTAGGTGTTTTAGTATTCTTTTTTATCACATGTTTTTATTTAGTTGATATTACACTTAAATATAATAAGTTATTATTAATTTGACAAAAATGTATAATTGGTTATTTAATTCTATTTTTTTATGCATTTAATGGTTATTGTCTTATGCATCTTTAAACTTTTAATAATTTCTTAGACTATGTACAATATAATTGTATTGTATACTAAATTTTATTTAAAATACTATTTTAGATTATTGTATATAATATGGAAGTTTTATATATTAATAATTTTATTCATTTTAATTTTTTACTCCCAACTCCCCCCACCCTCCAACGACAAATTTCCAAAAAAGATTAAAAAAATCCTAAGTTGCCACGGGAAAGAATTTTTTAAAAATGTTGTTTCTTTTAAGATTGTTGTTGAATGAAACAAAGATATTTCATACCATTATTTAAAAGTACAAAAGAGATTATTGTGAACACGGGAAATTAATGTATTGACTATGCATGAACAAAAAATCATTTAATTTAGTGTAGAGAAAGCCATATAGATTAGTAGAGATGGAGAGAGGAATTAAGGTACCTGCATTCGCCAGAGAAGATCACCGCAAGCCGGGAATTGACGTCGATTCTTGTGGAAATTTTGCCGAACCTCTTCAGCCTCAGCTCGCTCTTCTGGTGTGCCAGCCTCCGGGTCAAACTCCCATGTTTGTCTTCCCGCAAAGTTATTTGTACTAAAAAGGTAAGGGTCATTTCTGCCCTCTCCGATCTTCAGCTTCCACATCCTCTTTTAGCTTCAATGATACCAATATTGATTTTCTTCTAGTTTGCATGTAACAATCTGTATCAGTGTTAGTAAATCATGCATATATGTAGTTTGCATGTAACACACGAAAAAAGATCTTAAAAATAACAAATTGTTTTGTCTCTCCGAACTCTAAAGGATACATGTTAGAATATGAGAGAGAGATATGAGGCTACTACCTATGAGATTTTGTGGTCTTGCAGTACGTATTTCTCAATGATGAAGTGGCTTAGCAACTTGCAAGGCCTTAGAACTGGGTAGTTTTGCGGTCTCCGTAATAGTTTCCCTTTTATATAGAAAAAGCTGCACCTTCTTGTTACTCTCCTTTTCTCCCTCAAATTAAAATTAAAAACTAAGTGTCCATTTGGAATCCACTAATTTTATTGAAATTAAAATTTTTTTACTGAGAGTATTGTAAATAAAAGTAAAAGTTAGCTGAAATAGTACAGTGAAATACATAAATAGTAGCAAAAATAAACTGAATAGTAAAATAAGTTAGTAAAAATAATCTTCATCAAATGGACACTTAATTAGATCTCTCTCACTCTCTAAGTAGAATTAAAATATTAATTATTTAGAGTGAACCAAAAATAACGTTTTTGTCTTTTATGCATAGTCAAATGTAAGGAAAAAATAAATAAATACTGCTTATGGGATTTTGATGTATAATAAAACTTCACTAAATCGTACTTTTAACCCATTGTTTTGTAACTCTTAGCTTGTTACAGCAATTAGAACTGGGTAGTTTTGTGGTCTAGAAAAAGCTGCACCCTGTTCTCTCTCTCTCTCTCTCTCTCTCTCTCTCTCTCTCTCTCTCTCTCTCTCTCTCTCTCTCTCTCTCTCTCTCTGAGTAGAATTAAAACATTAATTAAAATGTTAGTGCACCACTTCTTGTCCATTTTAAATTGTCCTTACAGTTGTCTCTAACACCTTCTTAAGATATCCCTTATAGGATAACCATAGATTACCTTTCCTTCTATATATCAAGGTGAATTTCTATCCCAAGGATCTTCTTGGAAGCTCGAAGACCTTCATGTAAAATTCGCTACTTCAACTTCACAATTTTTTGCTTACTCTTTGCAGCTACTAACATACCATCAACAGAAAAGGAGAAAGAAATATATAGGAACCATCAAAACATCTCCAATAGATTAGACAAATCCAAAATCTTCTCCATTCCCTATAGTTAACCCCAAAAATGAAGCTATTATATATATATATATATAAACAAACTATTTTTGCTTATCAGTTTCTTTATATAAAGTAACAAAAATGTATTTTAACAAAACATGCCATCTACGTTTTATTCATATCAACTTCTCCATTTTTTATTACAACATTTTTTTTTCTTTTTTAACTTTCCAATATATGTTGACACTTCGAAATGTTTGTCCCTGAATCCTTACTGTCTAAAACTTGATCAAGATTGTTTAATGGCTGCCATCTGGATATGTAATGGAAAATCAACAACTCAAGATCCGATTCAGTGTCTTCAAATTTTATAAGAAAATAGGGTCTGATCTTAGGATATATAGTGGAAAATCAATAAAGCAAAACCGATTAAAAAAATACCTCTATATTGACTTCTTCCTCCTTCATTTCCTCATATGATAAAATATAATTATTAAAGGAGTCAGGCTCCTTGCTTCACGCTAATTAAAGTCAATAGCTTATGCAGCAGCATGTGATAGTTCACACCTATTATGATATTTTGGATAAACAATCAATGGCTTATGCAGCAGCACATGATATATAGTTCACACCTACTATGTTATTTTGGATAAAAAATTGGATTATGTATTCACTCAATCGAAAAAATTATTTCATATGCAATTCAAGAATTAGATTAATATAAACCTAGTTGGAAAAGCACATGAAAAAGCACTTACCAGGTACCTGGTTGGTGGATTATTCATATGGGATTTGAAGCAAACCCGGAGATCTTAGATTTAATCCTCTAAATTCTCAGTCCATGAAATTTTTAGAAAATAAAATGGGAAATGAGTGAAATAATCTTGTCAAAGATGGGACACAGCCACCAGCAGAGCTAGCCCCTTGACTTTTCAAAATTTTCATTTGCCATGTTAATAAAATCACAAATATTTTGTAATAGACAGTGAAATATACTTCCGGGACCCCTGAGATTTTGAGAGTAAAATATACAACTACTATAAAAAATTCTCTCTAAATATTCATTTAGGCCTCAAATTTTACAGAAACCCAAAAAAAAAAAATAAAAGTAAAAATTGATACAAATTAAAACTAAGAAAGGCATCTGGCTCATCCCTTGGTCCACAGCCCTTCCAAATAGTCAAATACATTGTAAGTCAACTATGGTACTAGCAGGACTCCTGTTGAACATATTATTGTGAAAGAAAGAATGAAATAGAGCAACACAGAAATGAAGAAAGAAGACGACCAAAACGACAAGGTTTATAAGCAAAAGAAGAAAGGGAAGATAAAGGAAAACGACAGTGTTTTGAATAAGTGACTAACACGTGAGAGAGCATACACGTGAGAATGTTTTAGTGCTGTACAGTTGTCATACTAGAATTGGTTAGTTTGTTAGAAGTTGGTTAGATTAGTTTTGGTTGTTATTTGCTCTGTAACCATGTATATAACAGAGCATCAATGTAAATTAATTCAATTCAATTCATTCTAATCAAAAGATCTTTTTAGTTTTCACTCAAGCATTTTCTCTCTTACTCAATTCTCCAAAACCTTTTGATATGGTATCAGAGCTTGAATAGCTCATCAATGGCTTCCGCATCTAACATTGCTTAAGGATCAGAATCTCTTCCCTCCAACACTTCTGATACTACAAATCAAAGATCATCCAATCAAGCTCCTTCAATGGAAGATATGAATATTAATCCTTCAAGCCCTTATTTCATTCCACCATCTGATGTTTTTCTGGTTTCCCAACCATTGATTGGGCTAGAAAATTACCTAAGTTGGTCAAGGGCTGTGTTTCTATCTCTCAGTGGTAGAAACAAATTTGGTTTTCTTGATGGTTCGATTTCTGCACCTGATCTCTCTCATCCTTTGTACAATGCATGGCACAGAGCAAATACCACCATTCTTTCATGGATGGTGAACTCTTTGAGCAAAGATTTGGCCACAAGTGTCATGTACATTCATACTGCAAGGGAGTTGTGGATTGATATGCGTGATAGGTTCTCACAGCCAAATGTTCCACGATTTTTTGAAATTCAGAAAGAAATCTCAAAGCTTTCACAAGGTTCATCATCGGTGAGCTCTTATTTCACCAACTTTAAAATTTTATGGGATGAACTTGTGCATTATCAATCTTTCTCTACTTGTACCTGTGTGTGTATCTGTGGTTCTTAAAAGAATCAGCTGTGTGCTCAGCAAAAGGATCAAGTGTTTCGATTCCTCATGGGACTTAATGATAGTTATTCCACCATTACTAGTCAAATCTTGATCACTGAGCCACTTCCAGCTTTGAACAAAGCTTATTCTTTGATCCTACAAGAAGAAAAATGTAGGCAAGTTGGTCAAGCTGATTTGGTTATAGAACCAACAGCTTTGTATGCTAACAACTTAAACTCTAAGGGGTTTCAAGGTCATCAAGGTCATCAGGGTGTGGTTCATGGAAATCAAAATGGAAGGAATGGTAATTTGAAGAAGGAAAGACCTGTATGTACCTACTGTGGGATTGTTGGACATATAGCAAATAAATGCTATAAACTACACAGGTACCCTCCAGGATATAAGCACAAAGGAAAAGCTTCTGTCAATCAGGTCTCTAGCAATGGATCTTTAGGAGGTTTCTTTTGCAACAATGGTGTTTTTGGAAATGTTACTCCTCAGCCTATGCATAATTTTCCTGTTCAATCTGATCAGATGCATTACCTTCCACAACCTCAATTCAATGCACCCCAATCTCAATTCAGTGCTCCTCAGTGTCCTATCACTCAGAATCAGTGTGAGCAACTGCTTTCTTACCTTGCTTCTCAGTCTAAAGTTCCTCAACCCACTCATCAAGCTGCCTCAGTCTTGTCTCCACTGAGTGGTGCTGCTGGAAATACAGGCTTTAATTCTTCCATGCCTTATCTTGCCAATTTCTCAGGTAACCCTTTTTGGCTGCCTCAAAATTTTTCTCATTCCATATTTTCTGCCCATATAGTTGATAGGCATGCTCATAAGGCAAATGACTGGATTATTGACACTGGTGCATCAGACCATATGGTCCATTCAGTGTCCTGCTTATCTTCTATTACCTCTACCATAAATACCTTTGTTTACTTGCCAAATGGAGAAAAAGCTTTAGTTACTCACATAGGCACAGTTCATGTCTCAGATCAACTTACACTATATGGAGTTCTTTGTGTTCCTTCTTTTACTTTCAATCTCATCTCAGTTAGTTAGCTCACTAAAACCCGGTTTTGTTGTCTTGTATTTTTTGGTTCCTTTTGCTTTATCCAGGACCTGGCCAATTGGAACATGATTGGACTGGGTAAAGCATCAAAGGGTCTTTATCTACTGCAATAGAATCTTTCTCCTTCATCTGCTCTTGCTGCTTCTTCACAGCTTCCTAGTTCAACTCCTTCTGTTAAAACTTCTGTCAATAATGTTGATTTGTGGCATTTTCGTTTAGGGCATCCTTCTTATGCTAAAATGTCACTGCTTAATCAGCTTGTATCCGGTTCCAAGTTTAATAAAGTAGCTTGTTATGATATTTGTCATTTTGCTAAACAAAAGAGGTTATCTTTTCCTAGTAGTTCTCATGTATCTCATTGCCTCTTTGATCTTGTGCATTGTGACCTTTGGGGACCTTTCTCAGTTCCAACTGTTGAAGGTTACAAATTTTTTCTTACCATTGTGGATGATTACTCTAGGTGTACTTGGGTTTATTTGCTTAAATCTAAGTCTGAAACACAAGCTCTTGTTGAACAATTTTCAAACATGGTTGAAACCCAATTTAGTACAAAAATTAAGTGTATTAGAAGTGATAATGGCACTGAATTTTTTATGAAGGATTTCTTTAAATCAAAGGGTATTTTGCATCAATTAACTTGTGTTGAGACCCTTCAACAAAATGCAATTGTTGAGAGAAAGCATCAACACATTTTAAATGTTGCAAGAGCCTTGAGGTTTCATTCTTCCTTGCCATTGAAGATGTGGGGTGACTGCATTCTTACTGCAGTCTATCTCATTAATAGGCTACCCTCAAAACATTTAAACAATAAAACTCCTTTTGAAATGCTATTTCAAAAACCTCCTTCCTATACTCACATTAAAACTTTTGGCTGTTTATGCTTCACTTCAACTCTTTGTCAAAACAGACATAAATTTGCACCAAGAGCTAAGAAATGTGTTTTTCTAGGATATCCCAGTGGTATTAAAGGGTACAAGGTCATGGATTTGGCAACTAACTCCACATTTGTTTCTAGAGATGTGTTTTTCTATGAACATATCTTCCCTTTTGCTTCTGGTCTTTCCTCACTGCCCTTATCTGAGTCTTCCCTTCTTGATTTCACTTCATTTGTCTTCCCTCATTCTATACCTGATTCTTGCATATCAGATTCAACTTTTTTAAACAACAATGGTGCTGTCATCTCTGGTTCTGCAGATTCAGTTTTCTAGTTCTTCTTCTCATTCATCACTTCCTCATGTCCCTACTCTTCTTGTTGATTCTGAAATTGATACTGTTCCTATGCATGTCTCTAGGCCAGCTTCTCCCTTACCCCTCAGAAAATCCACTAGACCTCATAACCCTCTCTCATACCTTCAAGACTATACCTGCAAATCAGTCACTTCCTCCCCACCTACACCTTCATCTGGCCTACCTTATGACATATTTGCCTACCTTACTTACTCTAATCTTACCAAACATTACAAGTAGTTTGTTATGGCTGTTGACTCCACTTCACCAAACCCTACCACTTTCCATAAGGCTGTTCAGTCTCCTCATTGGAGAGCTGCTATGGACACTGAAATTGCAGCTTTAGAACTCACACACACTTGGACTCTAACCACCCTTCCTCCTGGTAAGATTCCAATTGGCTGCAAGTGGGTCTACAGAACAAAGTACAAATCTGATGGCTCCATTGAAAGGTATAAGGCTCGCTTAGTTGCTAAAGGATATACACAGAGAGAAGGCCTTGATTATACTGATACATTCTCTCTTGTAGCCAAGTCAGTTTCTGTCAAGATTCTTTTATCTCTAGCTGCTGTGAAAGGATGGACTCTTCACCAAATGGATGTCAATAACGCCTTCCTCCATGGTGATTTGTCTGAGGAGGTTTACATGAGCCTTCCACCTGGTTTTCACAGCAAGTGGGAGTGTGCTTCTTCCTCTAATTGTGGTCCTTTGGTTTGCAAACTAAACAAAAGTCTCTATGGATTGAAACAAGCCTCACGGCAATGGTTTGCTAAATTTTCTTACACTTTGTTGAATTTTGGATTTGTCCAATCCAAGGCAGATTATTCCCTCTTTACATACACTAAAGGTACTTCTTTTACTGCCCTATTAGTGTATGTGGATGACATTTTACTCACTGGTAATGATCCTAGCTGCATTGCTGACTTGAAGCATTTGCTTGACACTAAGTTTGGCTTGAAAGACTTAGGTTCCTTGAAGTACTTTCTGGGTCTTGAGGTTGCAAGAAGTGATAAGGGTATAAGCTTGAATCAAAGGAAGTATTGTTTGGAAATTCTGCAGGATACAGGGTTCTTGGGGTCCAAACCACTTAGAATTCCAATGGAACAAAATTTACATCTTTCCAAAGATGTGGGAAAGCTACTTCCAGATGCAAGTCAATATAGGAAGTTGATAGGAAGGTTGCTTTATCTTACCTTAACCAGACCTGAAATCACCTATGCAGTCCATAGGTTGAGTCAGTTTTTAGCTGAACCAAGAGAGCCTCACATGTTAGCGATTAATAGGGTGCTACAATATCTGAAGGGTACTCCAAGTAAAGGTCTATTCTTCTCCAGCAACTCCAAAATGCAAGTAAAAGCTTTCTGTGATGCTGATTGGGCAGGCTGCCCTGATACCAGAAGATCAATTACGGGTTACAGTGTGTTTTTAGGAGATTCCTTAATCTCATGGAGGTCTAAGTAGCAATGTATTGTCTCTAGATCTTCAGCAGAGGCAGACTACAGGTCAATGGCTATAACAACTTGTGAAGTTGTGTGGGTTCTTCAATTGCTACGCGATTTAAGAGTTGATCATCCATGTAGTGCTCAGCTTTTCTGTGACAACCAGGCTGCATTACACATAGCAGCCAATCCTGTCTTCCACGAGCGAACAAAACATATAGAAGTTGACTGCCATTTGGTCAGGGACAAGATAACAGAGGGTGTGATTAAAACTTTTCACGTTTCAAGCCAGTTTCAAACAGCAGATATCTTCACCAAAGCTTTGGGACTTCCAATGTTTAGCAGGTTGATGAACTGTTTAGGTTTAATTGATATTTTCTCCCCAACTCTGAAGACTTCAAATGATCAAGTCAATGATTCTGTAAATCATGACTTGAGGGGGAGTGTTGAACATATTATTGTGAAAGAAAGAATGAAACAGAGCAACACAGAAATGAAGAAAGAAGACGACCAAAACGACAAGGTTTATAAGCAAAAGAAGAAAGGGAAGATAAAGGAAAACGACAGTGTTTTGAATAAGTGACTAACACGTGAGAGAGCATACACGTGAGAATGTTTTAGTGCTGTACAGTTGTCATACCAGAATTGGTTAGTTTGTTAGAAGTTGGTTAGATTAGTTTTGGTTGTTATTTGCTCTGTAACCGTGTATATAACAGAGCATCAATGTAAATTAATTCAATTCAATTCATTCTAATCAAAAGATCTTTTTGGTTTTCACTCAAGCATTTTCTCTCTTACTCAATTCTCCAAAACCTTTTGATAACTCCTCTTCCACGTAATACTCCAACTAATATTAAAAAATAAAAATCAACTTTAATATATATATATATATATATATATATATTTTTCCTTAAAAAAATAATAAATAAATAAAAAACCTTAACCTGACTAGAAAAAGAAAAAGAAAAATCTCTTAGGCGGTAGTTGCCACTTGCCACCCAAACCGGACTCAACTCAGTGCTTCCAGCTACAGGTTCCGTCCAATTCAATCAATTCATCAGTGCAGTGGTAATCTTCCTCTCTAACTCTATTTCTCTCTCACTCTATGTCTATGTTTTAGTAAATTATGAGTACCTGTGCCCACGGGAACAATAACAAATAATGATGATAACTGTGCATTTGCCCTGAAAGGATAACTATGACTATCTACTTGAGTCGTGCTTTACAGGTTGCACTTAGTTTTAATAATATCAAATTTCTATATGGTCCGGTTAATGGTTCCTAAGGGTACACATTAATCATCTATTTTTTAAAATATTTTATAAGAAATTGAAAAAGTTGGCCAAAAAGTTGGTAATTTTTTTTTTTTTTCATAAAAAATTCCTTAAAATGGTTTACTATAATATCCTAAGGGCACACGTTATTAAAATCATATATAATATATGTGTACAGTATTTTCTATTATATTAGTCAACTAAATTTTAGTATTCTATTTCATATTTTATTTTGATGTTCCGTTTATCTGAAATTTATATTTGATAATAGTGATTTGATTAATTAAATTAAATTATTGCTAAATGCTTGTTTATTAGAATTTTGTTTTTATTAAATCATATTTTAAGTTTAAAAAGTGTTCAAGAATTAAAGGTGTTCAATCCTCCATCCCAGATCGTGAAACTTTAATTTAGATATTGAACCATTCAAAAAGTTCAAAGTGAACTAAAAAAAATTGAATATTGCTTCCTTAATATTTGATCATAGATTTCAACAACTAATATGAGAATATCTTAATAATCAAGAATTATATCATGAAAGCTTGTTCTTTTTAATTTTATTCAGCCCCTTTGAACAAAATTCATGGCTCCGCCACTGGACACAGCTTTCATGTATTACTTTTTTCTTCTCCAATCTTATTAAGAATTTTTTTTTCCTAACATAAAACATTCATGCCAATCCCACCAAGGAGATATCTAGTATGCACAATTCGTTTTGATGTGATTCATCAACTATTTCTAATCGATCATATATTCAAACCTAGTTATATTCAAACCTAGTTCAAATGGAAGTTAGCATTGCCTAGCCTAGGCTAGAGTAAATTTGGTCTCAAAAAAGAAAAATAAAAATAATTTAAGGGTTTGGTTATGCATTAGGATGGTGTTTGGCAGCTCACGTCAAATGATCGATGGTCACCTCATTTTGCTTGTTTCTCATAAATTTTTGTTAGGTTCAATAGGTTTAGTGTTGGTAATCCATGACAAATTGTAAGTTTTGTTGAGTAATAATGTGTATTATTGAGTCCAAAAGGAAGAATCGAGATAAGCTTAAGAAAAGTACAGATTCTATATTTTTCGATCGAGAGGAGAAAGAGGGAGAGTGGAGAGAAGTATAGTAAAGTTGACTGAAAATATGTTATTTTGGGCCAACTCTATTATACTCTACCTTACTCACCCTTAATTGAAACAGACCATAAATTGTTTGCTGTAACAAAAATGCTAATGCTCCAGTTATGTCTTATATGTCTTTTGTTTATTCTCTGACCCACATTCATTTTAGTAAAAAACGTGATCATATATACATATATATATATATATATATATATATATATATAATCACCTGGTGTAAGTTACATCTAGTATAAATCTAAACAATATTATACCACTCAATAACTTGTTATAGAATTCATATTTTGAAAATCTCACCATTGAATTACATTTTCTATATATATTTAAAATGTATGCCAATTTTCATCTCAATTAGATTTTATTTACCATTCAATCCATAAACTCATATTTTATGCATTATTTTAAAGTACAAAAGCTTGAATTTAAAAAATTGATTGATGACATGACTATTAATATTTGATCACCTTGAAATTTTGAAAGCATGAAGAATATACGAAGATAATATAATCTAAGGGTGAATTTGTCAAAATTTGCATCAAATTAAAAAATATTGACTTGTGTAACATTGCTTAAAGTTCCATCCAATGTTACATCACTCAATATTTTTTAATTTGATGCAAATTTTGACAAATCTACTGTTAGATTACATTATTATCATATATTATCCATGCTTGCAAAATTTAAAGGTGATTAAAGAGTAATAGTCAAGTCATCAATCAATTGTTTAAATTCAAGTTTTTGTAGTTTAAAATAATACATAAAAGATGAGTTTATGGATTAAATGGTAAACAACATCCAATTCACATGAAAATTGATAAGAATGTTAAAAACATATAGAACATGTAATTCAACGATGTAATTTTCAAAATATGACTTTTATAACAAGTTATTAGGTGGTGTAACTTTGCTTAGAGTTACACCATGTGTAAATTGAATCCAATTCATATATATAGAGAGAGAAAAATACGACTTACCCACCTATGATTTGATTGAAATTTAGGTTGCCTACCTATAGTTGAAATTTGACATTTTACTCACCCTAAGTTAGCTTAGTTAGAATTTTGTAACTCACACATGTTAAAAACATAGTTAAATATGTAATTTTGCTCTACTTTTATGTTTCTCTCCTCTAAAAAAAAAAAAAAAAAAAAAAAACTTAAAAACTTAAAAATACAAGATTAAATAAGATAAAAAAGAATCCAGCGAAACATTTGCATCATGGGATTTCAAACCACATGTAGACAAATTAAATTTCAGTCAAATCATAAGTGGGTAAGTTGTAATTTGCCGTGTGTGTGTGTGTATTATGTGTTAGGCCACGTGGCGTAACTCTAATTTAAAAATTAGAGTTATAGAATTCATATTTTAAAAATTCCACCACCGGATTATATGTTCTATATGCTTTTAACATGCATACTAATATTCATGTCAATTAGTTATTATTTATCATTTAATCCATAAACTCATTTTTTTATACATTATTTTAATATACAAAGAAAAATGAATTTAAATAGTTGATTGATGACATGACTATTAATATTTAATCATCTTGAAATTTTGTAAGCATGGAGAATACACAAAGATAATATAATCTAATGGCTGATTAGTTTAAATTTGCATTCAATTAAAAAATATTGAATGGTGTAACATTGCTTAAAGTTATACCAGGTATAACTTGAAAAATTATATAATAGCAACCATTATATTGAATTTTTTTTTTGTGTTTTACTTAACAAATATGTCAAATTTTGTGTCAATTAGATGTTATTTAATATCGTATCTATCAACTTACTTTTTATGCATAATTTTAGATAACAAAAATTTGAAATTTAAATATCTGATTGAGGACATAGATATTGATCTTTAATCTTCTAAAAATTTCATAAATATAGAGGATATAAGAAGAAAATGTGACCAAATGATGGATCTTTCAAACTTTATATGCAATGAAAGTTATTGAGTGGAGTCATAGTCATTGACTATAATCAAGTTTGTAGCTAAACTTTGTCTCAAAACAAAATGATGTATGCATTGAAAAGTATTTGGACTTCAAGCACTTCTAGGTCCATGACCTCTTCTTCTTTTTTTCTTTTTTTTTTTCTTTTTTTTTTTTTTTTATCTTATATTCAAACCTAGTTCAAATGGAAGTTATCATTGCCTAGCCAAAGCTTGAGTAAATTTGGCCTCAAACAAGAAAAATAAAATTACTTTGAGGGTTTGGTTATGCATTGGGATGGTGTTTGACACCTCACGTCAAATGATCGATGGTAACCTCATTTTGACTGCTTCTCATAAATTTCTATTAGGTTCAATGGTTTAGTGTTGGCAAACCATAACAAGTAAGTTTTTTCGACTAATAAGGTGTATTGTTGAGTCCAATATGGAGACTTGAGATAAGCTCAAGGAAAATGAAATTTCTGTGATTTTGACACCTTTTCAACACCTCTTTTAATTAAACTACTTTCAAACTCACGCAATGCGTGAAAATAAATAATTATTTTGTAATTGTAATATAATATATAATTCGTTCTCTAAAATTTGTTGAAAATAATTTTTTTCTAAAAAATTAAACACTAATTAGGTCTTAAATTGATTCTTTTTATAGGTTTCCTAATCAAGTTTAGCTAAAAATTTTATTTTTTTTCCTTAATTTTTTGATTGAAAAGTGTGAAATTTTATTATATTTGTGTTAAATCTTTAGTTTTGAGTTAAAAATACAAAGAAAATAGACAATAGAAACTAAAAATTAGAAATATAAACTCTAAAATGCAATAAAAATTAATGATAAATATTTGAAAGTCCTATTCTGTTCAATTTGGTTCTATTCGGTCCACTTGGTCCTATTCCATCCACTTCAGTCATATTCTGTCCATTGTGTCCACTTTAGTCCTACTTAGTCCATTCGGCCCACTTTGGTCCTATTCGGCCCATTATGTCCACTTCGTTTCTATTGAATCCACACTGGTCCTACTCGGTCCATTCTATCCACTCTGGTCTAATTTGTTCCTATTCGGTCCATTATGTTCACTTTGATTCTAATCTGTCCATTCATTCTTATTCGGTCTACTTCAGTCCTATTCGGCCCACTTTGGTCCTATTCGGTCCAGTTCCATCCACCTTGTTCCCATTCGGTCCACTTCTTTCCATTTGTGTCCACTTCAGTCCAATTTGGTCCATTTTTGTCTATTTTTATGCACTTACAATATGGGAAAAAGATATGTTTAAGTTGTGAGCACCTATTCTAAATCTAAATTCATTTATATATATATATATATATATTGAACTTGTAATATCTTAAAACTTAAGCAAAACTTTTATTATTACTACACTTTTGTTGAGCCACATTAACGTAGCATATCAGACCACATCAGTCCGATTAAATTTAAGGGAAAGTTTTTCTAAACATGAAAGCTATGAACAAACAAATCTAATTTTGTAGAGTAATTACTCATTTGTTTTAAATTCATTACTTTTAAATGAATTGCATGAGGTTGATTATACCTTCAAGTAAAATAAATAATATATATATATATATATATATATATTTGTGTGTGTGTAGTTTTATTTAAATAAATTATTCAAATCCTCCATTATCTTAAAAGAGATTATTATGATAATCAAAACTCATAACAAACTTTGTTCTCCCTAAAATTTAAACAATTTAAAAAAGTAACTTTCATTGTTATTTTTCTTTTTTGAAATCGTTTCTATTCTTCTAACTATTGTTGTTATGCATTATATTTTCCGAGTTTCTTTTGGTACAATTAAAATTTTTAAGTTTCAAAGTTATTATTCAAATTTTCATTCCTTAAAGGAGATTATTACGATAACAAAAACTTATCCTATAATTAAAATTGATATTACTCTAATAATTGATCGTACTATTCACCTAAACTTTTATTTTCTCATTCTTAAGTAGGTACATTAAATTGGACCGAATTGATCTGAAATAGACTAAATGGACCAAATAGATCAAATTGGACTGAATAGACCTAAGTCAACTGAATGGACCAAGTTGGAAGGAATGGACCAAAGTAAATCGAAGTTAACCAAATAGAGCAAATTGGACTGAATTGACTTAATTGGACTAAAGTAAACCAATCTGGACCGAATAGATGAAGTGGACCGAATCGATCTATTATTTGCATAGCCAAGATTGTGTTTTGATATAAACGCAAATTCTTACTTCCAAAATAATCAAGTATTAACTCAAAAAAAAAAAATCAAACCAAAACTCAGAGAGAGAGAGAGAGAGAGAGAGAGACTACTTGTAATGGGGAACTAAAAGATACAACACCAAAATTTATGAATCTAAAATAAAGTTTTAAAAAATCACAATGATTCATCAATATAAAGTAGAGTTGCAAGAAAGAATAAAAATAGAGAGACAGAGAGACAGAGAGAGATTCTAGTGATGCCGTTAGGATTTCATTAGGCATTCCAAGCCAATGTAAGGCAATGCTAATGAAAGAGCAATGCTAACAAGCACAAACTATTTCATCATTTTTACAAACTATTAATGTGGCAAAGTTTTATTGGTTTACTCTATGCCAACCACTAACATCACATTTTTACTTACTAATAACCATCCATCACATCGAGCCCCTACATATAAGTTTCCCTTGAATGCTAGTTTTTGGTCCTTCATGCATTCATCCATGGACTGGTCCTAACCCTACAGTGTTGGGCCTTGGTCACATAGGCTGTTCTGGGTTACCCAGACCCAAGCCCCTACACACACACACACACATATATGCATAAAGAATTCCACATATATATATATATATATATATATATATATATATATATATATATGTATATGTATGTATAAAGAATTTGTGATTATCTATTGGAGTATGTGGTCTCAATAGAATTCTATTCTTCACGAATGAAGTTTACATGAGTCATTGGTGCTTCTGAAATCAACTATTCAACATTGTTTAGTTTTTATTTTTATTTTTTAATTTTTTGTATATTATATGTATTTCTCATGTTGTCCCTTTTAACCTATGAATTTGTTTCATCAGGTATATAGTAAATTCAAGAACACCATAAAGGTTAGTCCTCCCTCTTTTCTTTGTCATATTTTTTTATTTTTTTATTTTTTTGTTCTTTTGATGGGTTTTGTAACTTTTCTTTGAATATTAATGTTTATGTATGAAAAATTTGAGAATGTTGCCCAAGTTAATCCTATCCCTTTTTTCTTTTTTGTATTCTTAATCTCTACACTGTTAATCACCTTTTGCATTGTTGTTAAGGAATATGTTGCTTCTAATCCTTCTTTGGGTTAAAACCTTCAACTCCACTGCTTTAGTCAATTAACTTGATAATACCTTCAACTCCTCAAGAAATTTTTATGAATATTCTTTACTTAGATTTTATAGATGCCCATTTGTTAGGTTCTAAAGATTTAGGATTAAATGTTTAGAGTCCTAATTTGTTTATGTTGGCAAGCCGAGAACAAAAACATGTCTAGAATAGGTGTTAGACATTGCTCAAAGTGTTTCAAGTCAAGTCTCAAGAATACTCAAGCCGTAGGAAAAAAAATTAAATTTTAGTGAAGCTTGATCGATTGAAGGATAGGCTCGACCGATTGAAAATCGCAGAAAAACAAATTCTGCAAAATTTAATTCAGGACCAAGCCAGCGAAAATGTTTAGGGTTTCAATCCAACACTCCTAAGTATAAAAGGAAAACTCTAACTACGTTTTAAAGAGTCTTGGAAGACTTGTGAGTTACTCATGTGAGATTTGAGAGGTTCTGTACCTTCTAACTCTACAAGTATCTACCAGAACAAGATCTACAATCAAGTGCTAGTGGAATCTAGTTGTTGGAAGATCAACAAGTGGTAATATGAAATTTTTGAGTAGGATCTCAACGTCATAAGTAAGGGAGTTTGTGTGTTGCAAATCCAAGAGAGAAGAGTTTATGTATTTGGAGCTTGCACGTGGTCGAATCAATAAGTTACTACTTGAGGTAGCAATAGATTTAGAGTTAAATCTTTTATAGAAACATCACTTCTCTATTAGTGGATTTATTTGCCTTAAGGATAGCTAGGTTAAATCATCTCCAGGTTTTTACCTTGAAACAGTTCATTTCATTGGTTTTCCTTGGTGATCATATATGTGTTATTTACTTTTCCGCTATATGCATGATATGATCTTTCACCATTTAACTTGGATCTCATAATTAACCTAAGTAATCACTTGATTAATATATTAGGTTAAACAATTTGCTTTAAGGGGTCTAAAAAAACAAACACCATTGACTTCATAAATCATATATTCAAGGTGTCAATTGTGGTACATATTTATTCACTCCTATTTTCCCTCTTCTTTCGGGTATCTATGTTTTTATCTATTTTTAATTTTAATTTTAACATATTATCATCTCATATGCCTTTTCAATTGGTTGTGTTGATGTGGTGCTTATGATGAGCAAGAGGTAAATACAAACAACAATCAAGCCAGACATAAATCTTATAGGTAAGTTTTACAGCTACTACTGCATTTGGCAGCAAATAGTGTATACTCTAAAATGTAGCTTATAGTAATTGTTAGGTCCTAAAAGTTTAGAACAATTAGTAAACCATGAGCACAAACCTGTCTAAATATAGATTCCTAAGTCTATTGGTATGACTAAACAATGCTTAAGGTGCTACAAGTTAGAATACAAGAAAAAGGAAGTTGCAGATTCTAGAATTCGAAACATGCCAGGTTCAACCAATCGAGAAGAAGGCTTGACCGATTGAGACACGGATTTGCATAATTTAATTAAAGCCCATCAACTCATTAAGTGATTAAAGTTTCAGATCAAATTCTCCTAATATTTAATGGAAATCCTAAGGCATTTTTTAAGGATTTTTAGAGAGAGAAGAGTGCTTCTTGTACCTCCTATTGTAGATCTAGGGTTTTTGTACCCAAAGCTCTCTAAAATCTTCTATTGGCAATATTTCTTGAAAAAACCCAAGATCTGGTATTGGAGTTAAGTTGTTGCGTACAAGATCAACAACTGTTGATGATCTAAAGTTTTGAGTGGGATCTCAAAGTCACAAACAATGGTATTTATGTTCAAAAAATTCAGATAAAAGAGTCCGTGGTTTCAGAGCTGCATGTAATCATGTGAGTAAGTACTACTAGAGGTAGCTTTAGATTTAGGGAAAAGTCTATTGTAAAACTTCCATTCTATATAGTGAATTTTTTGCCTTAAGGATAATTTAGGTTAAATTCTCACAGGTTTTTTACCTTGAAATTGGAAAGTTTCATTGGTTTTCTTGAGTCATCATATCGTTTGTCTTTTTTATTTTTTCGCATTAAGTGATATGATTGTTTGTGTTTAACCTAGATCTGAAAAATAAACCTAAATATCAATTTGGTTAATTAATTACATTAAACATTCTGTGTGTACAAGGGTCTAAATTTACAAACAGTAACATCTCAGATTACAACTTATCGATAAAAATTCAAATCAAATGAAAATTAATTCCTAATTGTAGTCTAATTTTGGAATGTGTCCAATTATTATTTTTTTTTTAATTTTATTTTGATGCCAACTGACCTCCATCCATAATGCTCGGTGTAAAAACCAAGAGGAATATCTCATCTTCACAATTGTTGAATGTTTCTTTGGTTATGCATGGGACAGATGCTAGCTAGTAGTAGTACAATAAAATATTGTAAGTCTAACTCCCATTTTATTTAGGTGACCACTATAAACTTCTATGCAGACATTATTAGTTATAGAAGAAATATAATGTAGTGGTGAGTAAGATAGAAAACTAAATGGTACATAATTGTAAAAGAATTAAAAACTCGCTATGTCACTCTGAGTTACATAGTTTTGGATGGCAATGGAACATGCTTGCGGTATTCTCCAAGAGCCCACAATGGGAAAACATTTCTATATGCTGAATAGTGCAACATGCAGTTTTTCAAGTAGACTCCTGTGGTTTCCTGCCACAACAAAGTAATTAATGATTAATTAGAAATTATTGGAAGTAAAATTTAAGCAAAGTATAGTACGTCATGTTATTTTACATTCTTGTCTCCCTTTTTTTAATTAAAATAGAAAGTGATAGCTTCATTAGTTGTGTTACAACTTGCAAATTAACTACTATAAAGTTTATTAGTCAAGGGAAAAAACTACGTTCCATAATGGAAGAATGATATCTATGCTCTTGTCAATTTTCATATTTCTATTTGTTATTTGAAGTTATGTTAAACAAAGACACCTGTTGAGGAAAATCGCCATTTTCCAATTGGGAGTTGATTATCAGCTTCGCTGCGCGATGAATAGGTGTCGGGTCTCTTTCAGCCTATTACAAGTAAAATTTTATTTTTAGAATTATTCAAGAAAAACATACGATAACATGATATAAATGTAATGCTAAGTTTTTAAACCGTAAACTAACCTGTTTGGCAATAATAAGACCCATCATTGCCCATGAGGTTTGTACCAAATTTGATCGATTTACTTCGAGAGGTATATATATCTATGACCAAGAATAGAGAATTTGTTATTTTAATTTTGATGGAAGAATCTATACAGCATCTACAAAATCTCATTTAAAACAAGAATAAATATAAATTTCTTTAAATTGAATTATTGTTCAACAAAAATTTCATTGAACCAAATTGATGTAACGAAAGATATATATTAAATATGAAAAGAAAAAGAATTTAGAGTCTTAAAGCAAAATCCATGGTTAAACACTACCTTTTCCGGGCATGAAAGATGACTCTCCGACCAACCACCATCATCTTTTTGTGTACTAAGTAAAAAATCAACAGCTTTACGTATAGCAGAACAATTGTTGTACGTCTTGCCCACTGCAAATAATGCTCCAAGGGCAAACCATGTACCATACAAAAAACAAATTCCCCAATTTCCATACCTACGACAAAGTCTCATCTTGTAATTGATTTGTATTACATCTATATATAAAACTATGATAAAAATAATTGGAAACAAATGTTTCAAATTCATCATGTAATTAATCTAACCATAATAACAATAATAATGATATCTAGTAAACTAGTACATGAACATACCAAGAACCATCAGGCATTTGTATGTCTAGAATGTATTGGACTGCTTTTCGAATTGAATTCTCAATCTCCTTTTTCCTGTGCTCAGGGTGCAACTTCTTAAACAAAAGTAAAGCTTGGATTGATGATGCAGTGCACTCAACATACTCATGCTCAACGACAATACCCTCGAAGAATTCTGTGGGATTAAGCCACTAGAAGGGAGAAAAAAAAGGTAATTAATTTTCCACTGATATATGATAATTAAGAGTGAATATATCAACATAAATTTCCAAATGAATATTTCAATGACAGTTAAATATTTAAGGTACTAACTTCTAACCACTCTTGGGCTCCAGCAGGCTCCCAAGCTGATAAACCTCCATTTTTACTCTGCATTATTAACATGAAAAATGGTATGAATGCTAAGAACACATAAAACATATAATTCAACAGTGAGATTTTCAAAATTTAAATTCTATAACAAATTATTGGGTGGTGTAATATTGCTTAGACATAGTAAATATCGAACCCAACCCATATAGATATATATATATATATATATAATAAGAGTCTGGTTAATGTATGCTTTTAGAGAATACATTAACAAATCCGTTTTTGAAAAAATTTAATCAGAAATTGAAAAAGCTATAAAAACTTTTTCAATTCCCAATCAATCTTTTTCCAAAAATGGTATACTATTGTGTGCCCTTAGGGTACACGTTAGTAAAATCCATATAGTAAATATAAAAAATATTGTAAACAATTTTGGTTTTTTAAGAAGAATATTCTTAGATTAACAAATCACTCTAGATTTGAACAAGTAATTTTTATCATTTTTAGATACACCTATAACAATGGTAGCTTGTATTACCTATTCACGCCTATGCATGCAAAATAAGTAAACACAAATATACAACACTATGTTAGACTAATGGTTAGATGATTTGTTCACCAATTCAAAATTGTTTGAACTTTTAGGAAGAGTGATAATTTATAATGATATCATAGCAATTAGACTATAACTCCCATTAATTTAACAAGTTAAAAGTTTTTGCTATAATGGTAAAATCAATTAAATTCGTCTCTTCCCAAGGGCATATGTTTTTGCTACAAATAGTAATTTATCATTCTAGGAAAAGTTAATCCTCACCTGTAAATAAAGTAGGATATTTACTGCATCAAACAAGCACTCAGGTTCCATTTTCTCACCAACAATTTCAGGTGGCATCATTGAAAAAAGCAAACAGCACTGTGAAGTATAGGAGAATTTGGTCACATGGTGATTATGGCAAGTAGCAACAGTAGAATTTGAAGAAGCATTAAACTAAGTTATTTACCTTCAAACATTCTGCAGTGCAATCAGAAACTTGTAATCCATGATCTTGATCAGAGAAAGTCCATGATCCTTTAGAAATGTGACGATGCATTTTTCTAAAGTCTCCAACAGGATTGTTCCTAACCTTTACATTGTTTAAGGGGAACACAATAACTCCAAGTGATATATTGACAATGACTTTCCTAAGCAAAAATGTAGACTTTTATGATTTAAGAATTGAAAATAAAACCTGGGATCTTTTTATGAACTCATGCCCTTTTGCCAATACCGGTCCAATTTCATCAATGAGATCACTAGCTAAAAGAGCTTGAATACTAAAACCCGCATCCCACGATTGACTACCAAAACTCTACACACAAATTGCATATATCAAAGTCAGCAATTCATGCAAATGGATAGGTAAAAGTTCTGCAATTGTTTTGCATAAAATGTGTACTAACATGTGCCTTGATTCCATCTTCAGCGACCCATATGTATTCTTTCACCCTAGCAAGATGCTTCTTATAGGCATCCCCATCTGGATCTTCAACCCAACAAGCAAGCATACACATTGACTGTTCAATGAGAACGGTATTAGAAAGAATATTATATAGCCCAAATTAACCATGTCTATGGCTTTTCTAGAGCATTCTAGAGTCACATTACCTTTTCCACAACCCCAATGGTAATGTATCTAGTGATTTCATCTTCATAGTGAATGAGCTTCATTGCTGCTTTAAGAGCTTTTTCTCTAACCAATTTATTTAAAGGCCAACGAGTGAGAATAGGCTCAGTTAATATGTATAGGCTATCCCAAAGTAGATCTTGTATCAAAGGATGCGGATAGTAGATATCCTCCTGTAGTAATTGATTTCCACAATCAATGCATTAGCCAAAAAATAAAAACTCAATCAATGCATTGAAAGATGTATTTAAAAGACTATATGGTAAATGTCATTCCACAATTATCAACCATGAAAATTGTTGGAATATTGAAGAGTGAGAGACGTGATTATCTAAGTATTAAATTTCTAGATTGGATACTAATGACAAGATTGAGTGATTAATATAATATAACTGGGTCCAAACCTAAAGGCTTAACTTTTAGGTCATATTATGTCCTTATACGTCATATTAACTCTTCAATTGAACTCTTCTCGTGGTGTTATCTCCTCATCAAATGTAAACTCACCTTTGCGCATTGATGACGTGCTTTGGCCCAATTAACTTCACTATAAGGTTGAGTGTAAAGTTCCTCCCTTAATTGAAGAATGAGAGGTGTGATTGGCCCAACAAACCTTCTCCCATATAAGTATGAGAAAGGCAAGTACACCAACCGACAATAGATCCACATTTTGGCTGCATTTTGGGCACCACAAAATTGATATGTTATTATTAGAATTTGGTGCATTAAAAAGTATGTTAAACCTCTGTAGTGACAAAGGCATCAAAGAAATGAACTAACTCTGTTAAACATCGACTTAACTGATTTTAGACAAGTTCCATATGCAATAATAATTTAAAATACTTAATGAAGAAGTAATCATGTATTGTATAAACCTGGATACATGGGAACATATGGAGGAAGAAGCCAAAATTCCGGAGGCATTGGGTTGGCTCCAGCCCATTCAAACACACCAAGTATCTACAGTTTACAGGACATCGCATACTAGTGTTAATTATCAAGAGAAAGTCATCATGCATGGTGAGTACTTGAAAGTTGAAACCAAAAATGTTCATTTCTCAAATTGTGAAATAAATATGATTATATTTTAAGTAAAAATATAAATTATTTTGGGTATTTAACTCTAATTTGACGTAAATCTCCACAAATAAATAGTCATACCGAAAGCCAGGACTTTCCCCAAGAAGATATGTGTGTTGCACCACCACGATCAAGGACCCATTTTCTTGCTCTTGCACAAGCATTGTCCTGACCACCATCAGGTCCTTCCCCAAGTATTCGCATACAAATGTAGCTGAGAATTGTGCAAAACATGATGCTATGGCCTCCTATGTAAAATCCCCATCCACCATCTTCATTCTAAAAACAAAAAACAGAAAATGAAAGTGAAAATTTTTCAAAATCTCTATTCTTATTGATTCAATAAACATTTTTAACTTTCAAGAATATATACCTGATGATTGTATATGTAACGAAGAATTTCTTTTTTATACTCAGCAGGGAAGACAGTATTAAGATGTCCTGTAATGTAAAAACATAATACCTGCAATTTTTTTGATCAAATACAAGAAAAATAGTAGTTATATCGAGCTGAAAGCCAAAATAGTTCACTAAAAGGATGTTATTTGGAACAATTTCATTGTTCACGTTCAACTCAAACTTAATTAGAAGATATTCTAGAGGTGTATATTTACTTGACAAATTATAATGATAATAAATTAATAAAAATATTGAAAGCTTAATAATAATAATGGTGCAACTTACAAAAGGAGGAAGGAAAAACAACGGGCCAGCATTTTCAGCAGGCCAATGGCCATCACAAGACTGCAAGGCCGCATAGAAATGGACAGCCCTCCTCAATGTAATTGTGGCCTTTTCATATGTGATTTCCTCTCCATCCTCAATCTTAACAGGAGGAATTGTGTGTTTGAAGTTTTTCTCCCTCAAAAACTGCAATCATTTCAACAATTCCTCAGTCATTAGCAAATAAAATTTCAAAAATTATACTTTTATTAAGATTCAAAAATTAAACAGATCAACGAAATGCACATGCACCAATTATACATTTAAATGCCCACACAATGCAAAGATAACGTCGGTCATGTGGTTATTGGTGAATGAGTGATTCTAGCAATATTATATATTTTTACTAACTGATGTGTTTATTTTTTAAATTTTAAAAATAAAATAATTAAAAATTTTATTTATTATATTGTTGTTGTGAATTCGTCAATTTCATACCGGAGGCGTTTCGATTTAATCAAATGAACTATATTTTTCGATACCAATCAATATCGATATACTGTTTTGGAATTACCGATATATATATATATATAAACTAAATATCTTTTGGAAAATAATAAAAAATTATAAATTTTATTACAATACATATAAAAATTGATATGATAATTGATGTGATTGGTAAATGTGAATTAAAAACATAGTAAAACATAATAAATTAAAACCATATATTTTATTAGTAATATTTTAATTTTAATAGTTATACAAAAAAATTTGTAATATTTTTAAGGTCACACTAACGAGTGCCTTTAGAGTATTGATTCACAATCTAATTAAAGAATGTTTTTATGGGGAAAAAAATGCAATTAATATTTTAGCAACTTTTTTAATTTTCCATAAAAGTGATGTAACAATTTTTCTAAAATGAATTGTTAACTAATACCTTAAGAACACTCGTTAGCATTTCTCATATTTTTAATATCAATTTTTTTTTTTAAATACACTACATTCATAATATTTTCTCAGCACTTTTACAACTATTTATTTATGTTTTGGTACATGAATCTCAATTTTCAATTACCATCTGCCAACAAATAATTTTTAATAACTCACTCTTTGTTTTCACCTCCACTCATTCTCTTTTACTTTTACAATTTACCTTTTTCTATTTTTATCTTAATTTTCTATCCTCCACGTGTTTACCTCCACTGAGTCTCGTCTCATTTCAAATTAAAAAAAAGCAAGTCTTTACTCCTTTTCTCCTTACCTTTTAGTCGGTCATCACGTGGGCACCCAAATTAAATCTCTTTTGAAAAACAGTAGACATAAAAAAGCGAAGAAGATTAGAGGAACACAGACGTGAAATCTGTTGAGACCAAGATACGAGAGAGACCTTTCAAAACAAAAAAAAAAAGATAGGAGAGAAAGATGCATCAGATCGTGAGATTTGTTGAGAAATTATCTTAGGCGAGTGAAAAATTACATAGATTATCTGTGTTTTTGTTTCGGGCCGGTATCCATTTTCCGGCCGAAATCTGGTTTTTCCGCCGGTACGCCGGACTAGGATGAAATTTCGGCCTATTTCGGTGTGATCCGGGCGTTCCGGTTCGTTTCAGTGAATTCCGGCAGAAATTAAAGATTCGGCCGGTACAGAGCCGAGCCTCGGTGAAAAAAAAAATCAAGAAGAAGAGGAGATGACGATGAGAACAAAGATTAGAGGAGAAGAGCACTGTTGTTGCCGTAGAGGAGATCCCTTGCTGGTTGTTGATAGCAACAATCGAACTGTAAAGATCTGAAAAATGTGAGGTTTGAAATTTTGAACCAGCCTGACTTTGGGTGTTTCAAGTTTTCACGTTTCAACTTTCAAGAGAGAAAGGTGAGAAATTTGAGAAGATTGCGATGTCTAAAAGTCTTAAATGATGGGGAGAGAGGAGATAAAACTTAATAAATGTGCTTTGTGAAAGGTCATTTACCACGTGGGCAGCTGTGAAGTGAACATGTGGTTAAAATATTATTTTTTTTATTTTTCTTATTATTTATTTCTGACAAATGAGAGAGAAAAGCTTAATATTTAGAAATAAAATATTAACAAATGAGAGAGAATATTTTGAAATAAAATATTAATATAATATTTTGACATTGTACTATAGTTTCATCGTACATTTATAATGGTCCTATAGTACAACGTCAAAAAATTTACAAATTTACAAGTTTAGCTGGCCAGTTATTGAATACTTTTAAGGCTTGATGTTAAATATTGTTAACATATGATATTTACAATTCTCATTATGAATGCTTTAAGCAATAATATTGTTTGTTGTTGATTATTTATAATATTGTGTAACATTATTGTATATGATAATCTTGTGTAACATTATGCAATAAGTGATTTTTTACTTTCACATTTATTGTATTTGTTTATACTTATCCAAAATGTGAATTTTATTTCTAGAAAAATTATAAATAAATATTTTTTTAATCTCACTTTATTTTATATTTTTTAATAATATTAAATTAAATTCATTATTTTATATAATAGTAATAATATATATATAAAAAAATAAAAACATTTTAAAATGGTAAGCCAAAATAAGTCGGTATTAAGATATTTTATTCTATTGGGCAAATTGAAAGGAGTCCAAATCAGAATTAATAGCATTAATAATATTGCATTAATGGCATCCTTGAAAAGTAGAATGAGTCAACAATCACCACCAATAAAATATTGTTCCCTCAAAAAAATAAAAAATAAAGCACCAATAAAATATTAGAGGTTAGGTAAGACTTTCTTCATTTGCTTTTGAAACAAAAATTCAGTTTCGATTGTTCCAAATAAACAAAAAAGAAAAAGAAAAAGACACGCAACCAATTTCACAGGGTTTTTTTTTTTTTTTTTTAACCGAATAATAGTTTTATGTTAAAATAATATTGCATTAATTATGATTTGTCATCTTAGATATTGTGAAAGAAGTAAAAAAAGAATTAAGATGAAACTATAGTACAAGTCTCTAAAATTTAATTTTGAACGCAATTGATCTCTCAAATTTTAAATAAGCTCTATAAAAAATATAAAAAATAAAAACAAATTTTAAATGAGTGCTATTAGTCTTCAAGTTTTAAAATTAAATTGTTTAAGTTAGTTTGTTAACTGATGTTAGTGGTATTGTTTACGTGGTTGAAGAAATATTGACCTGGCATTTTTTTTTTTTTTTTTTTTTATGATATGGCATTTATCTAAGAAAAAACTACAAAAATTATTTTACACTTCAAAAACCCATTAATATCAAAATACTTGATCAAGTAAGTAACAGACAATACCAAATCAAACATGATTAGAGCTATTTTTTCCAATTAATTACGTGACAATTTATAAGATTATCCATATTTATCTGTATTATTTAAACAATTCATATGACTCAATAAAAACACTATGTGACTAAAACTATAATGGATGACCTTTTTAATTACTACATCATGGGTTGAAGCAAGATACTTAAAGAATTTGTTAAAATTGTTGTGACATGTAAAACTGTTATTGAATGAAATAAAGATAGGTCATATCATTATTCAAATAGTTATATTAATAGATGCTCTTAGAGCAGGAATAGTCATTCTTTGGCTTTGGCTTTAGGGGGCAATGACCCCTCCTAAAATTTGGAAAAAAAAAATAGTTTAAACATATAGGTACTAATTTAGCAATTTGTTTGTTCAATAAAATTACACTTAGGTGGGGTTTGGATCAACGTGAAGTTTGCGTTTTCAGTTTTTTTTTTTTTTTTTTTTCAACCGCACTATTTGACTTTTCAACCAATTTTCAATCACATCAATGGGTCCTATGCACTGTTCACGGGACCCACAAACTTCACTTTTCAACAATTTTTTTATTAAAAATGAGTCTTACGGTACTTTTCACACATTTAAAAATTATTTTTTTATAGTGTTTTCAGTTTTCAGTTTCAGTAAAATAAGTTCTATCTAAACGGATCTTTAGTCTCCTTAAAAATAGCAAACTCCAAAAAAAAAAAAAAAGCCTAACAACGTTGTTAGGCTTTTTTTGTTTGTTTGTTTGTTTGTTTGTTTGCTATTTTTAAAGGGGCTAAGTGTAATTTTGTAAGTTTGCTGTTGGTGATTTTGTCAAAATTTAGCCCAATCTACCAAGTAGGAAGAAATAAAAACGAGTAACGCATGGATGTAGAAAAGGTGGAGAGAAAAAACAAATAGAAAAAGAAAGATCTGGAATATAAGGAATGACTGTTTAATATAATTTTATATTACTTGTGATACGTTAATATATTGGGATTATATATATATATATATATATATATATATATTAAGAGAGTCATCTAGTAGGATATTGATTTCCTTAATTTTTTAATACTAATTGGAGTTTTATAATATTTTTTTTTTTATACTATAGTCACCTTAGCTCGAAATCTCGACTTAGGGCAATTGTTAAGTTGTTAACAAACTATTTAAAAAAAAAAAAATTGACATTATTTATATAAAAAATAGAAAGAGTTGGCAAATTTTTTTTTTTTTTTCACAAAAACTTCCTTAAAACGATTCACTAAAAAAAGTGAAAGACATCAGTTAATATTTCCCACATTTAAAAGTACAAAAGAAATTCTTGTGAACACGTGAAATTAATGTTTTGACTGAAAAATCTTAGTTTAATTAAGGTACCTGCATTCGCCAGAGAAGATCACCGCAAGCCGGGAATATACGTCGATTTTTGTGGAAATTTTGTCGAGCCTCTTCAACCTCAGCTCGCTCTTCTGGTGTACCAGCCTCCGGGTCAAACTCCCATGTCTGTCTTCCGGCGAAGTTATTTGTACTAAAAAGATAAGGGTCATTTTTGCCCTCTCCTATCTTCAGCTTCCACATCCTCTTTTAACTTCAACGATACCAATATCTATTTTCTTTTTCGTTTTCATATAACAATGAGTATCAGTGATAGTAAATCATGTATATATATATATATATATATATAGTTATGGCTTATGACCAATATTATTTTAAGATCAAAGTTGTGTTAGAGGGTTTAATTCTACAAAGTAATCGTAACCCTCTTATGCCAAAAATGATAATGAAAATAACTATTTACATGACCTGTAAACTTTTATCCAAAAACAAAATGAAACATGTGTTTGTTTCGTCTCCCCAAAGGATACATGCTATAAAATGTGAGAGTTAGAGATCTTAAATGTTTTCTTAAATGGAAAAAGAAAAAATTGATGTCAAAAGTTAGATTTATTTTTCTAAATTAATATTTAAATATAACAAAAGACCTGACCTAAAGTTGTCCCCTTAGGCTCCTCAATGCTTTGATATGAGGCTAGCTATGAGATTTTGTGGTCATGCACTTCTTATTGATGAAATCGAAGAACCCTTTGTAACATATATGCAGCACTCAAAACAGGTGTTCTGTGTCTAGCTAGAACTTCAGGAAAACGTAGAACTGGCCTGTGTAGTTTTGTGGTCTTGGACATGTTGAAACTTCTCCTTATATAGAAAAAAGGTTGCACCGGGTTGTCTCCCTCTCTCTCTCTCTCTCTGCTTAAAAATCTATATATTAATTAGATCTCTCTCTGTTTCACACTCTGAGCAAGTAAAATTAAAATATAAATTAGGTAGTGTGAACCAAAGGGTCCGGATTTGTATTTAATGCAAAGTCAAATGTGTGAAAATACAAATTTATAGCCTACTGGACTTTGATAAATAATAGAACTTCACTAAACAACTCTTAGCTTTGTCACAGCCATTAGATAGTGAGCTGAGAAAATGGTTAATCGAATCCTCACCGTCCAAGTCTTATCACCGTCTAAGTCTTACTTATTTTAATACTTTTAGGTACCCTATGAACTACGTTTTTTCATACTTCAAGGTTTCGTATAAACTCTTGAATTCTAGACATAGTGTGGGTCTATCATTGTGCAATTGTGGTTGGGCATGGCTTTGAATTTGTCAAAGTCATGATGCATTACACAACACTCAATCCCATTAAATCAAAAGTAATTCTTAGGTACTTTTAATGTTTAGAGAATTGTGTTCATTTCCCTTATATTTATAGTGAAGTCTACTCAGTTGTGAAGTCAATTTTTCAGTCTAGGAAGGTAAGATTCAAAGTCAATATTAAAAACGAAATTAATCTAAAAAATATTAATTGATAATAATAACAAAATTGATATGGTAGGAATGTGATTAGTGTTACTAGACAAAATGATAAAAAATTATATGATTTGATTTTTTTTGTGATGATTATACATCATCTTATAAGACTAATGTAGTAAAATTTGTATTATTAGTAACATTACTCAACAAGAAAAGTGATATAATACTGAAAAAAGAAAAAGAAAAATAAAAGTAAAACAAAACAATGGTGAAATGGGTTAAAACGTGTATCAAGATGTTAGCTACTTTAAAGCTATGACTTTTTCACCTAAGTTGATTGGGTTAGATGAGAGATATGCTTTGGATAGTTTGCCCACTTTGGATGAGAAGGAGGATGGGCATGCGGTAGCAAACTAGCGAAAAGACTTGCGGGTTGGACCTAAAGGGGGTTTGTGCGTGTGTGTGTGTGTGTGTGGGTAGCTAACTAGTGAAAACCATAAACTTAGTGTTACTGTGCAATTTACCATTCATAAATAGAAAAATTCCGCCACATTTTTCAAGTGTTGTATAGCACTAAAACAGTAACTTTCTTTTTAGGAACATTCAGTAGCTTTACTATATTCCACGAAAACATTACTTGCAATATAAAAGAATAACAGTACAGAGTAGCAAAACACAGAGAGACAGAGAATAAAAGTACAGAGTAGCAAAAACAGAGAGTTAGAGAGAGGGAGAGAGACTAGTGGTTGCCAACGGCTTCAACTACTGCCGGGAGCCCGAGAGGACAACATGCTGTACTCAGTTCTTACAGCGGTGTAACTAGTGTCTCTACGAGGGTACACAAAGTACTATGACAGATTTTTTGATAACAAGATTTGGAATATGTTAAAAAGAGATAGGACTTTACTGATGAATGTCTTAATGCATATCTTAGTAAATCATTTTTGAAAAATTTTTATTGAGAATTGAAAAAGTTGTCAAACTTTTTTTTGACAGTTTTTTCAACTTTTGATAAAAATTTTCTTAAATAAATTGTTAATATATGTCCTTAATATATACATTAATCGGACCTAAAGAAATATAAGGTTTTGCTAATATTTTGGATAGCCATGGGCAGGAATGGGCCAATGATTTTTTTTTTTTTGGGTTTTCTTTTAAAAATTTTAGAGGTATTACATCTACGTTATTTTCATAACAAATTTACAACAAATCTTTGATAGTAAGTTGTTATTGGTTTAATTCAAACTTACAACTTAAATTACTTTTTTACATACTAAAAACAATCAATAACAACCTGTATTTAGGATTTGTTGTATAAGTGTTGCGAAAATGTTATGAATTTACCATTTATTTCTTACCAATTTAATTTGGTTGGGTTTTACATTTATTGGGCTAATTTGAAAATTTAACATGCCAATTTTAAATTTTGAGAGAATCAATTCTAAAATTTCCGGGAAGGGCGGGGGGCGGTGAATAAATTTACAAGTAATTTAAATTTTTATGACTAGCTGTAATAGAGAATTCAAAAAGCTAACGGGGCAATGGCCCCCCTTGGCCCAACAGGGCTCCACCATGCATGCTTTTAATACTATTTTTCCCCCAAGGATATCATGTGGTATGGGTAGGGCGGTAAATAAGCTAAGCTTTTGCTGAGTAGTGTGTGTTTGAGTTTGGCTCGTCAATAAAAAACAAATGTTTAAGTTTGGTTTGAGCTTAAGACAAACCTAAAAACAATGTTTGAACTCGAGCTTGTAAGAATACCAAAAAGCTTGAGCTCAGCTTGGCATGGCTTGATTAATTAGTTAAGCCAAGCTCAAACTCGAGCTCAAGTCAAGCTTTTATCCTGGGATCCAAAAAAAAATTGCATCATTAAATGCTTATATCACCAAAAATCAAGTAACAAATATATATATATATATATATATATATACACACACACATATAATATACTCATTTTATCATGCTTCTAACACTCGTGATTAGAATTTGTTTAAATTACAACTTTACATAATTAAATCCATCCATCATCATTTATTGTCTATAGCTTGAGTAATTGTTCAAAATACAATTTTTACATCCACATTTGTTATTCGTACAACTATAATCTTCACAAATCTAAATAAATTAACATTCCAAAACATATATATATATATATATATATATATATATATATATATATATGAATAATCAAGCTATAAATTAACATTTCAAAACATGTCTAATGTCATAATAATAAGTTTATTTAGTAAACATATATCAAGCTATAAACGAGCTTAACCTCGGCATGTTTTGTACTGAGCCCTATTGTTCACAAGCTTGTTTACAAACATTTTTTTTTTTTTTTTTTTTTGCTTAAGCTTAGTTTGTTTATTAAACAAGCCTAAAACTAAGGCTCAAGCTTAGCTTATTTGTAAACAAATGAACATGAACAAGCTTTTTATTGAGCCGAGCCCGAGTTGTTTATGAACGGCTTGATTCGTTTATAGCCCTAGGTATAGGAGGGATTGAAATTTGTTATGTTATGTCCCATACGACCATACTTCTTTGTTTATTCTTTGAACCACATATATATTTTAGATCATATATTATAAATGAAAAAAAAAATTGTGTACACATATACTACTTAAAAAGACTAGCTTATTTAAAAATGGTGTACACATATAACCTTCTCCCCTCTCCCCGTGTGTGTGTTAATATTTAGTATTTTCTCCAAAAAAAAAAAAAAAAAAGATTACCTAGCTCCATACATCTAAGAAAATGTTAGGACTTTCTCAGCAATTCTAGGTCAATAAAAACCATCTTCTCAAAAAAGAAAATGTCAATAAAAACCGGATCTGATGAAAAATAAAAAACAGTATTACCAAAAAAGAATTAATTAAAAATAAAAATAAGAAAACCAGGTCAATAAAAACCGGCCCAGATGACGAATAAAAAAAAAAAGTATTACCAAAAAGGAATTATTTAAAATTAGAAAACGGAGTCAATAAAAACCGGCCCTGATGACAAATAAAAAAACAGTATTATCAAAAAAGAATTAAAAAAAAAAAAAAACAATCATTATGGATAAAATTTTATAAGAAAAGAGGGCCACACAAACCCCTTTTTCTTATAAAATTATAGTTTTGCCCTTGTTAACAATATCTTTAATTCACTTGAAAGTAATGCTACATGAAATAACAAAACTTTTTTACAATATTTTTACAAATTATTAAAGTAGCAAATTTTTATTAGTTTACATCTAGATAAAAACAATTAAAAAAATAAGTTTACCGATTCAAACTTTCTTCTATTTATTTTTATTTTTATTTTTTATTTTTGGATGCCACACAATACAATATTATTGGGTACCCCTCATCATATCTTAGACAGTTACATTTTATACGTGGAGCTTAAAAATAAAACTAAAAAGAGGTTTTGGTCCAAGCTCTTTAAAAAAAAATTAATTAGAAAGCCCAAATATCCAAGCACATGTGAAAGCCAGAGAAAGCCCAAAAATCCAACTAACCAAGCAGGTCGGGCTTGGCCCAATGGACCTACCATATGTGTGTGTGTTATTTTTGTTGATTGGGATTATGTGCTTGATTTTGTTGTACCTCATGGGTCCTTTGCCTTTGATGTTCTTGATATCTTGTTGCTTTATTAAAGGACCTTAGTGTTTTGTAGTTCTTTTGTGAAACGCAATAAGGGTTGGATCTTGTTCTACCATAGCCATAACGGGAAATCCATCCATAAAAAGAGAAAACCTCTTTGAAAAATATTATTGATATTCTGAAGTGTCTTAATTGAATTTTCGTTTTATATATTACATGCCTATTTAAGCTCTTAAAAAAAAAAAAAAAAAAAAACTTATTTTGCAAGTCAAAACTAATCCTTGATACCCTATCATTATAGGACTCTAGTTTGACTAGAAAACCCTTAAAATACCAAAAATCAAGGAAATAAAACCTTTAAAGTTAAATAATGAAAATTACATCAAAAATAAAAAATTAATAAACAATAAAAATTAAACCCATATCTTGTCCTATATAGACCGCCTTTATTTGAATGAAACTCAGTCTTGGGTTTTCATTTGAGAATTGAAATCTTGCTCTCAAAATTTAAAAAAAAAAAAAAAAGACTTAAAATACTTGATCATCTTCAAAACCTGGTTGAAATGATTAATTTCCCATTACTTACATAATTTTAAATTTCTTCTTTACACCCTTCAATTGGTTTGTAATATTAACCAATAAAGGATTAAAGAAAACACCTTTTTTTTTTTTTTTTTCTCAACCAGCCATAAAAACATAACTATCATTCTTACAGTCCATTGTTCACGTTGCTGAAACATAGCTATCATTCTTGCACTCTATCGCTCACGTTGCTGCCGGACCTGCTATCTTGTTGTTGATTTTAATTCCATCAATTCAGTTTCTTCTGATAAGTAGATGCTAGTATATTTGTTTGCTAGTCTTCGAATTCCGATCCACGCCACTTTGTGTATTTCAATAATTCATTATTGGTATTTTTGTTTGTCTACTTGTCAGCTACTTTTCTAACAATCCTATCAAAAAAAAAAAAAAAAATCATATTGCTAATTATGTTCGTCTATTTTTCTTTTGCATATTTCTAACATTTAACATGCTACATATTGATCTGTCATTCAATATGATCACTTCATTAGAGTTTACCTACGGATAGGAATTAGGATGCTCATTTATATCGTGCAAGTTAGGGGAAGACACATGCATGCTTTTTTCTGATAATGGTTAGACGCACGTGTTAGTAGGATTTGCATCCTATCTCACGTTAGTCATAGATGAACTAACAGAATCTGTATTGTGAAGTATCCAAATTTTATAATGCATAAAATATGTGCCTATAATTTATAACTATTGACTAATAGTGTAATTAGATGGATTTGAATGAGGAGGTAGCTAAGTCCATAATTCCTTTGGATTTTTGTGGCAACTAGCCTTGGTTTATGCTACACATCGCTATTTGTGCTACATTATTCATTGAAGACAACGACTGAAAAGACATGTTCACTGTATTCCCATGCAATCAAACACATGAAGACAAAGAGTCTGTCCTGAAATAATATATCAACTTCAAACTAGTGAAAAATGCTATGATATAGTATGCATGAGTCCACAAGCTTTTCAAGGTTTGTGTAATATTCTGCGAAAATTTGGTGATCTTCATGACACACAACGTACCACAGCTGAAAAGCAAGATGCCAAATTCTTCACATTCTATTTTCATTGTTTCGAGGAGATCATTAGTTGCCATTTTCATAGAGTTTTAAGATCAATAATTATGCTAAAAGATCAATTCTTTCAACAACTTGATAGAATCCAAGTGCCTTCTGAAATGCTAGAAAGTAGTTGGTTCAACCAAAATTTTAAGATAAAGATATCATGTATATATTTTCTTTTTGATAGTTGTTGGTATAAATATTTTTCAGGTAAATTTTTTTGAGATATAATGTTAATCTTGGGATTATATTGGCTATATTGGGGCACTTGATGGAACAAATGTTTGTGTCAAAGTGTTTAATGAGGATGCACTAAGATCTCAGAGTAGGAAGGATTACCCAACACAAAATGTGTTGGCTACATACTTGTTTGATTTGAAATTTATGTATGTAATACCAGGTTGGGAGGAACTACTTCAAATTCGAGAATAATAAAGAATGCTTTAACTAGGAACAATAACTTAAAAATCCCACAAGGTAAATTTAATTCAAATACATATTAGGATGTATTTTATATAATTTAAAATTAGGTAAAATACTATTTTTGTCCTTAAACTTTAACAAAAGTTTGTTTTTCATTCCTAAACTTTAAAAATTTCTTCATCCCTAAACTTTGTAAAGAGTTTTTTCAATAGTTTAGAGACAAAAATAGGGATAAAAAGAGAATTTTTTTTCAATAGTTTAGAGATAAAAGATGAACTTTTTAATAGTTTAGGGATGAAAAATGAACTTTTTAAAGTTTAGGGATGGAAAAAAAAAAAAACTTTTGGTAAAGTTTAGGGACCAAAATAATATTTTACCCTAATTTTATAGTATATAATTAATAATTGTTATTGTTTATTAGGTCAATTTTATCTTGTTGATGCGAGATATATGAATAGAATCATGATTTTGAAACCTGGACCGAACTGTACAGTCCAACCTGGTTAACCAGGAGCCACTCATTAAGACAGTCCTTTTAATCTCAAAACTCACCTTACACAAAAAAATATAGTGAACTGTGCGAACCACAGTCAAATCGCTCGGGTTTGAGAACTATAATCGGGTCTCACAATTCAGGACAAAACTTTAAAAAAATTGACTTCATCAATTCATCTCCGATAAAACTAAGTTTCTTTGCCACTATATGCGATTTTCTCTATCTTTTAATCTCTCCTTCTCAACTCCAAATTTGAAATTGCAGTCCCTAAACACACTAAATCAGTAAATACACATAAAATGAAATGAAAAACATAAACCTTTTCTTCTTATTCCTTGTCTGTGAAAAGTTGGACATATGGCTCTATGTCTCCACCTTTCATTTGGTTTGTTATTTTTTATTTATTTATTTATTTATTATTATTATTATTATTATTGGTTTGATTGCTTCAATTATTGGTAGTCTACTATTGGCATGTGTAAAGTTGTGATTTCTAACTATGTTGTGTTGGTTTTAATTTCGTGTCAAATTTGATTGTAATTTCTTCTATCATTTTCCTTGTATGTATGTGGGATTAATTGTAAGGGATGAGTGTGAGAGATTGGTGAGGATTTAAGCTTCAAAGAATGTACAAGTAGATTTCGTGATTGACTCACGATTGTCTTGCGAGAAGCTTATCCATGAAAGAGCCACGTGTGGAGCACATGACTGAAAGATAAAGAGTTGCACCAAACTGTACTTTTTATGAGTGTCTCGCAGGTAAGGCCAACCGACGAAAGACCTGCAAAACATTCTGTTTGGCAAAAAGTTATGTTTTGCTTTACCATTTCTTTACACACACTATATATAACCTCATCACCCACAAATTGTAAGGAGTGTTTTTCAAAGAGAAAACCCTAGCTAGAAAATACACTTGAAAGTTAAAGATTGTCATACCCACAATCATCTACACATTTTCTTATGGTTTTCCTCAACTCCTACCTCTTCATCTCTATATCCTTGAGAGGTTGTTAGCCCAAACACTTACCACACTCAATCTGAGTGTAAAGTGAGATTTTGGTGCTACTGTGAAGTATTGGAAGAAGCCATTTATTGGCAAATGCAATTCAGTTGAATTATGGGATCTGGAAAGTTAGAGAAGACAAGACTTCGAGAAGTCAATTGGTAGCAGGAGCTTGGAGGACTCAAATACATGAGGTAAACTAGGCTTGGAGGGTCTTTTTTTATTCGTGTACTTCAACTTTATTCTCTAATGGATCGATTTCGATTTGAAGGGTCGTGAAGAGATTTTTCGCAGAATTCTTATAAAACATCTCGGTGTTATTTTGTGTTAACATCTCTCTTCCCTACTCTTTAATCTTTCATTTTATTCTTAATGATGGATAAATATGGCTTAGAGTAGTGTTATCAGTTCATTGCGCTTATATACTCTTGTTCCACACTTAGTTTAAGTTAAAGTAAAAGCAATCTAGCTGTAATTTTTAATTGGAGGTCTGAACAAGCTCTTGTGTTTTAGCACAAATCTGAGCTTTTCGCATGTGATTCGTTCCTTTCTTATGCAGCATACTTCAAACCCACCGATTCCCAACAATTTTTATATTAAATTTATTTATTATTTTTGTACTATCATTGTAATTTTGGATTAAAAAAATGAATAAAATATTGTATAAAAAGTGTACACTATTATAAACATTTGTATAAAAGTGTCTTATGTTATACGCATTTATTTAATTAGTATACAATATAAATCTTACCTTGATATTATAATGTAAATAAATAATTTTTCTCCTTATTATTATTGTTTTTTTTTTTTTTTAACAATTGATAATATTGTGTTAATTTTTGAAACACTATAATGAAAGTTGTGATATGAAAAATACATTTGAAATATGGTATTTATATTTATTTGGTCTATTTTAGTCAAATTTTAAATAATTATTAAATTAATTATGACATCATCATAGTTTGACCTCGCCCGATCTCAAAAATCTTGAATCTCTTCCTTTTATGGTTTGATGAATAGTCCGAGTTTTAAAATCATGAATAGAAGTCATTTGATTGCACCTTATAGGAGAGTGTGTTATCATTACAATGCTAAAGAATTGTTTAATTTGCAAGATATGTCACTACACAATGCTATTGAAAGGGCATTTGGTGTATTGAAAAAGAGATTTTCTATTATAGCAAGTACTACGGAGCCTACTTATTTGGAGGATACACAAACTAAAATTGTTTTAGTGTGTTGTATTCTTCATAGTTATTTAATGGGTGTCAATCCTAATGAAAGCCTTATTGTTGAAGTTGATGAAGAGGTTTTACAATCTCATCTTAAACATGTTGCCCCTACTCCAAGAGAAGATGATGAGGATGCTAGCAAGGGGATATTATAAGAGATTCTATAGCATTGTTTTATATGTTTGTTTGTTTGTGTTTGTGTTTTTTTTTTTTTTTTTTTTTTTTTTTTTTTTTTTTTTTTTTTGTCCTATTAATTATAGCATGGGCAATATATCAAAGAAGGATGGTGGAGATTCAAGCAAATAAGTACAATGGACTAGTATTATGGATGATGCTTTTGTAGATTTTTTTTTTTTTTTTTTTTATACAACAAGTGAACATAGGTGGAGGATTTAATGGAACTTTTACCTCTAAGGCATATAATGACATAGTGAAAGAGTTAGTTGACAAATTTCACTTGGAGATTAACAAGGATAAGGTGAAAACTCTACAAAAGACACTGGAGAAAAAAATTCATGAATTTCATGACATATTTAAAGAAGGATTGAGTGGTTTTAGATAGAATGATTCTTTACATATATGGACAATTGAACCAGAAGTTTAAGATGTATTCATAGTGGTAAATTACTATTCAATCACTTGAGTTTTATTTTGCATTACATAAACATATATTTTTTTTATTACCATTTTTCTTGGTTTGTAAAGTGGATGACAACTACTATGCTCAACAACCCTAAGATGGCACAACTTTAGGCTGTAGATAGCGCAAAATCAATTTTTTTTAGAGAACTTTGAAGTCGAAGAAGGTGATCAATCAAGGTCTCCAAAAATTAATGTTGTACGTATTCAAGTGTCACCAAGCGATGCAAAGTCTTCTAAAAATAAGAAAAGAAGAGTGGTAGAAGATGATGAAATTGGGAATGTAATTTCTCAATCATTTGATAATGTACCCATGTCAATTGATAGAGCGATTGAGGTTATGGCAAAGTGCTTCTCAAAGTCATATGAAGCAGAATTTCATATAGCTTTGGGGTTACTAGACTTGGATCCAATTTTGAAGACTGAGGCCTACATATTTGTTGTTACTGTATTTTTTTCAACCTCGATTTGCATGCCGAACCCCGAAAAATTCAAAAATATCTTCTTCTTTTTTTTCTCCATGGGACCGCGAGAACATCCAAAATGATGTGGCGTAATCCGTTCGGGCACCAAAGAACGTGAAATGCCTTTTTCGACTAAAATGTCCCAAATGCCCCTAGTCAACCCTAGGTTTGTCCGAAGGACAAACGAGGTCAAAACCCTCACAAAACAACACTTTTCATAGTTTTACATCAAACCCAAGCTTCTCAAAGATTTTTAACAAAAAACCCTAATTTTGAACCAACTATCAGAACGGGTTGAAACCAACGCCATTGTGAAGATTATCAGATTTTCATTCCAACGACTATTCATGGGTCGATATCGAAGTTAAAATGGCCGGGATACCACGAAAACTGAGATGACGTATCGATCGATGCACCACTAACTTCTGAGAGGCATAACTTTTGATCCAATAGTTTGATTTCTAAGATCCATAACTTTTCAAAAACAAGAAGTCAGGATCTTTCAAGGGGTGTCGAGATCAGTCCCATCCCAGGCCTTTTGAGGCCGGTGGTCCTTGAAGGGCTGCCACCTTAAAACGCGTGTTGGGGCTATAAATAGCCCTACACACCCTTCAGACAAAAGAGGAAGACATTTTTTTTTTTTTTTTTTTGCTTTCTACCTGGTTTCTCTACTATGTTTTTCTCTCTTCCAAACACCAAAAAAGACACAAAACACCCAAAAAAACACATTAAAGCCTCTTGATTCTTCTCTCTTCACCAACAACATAAGGTATTGTTCTTATACCTAATCTTCCTTTCCTTGGTTCTACACTTTGGATTTGGGGTTTAGGGTGTGGATGTAGCTAACCTAAACCCCAAATCCAACGTGTAGAACCAAAGAAATGAAGATTGCGTATAAGGACAATACCTTGTGTTGTTGGTGAAGAAAGAAAAAGCTACATCAACACCCTTAACCTTCTAAATTTTTTCCTAGCATTTATCTTGCTCTTTTTTCTTGAATAACATGATTTATTTCCTTCTTTAGAATTTTTTTGCTTTATTTGTGTTTCTAGCTTAAATCTCTTTGTTGTTATGTCTTATGCCATGTTTTGTGCTTAGATCTATGTTCCCACATGTTCATATGTTTAGATCTACATGCTTAGGGTTTTATGCCATATTTTTCTATGTTTTGTGCCTCTTTTTGTTTTATATTGATGTTAGGGTTACATGCTCACATGCTTGTATGATGTTATTAGGCTATGCCTTGCTTGGATCTATGTGTCTGTGTTTATTTCCATGCTATATGGTTAGATCCGAGTCTTCACATGCTTATATGCTTGGATTCGTGTCCTTCCATGTCTATGTGCTAAATTTATATATGTTTACATGCATGTTTCTATGTCTATATGTCTAGATCTATGTTTTCACATGTCTATGTGCTTGGATCTATGTTCTCTACATGCCTTATGCTATATTCCATGTGCTTATGCGCTTTATGCCATGTTCACATGCCTAGACCTAGGCTATGTTTGTCATGCCATGTGCTATTGTAGCATTTTTATCACTTTATCTTTCTTTCTTGTGTTTTGGCCTAATGGTCGGGACCCGATCTAGACCCTATGGTCTTTGTCATCGCCCATACATCTTGGCCCATATCAAAGAGTTTGGATCACCCCTATTTGCATGTCTATGCTTGCTCGCTTCAATGCTTAATGCTTGTGTTAGCCTTTCTAGTACACGGCTTTGCCATGCTTTGCACGCTTAGCGAGTTTGTGGTTATGTGTTTACGTCCAACGCCCATGAGGCCTTGTTTGGACGTGACCATTTGGAATGCATCGCCATGATACTGGTTGCCTCATGCACACCTTTCTCCTTTTTCGCTCTGTACGATGATATGCTTACCATGCTTGTTTTTGCCACCTATTAGCTCTATATGCATTTTCACACGCTTACTTACATGTCCATGCATAAGTCTTGCTTGCTAGTGTGTCGTCCATGCTTTAACACAATAAAGCTATGAACATCCGATCCAAACCTACATTTGTTCCTCGCAAACACCACCTTTTGTTTGTTTTCTTGCTTGTTTGCCTTACCACTTGTTTGCTTGCATCCTTGTTTCTATGCTTGCTATGCTCATCATGATTATCCACTTTATGACTTTTCATATGCTCTTTGCATCTTTTCCTTCCATGACTTGTCTGTTGGTTTCTTGTCTTTGCCTTTGCATGTACACACATGGAGTAAGTACGCCTGGAACTATGGCACAGTCTCCCAAACACAGGCAAAAAAGGCATGGATGCAAGCAAGTGGTTAAGCCAAGAAGCAGTGTTCTGTAGATTTAGGAGTTTAGCCATTCCCTTTGGTTATGTACTTTTTTAAACCCCTTTCATGCCTCCTCCTTTTCTCCCCTAAATGGTTTGTATTAGGTATATCATGCTGTGTACCATTCGCCCTCATCTCTAGAGTATGGCGACCCCTGTTTACTTTCCTACACCTTTATTTTAGGCCATGTTCTAAGGATGTAGGCATTTACTTTCCTGTTTTGTGTGTTTGCATTATGCATGATATATGTACATATATACCTACCCACCTCTTTGTGTATGATTTTCATAGTCCATGTCACCTAAGGCAAAGCGATGTCTAATTTCCTCACGAAAGTAAGGTGACTTGTCGCCAGATTTTCACTGTAGAAATCTGGCACTTTGCTCGAACGCCTCGAGAAAGTATAGATTGTGACCACACCCATTCAAAAGCCAAACTTCAAAGCCCCCGTGCATGCAAAGCCCCATTAGCCAATGCCAAAATCATGTTTTTACTGCTAATTTCCGAAAATTAAGGTTTTATTAAAATAAAGGACTATCCTTAGACATACGTTTTGGGGTGCCTAACCCTTTCCCCACATGTAACCAAACTTCCGGACCTAAGAATCAAGATTTTTTTGTCATCCACATTAGATTAGAAAAAATGCCCTTTTTCTTAATCTAGGATCGATAATAAAATCAACTGGAAACAGGTGACCAATCACGCCTTAGAAAAACCTAATAATTGGCGACAACTCCACTCACCTTTGGTAATCTCTTAAAATTTGGCCCAGATTCCTACTATAACGCCAAAGGTAGACAAATACCCTCCCCCACCAAGAAAGAGAAAGCACTCGAAGCCCCGCGCGAACCGCACCATCATATCGAGAAGGGCCTTCCAACGAGGCCCCATGTGCATGGGAGCTGTTGCCACTGCGAGTGGTCAAACGAGGGCCCGCAACGACAGTGGCGGTGGTTTTTCCTCCCCATTCCGATCGAGGCCAGGCATCGACAATATTTTTGATGGAAAATCCATTGTCTAAGGAGATTTTCTTTGGTTGCCCAGATGATAAGCACAAAGATGTCCTATTGACATTGATGTCTAGGTCTAAAAATTAAGAAGTGTGAAATTTCTTGACCAACTTTAGGTTTGCTTTAATTTCTTGGATTTCTTGAATTGCTCTACGACATACTTAGAAATCTACGTTTGAATTTTAGTCAATGAATATTGATGGATTTAAGAAGACAATGTCTACGGTTTGAACACAAAGACAATCCGTGTGCCCCACAATTGCACCACTCCAAAGCATTGTTCACATGGAGTCTAAACTAGAATCATTCTTATGTTCTATAAAATGAAGGATACAATAGTAATCGTATTATAAAATATTTTCATTCCATCCCCTCTAATGTTACTTCCAAATATGTTATTTACATTTCATTCCTTTTTTTTTAAACATCTAAACAAGATTACTTAATTCCATTACATTCATTTCCATTGCTTATAAATTCCATTCCATTTTTTTACTAATAATTATGTTCCATTCCATTTCATTCTCTTAAGAACTCCCGAATGAAGGCTAAATCTCAAGCATAAAAATGGGTTAAAATAATTTAAATTGATGCATTTAAAAAAAGTCCATACATACAATATTATATTAAAAAAAAAAATGAAAAAACTATATGATTTCTAATTCTCTTTGTTTGTGTTAAGTAAAAACTTGACAACTATAGTTTCAAGCTTTCAGCATTTGTGAGACATCAGTGCAGCATGATTCGTGATACAAATCACTTTTATTTTGCTTATTTCTTTGGATCATCATGTGCCTTCTTCTCTTTTTTACTTTCAAAGTCAGAGAGGAATCAGCACTTTGCTTCCCATCTTAATGTTATTAATAATGTCACTAAGTATATATAATGTTCTTGGCAAGTACAGCATATTTGATACTATTTTCATTATTTTTTGCATTATAATTAGTAGTTCTATATGAAATTAAATTTTGTTTCTACTACGAAATCTATTTACCATGAAAAATTATTTGGTTTTATTTTCTATATGTTTGATCCAACTAATTAAGACCATTTTTTATTACTTGAGCTGCTAAGCTACCATTTTCTTTGGAAAGAGTAACTAGTTCACATGACTTTTCATTGGATTTTTTTTTTTTTTTAAATGTGAGAAGCTTAATATTAGAACCTTTTTAAATGTTTATTTTTAGTCTGATTATTGATCTAGTTGAAAGTTTGTGATTTTGTTTTGATAGTATTTATTATTGAATTATTTATTGGAGAATTGTTCTTGAACCAAATTTTCAAAATAATTATTATTTTTCTAATAAGACCTTGGAGGCTTGTACCTTTATATGAGGGTGAGGGATCGAAGGCAAGGCTCCATAGGCATATCAATATATTCTAATTGTTTCCTGTAATTTAAAATGAAATTTTTACTTCTTCTTCTTCTTCTTCTTTTTAGGTGTTAGTGTTAGATATAGTATGGCTCAAGTGACCTAAACTAATTGCAAGCCCATGCACTTGTGGAACAAGCATATTAACCTTTGTTAGTTTATGGGTAGCCTAGGGTTAGTAAAGTATTCTCTAGTATATAAACTCTATATTGGGTAAATTGTAACACAAGTGCTTAATCTATATCTATATAATAACTAATAGCTGAAATGTTTAACTTTTTGTTGACCACACCTCATTGCGCCACGTGGCTATATAAATTAACGCCACGTATACATTTAAAAATTCCAAATAGTTGTGACTTTTCATTTTTCAATAAGCACCTTTTCGGTCAATAGACACATTTTTATTCAATAGAATGCTTTTTAATCAATAGACACTTTTTCATTCAATAGGCACATTTTCATTCAATAGACACGTTTTCGGCCAATATGCACTTTTTTGGTCAATAGGCACCTGTTTGTATATCCAACACCAAAACATTGTGTCTTTTCATTTGGTGGAATAAAAGAAACATTTTAGTGATATTTTCACAATATTTTGTCTCTTGGGTTTGGTGGTAGTTACCAATTAACAAACAAATACCTCTCTCTCTCTCTCTCTCTCTCTCTCTCTCTCTCTCCTTATTATTATTTTTTTTTTGGAATAAATCTCTCTCCTTATTATTTAGTTTTATGACCTGACTCCAAGTTTCTAAAAAAAACCTAAAGAAACACAAGGTGAATTAAGCTTCAATTGCCTCCTTCCTTTTCTTTCACTCCAATCTCTATCTCCAATGAAGATCTGGAAAATCCAATTGCTTTTGTCCAATGAAACTACCAAACTTATAATAATGCTTCTTTTTCTCTTTATCCTTTCTATGAATTTAAGTTTTAATTTTAATTTTTTTTTCTTAACACAAAGTCTCACTTTGTTAATTCTCACGTGCTTGTAGGCATAAAGTACTCTATGATCAGATCTGCTATTATCTTCTTTTGCTACAACGCAATTTTCTCCTTAAAACTTCTTTTTCTTCAAGATTTTTTTTTGAGGGTGGCTCGTGCTTCACAATTCACATATTCCACTTATGTATTGGACTCCTCCTCTTCTTCTTCGGTCAATGCATCAAGGTTAGGGTTTTTGATTTGTTCAATAGAAATTATAATTTTGTTGCTTTTTCTTATAAGTTTGTCAATTGTTTATTTTGTTTATTTAATTGCTAGGCCTGAATCTTTTAATTAAATCTTTAATTTTTTTTTTTTTTTACCTTTTAAAAGTTTTAATATTTTGAATTTTAACATTTAAAAGGTAACTCATATTTCTCTAATATTTCTATGTTGTGTAGACATTTTTTTTTTTTTGGCTGATTCCTTTTTTTTTTTTCTTTTTTTCTTTTTTTTTCTTTTTGCCTTTCAGAAGGTTTAACATTTTTTTGTTCAATTTTTGCTATATCTAAAACTGTCTGGTAGATTTCAAAGCTCAACACCTATAGACATAGATTTATTTTTAAAGACTATCTCATCATTTTATTATATTTTTCCATTGTGTAGTCACATAATTTTTGTTTTATTCCAATAAATTATAGGCTCACAATCTTCTAATTGTTTGATTTACATATGAATTTTTCAGTTCATTTTTTGCAATACATTTAATTGTCTGGCCAATTTCAATAGTAGAAAAGCTATAATCATCTTTTGAGAGTAACCCTTCTTTCTATTGTATTTTTCTATTGCGTAATTATATATATATATATATATATACACATATTGTTTTATTTCAATATTTTTGAAGCTTTGAATCTTCTGATTATTATTATTATTATTATTATTATTATTATTATTATTATTATTATTATTATTTTTGGCCTTTTGGAAGTTTTAACATCTTAACTTTTGGGTTTATTTTTTCCATTATCTGAAATTGTCTAGAAGATTTCAATGAATATCCATGGATTGTTACTTTTAAGGGTAACCCCATCTTTATTATCTTATATTTCTATTCTTCGCTTTTCTTTTTCTTTTTTCTCTTTTTTTTCTATATTTTTTCTCTAATTGTCCGTGTTTATGTATCTTTTGTTTTTCTTATTTTTACTTTCATAGCGTATGTACATGTTGCGTATGTTCTTTGATTCTTTCTTTAAAGGTTTGTGTGTGAGTATGTGTCATCGTGTCTTGGTACTTATGCAAAATCTATAAAGACTAAAGATGCTTCTTTTTTATAATGAATCCTGTGTATTTCATGACTTTAGTGAGTCGTATACTTAAATGGTACCATGGTATTTCTGATTGCACAATTTCCTTTGTAATACGTTCTTTACAAGTAGGAGGTGGATTTAAGACTTTGATTACAAAAGAGATATCCAGATCTAACATCGTCCCATATTGGTTCTCAGGAGTATATTCTTTGGATGGTTTGATCTGCTTGAGAGGTGGCCATGATTTTCATGTATTTAATCCCACCACTGGAGAGTTTGTCAGTCTCCTACTTTGTATATATGGATTATTGGTTTGATTGTCTTTAATTTAGGTATTTGGGTTATTGGTTTTGATTAAAGTTGAATGATGAAGAAAAATGAATAGAAGGGAAAAATCGAAATCATCTACAACCCCACTTAGAGAAGAAGCGGAGAAGGCAGAGATGCCCTCAAGAACAATCTTATAACTTACACATCTCATAATGTACCACAAATTTACTAAGTTGACAGAAATTCCTAGAAAATACCTTTCATGAAAAATTGAAAATTTACCTTATATTTTTGGTACGTATGGGATGGATATATAAGAGTCTGGCTTGTCAGTTTGTAGGACAAACAATGTGACCCATAATTGAAAAAGTTACTAAAAAACACTTTTACCTGCATTTATTTTGCATAAAGCGTATACTTCAATATGACACCATTTTTTTATATTTATTCTAAGACATAGTATAACTTCTTTTTATAGGTTTTTAACATGAATTGTTAGAAATATGGTGGTATAATTATATGTATTATTGAATTTTGATTTTTGTATATGATTCAAATTTGAGAAAATTTTTAGTTAAATTAAAGTAACCATTTCAATATTACATTATTATTGAGAACGTCAAAAAGGGTCAAAGAGAAAGAACAGTTTTAAATATACTACAAGTTGAATATTTATATGTTTACAAATCACATTGCAGAGATTAGTGTGTGTGGCTTTGTGCAATTGAACTGTCTATCTTAATTGATTCCCTTACTCCCTGCAAAAATATCTTTTGAGGGTGGGCCACAACCTTCACTTGCAATGTTGAGGCTGAATTGCTGGAAATAGAGATTGAGTCTATTGATGGAACTAGAGAAGTAGAAGGAAGCAGAAGAATGCAATATTATAATGGTTAGCTCTTTCTAATGTTCACAACCACTATTATATAAGCATGTAATTTTTTTTGAATCCAAAATCTAATGGCTTTTCATGCTTAGCAATTTAGTGGCTTATAGAAATGAAGTAATTTGAGACACATAATTAAATGATATAATAGTTCTCAACTCTCTCTAATTCTTTGACCATTCAAATCAATAGAAATTTTGTATCTTTGTTGTGTCTTGAGGTAGCACCATGAAAGGTTAATAGCAAATACAAGATTCTCTTTTTGTGAAACTTGTTTCTCCAACTTCGTTAACCTAATTTTTTTTGTTGATTAATTTAAAACCATTTTCTTTCTTCCTTCATTTTCATTTATTTATTATAGATTGTATGCAAAGATGATCCATGATGCATTGATTCATTTTCAGTTACCTAAGATTCTTGATTTACAATAACTATGATTATTTACAAGAACTATGATTGCATATTAAAAGTTTGCTGCTTCAAACTATTGGATCATTTTTGGGAAAAGCACTTTAGCCTCCAGATGCTCTTACGATTCAAAATGTAATTGAAATTCTTGTAAAGTTTTTAGACCCTACAAAAACATAGTGTTTAACCTAATTTATTTGCCATGTTCTTATTTAGGTTAATTATTCAAATCTTGGTTAAACATTAATCACAAATAACATTCACAACAGTAATTTAAATAACACAAGATTTGATGATCTAGGAAAATCAATGAAACAAACTAGTTTCAACATAAAAAAAAGAGCTGGGGGGAGGGGAGGAAGGGGGGAGGGAACTATCCCAAGAGAACAATTCACTATATCAAATTAAGATTTACAGTTCAAGAATACCAATTCATAGTAAATCTAACTACAGTTACTAAACTGAGCTCTGAATTCCTCGGACTTCTTTAATATGGACTTGCTCTCACATGAAACTCCAGTTCACGCCTTTAAATCTTTCATATAGACCTCCAGTCCATATCTCTAAGACCACCCTTGAAGGTCCAAAGTCTCTACAAAACATGCCTTAGGGTTTCTTTTAAATACCATGTGAATTTGATTTGAAACCCTAATCAATTGATGGGCTTAATAGACGGTTGGGCTTTAATTAAATTCTATAAATCCATGTCTCGATTGGTCGAGTCTTTCTCTTGATTGATCGAGCTTGGCATATTTCGAATTCTTTGAACCTATAGCTTCCTTGTTCTTGTATTCTGACTTGAAATACCTTGAACATTATCTAATATACCTTATAGAATTTAAAATCTATATCTAGACAAGTTTATGCTCACAATTTGCAAATTGTTCTAAACTTTTAGACCCTAACACTTTTTTAAAAAAAATTGGACTTTAAATGATATAGAGACACTTACCCCACTTGGTACATACCATTGGATACAAGATTTTTTATAACATTATATATATATATATATATATATATAAAATAAATAAAAAATAAAAAACATTTTGTGTAAAAGGTCACCATCTTTGCCCTGTACCATTGGGACCCAAATATTGGAAATATGCTTCCTATAGGGTCTATCTTTTAATGCTTCAATCCAACCTTAACAATTGCAGATTTTCTTGCACATAGTTACCCATTTGTGCTACCAATAATTGGAAAGAGGAAGCTGATGAAGAAGATCCTTTGTTAGTTATTCTTGCAGGACTGGTGATTCATGCAGGTTGATCATTAAGCTGATCCATTCTGATCCTTTTTATGGCATTTGCATGCAGTTTTTTTTATTTTTTTATTATTAACCTTGATTCTATTAATGATTTTAAACATATGCACACATTCTTTATGCAATGACCACAAAGCACTTCTTAAACTTTATAAGGATGAAAATATGCAAAATGTAATGGAAAGGAAAGAGCAATTTGTTTGGAATTTTTTTTAATTATATCCAGTTATCTTGCAAAAGATGGAGGATATGAAAATGTAATTTGTAGACCTATTATCAAGCATTAGATTTGTAGAAAAATCAAGGGGTGCTAATGTAAACTCTTAAGAAATTCAATTTTTCTTTTTTCAAGTGCAAGTATTCTTTCCCCTTTCTCAGTTTTTTTTTTTTTTTTTTTCTTCATTTTTTATAACACTTTATTACGCCATTTCTATTCAAGAGAAATCTAACTGAGTTTGTGGCTGGTACAACTTTTCTTCTTTATTTCCTTCTTAATTTAACCATTTGAATAATTGTATAATATATCTATCCAAAGTAGGATTTACTCATTTTGATATGTGAATAGGCTGACTACCAAAACAGCTATGATTTGGAGATGTTCTGCGCAATCCTTTGTGATGGACACCGCCCAAGTGTAGTGCAGTGCAAAAGAAGAGGAAAGAAAATATCATTCTACACTAAACAAGTTGGGAAAGTTGACATTAATCATGCATCCGTCTATGGAAGAGTTATCTCTTTCCTCTACCATAGGTTGTTTTATCAACCCGTTTATTATCCAAAAAAATGTGCAAGGTAATATAGATTTTATTGGTGGTGAATACTACATTTTATTGGAGTTGAGCATTGTATGAAGTTATCACGGTAGCAATTTTTTTTTTTAAAGCTAAGCTATAGTACCTTTAAGCAAAATAGATATTTATATTTTTTATTTAACTATCCTATATATCGCATGGGTTAGCGACTAGTATAATATGTAGTTGTGTAGTGCTTACTATGCACATAGACCATTATGTGGAATCACATAAACTTTTATGTGTGTTCTCTCTTTTATGATCCACACATCATTCAGTCATTACAGACAACAACTTTCACAATAGGCAAGTGGAAACCTAGCAATTCTCATTGCATACATACTACAAATCTATAATAATAATAAAGAAGGAAAGAAAGAGAAGCTGCAAGTAAATCAATGCAAATTTTTGTGGTTGTGTTTTTGAGAATGTTACATAGCAGCAGCCTGCCTTATTATTACTGATAATCCCCTCCCCCGCTTCTTTACTGTAGCATTTGAGTATCTATTTTACCCTCCGTTATCTGCATACATTCAGTAAGATGGTGGAATTAGGGTTCAGGCAACAACGGCCTAAGCAATGTGAGGAAAAAGGCGGACAGGAAGCCCTTTGGCTGGTATGGGCATTGGATTCACAATGATCTTCTCATCAGGAAGCAACTTCTCCCAGTTGAACCTCTTCACAACATTATGCATGAAAACTAGAATTTCCAACCGTGCATACTCTTTTCCAGGACACATCCTAGGCCCTCCTCCAAATGGTACGTAACTATAAGGTAGTGGTCCACTCCCTTCAAATCTTGAGGGGTCAAACTTTTCAGGTTCTGGGAAGTATTCTGGGTTCCTATGTGTTGAATTTGCACTCCAATACAACTGCAAATTTAAGAAAAATTTAACACGTTAAGCTAATTATAAATATAGATATCCAAATTTTGTTAAGACTTGAAAGAGTAATGTTAGGGATACCGACATTTTCCACAACCAGGAACATGACATGTTATTATTTAAGCAAAGTCACTTTCACTTAGGTTCATTATTAAACCATTTTTTTATGCACTAATCACATCATGCTATTACTGTTTTGAAAAATGATATGTTCACAGGCTTATTATTTAATTTGTTAAGGACATATATGCCAAGTTACATAAACACGTGCATATGCATGCTGTAAAAAAAATTGCATATACATACTAACCTTCCAACCCTTTGGAATAGAGAAACCAGCGAAGACAAAGTCATTAATGGCCTCCCTAAAGGCACCCTGAAGAGGTGGGGCAAGTCTCATCACTTCACATGCAACATTCCACGAATACCTCATCTTCTGAATGTCATCCCAGTTAAGTAACTCCCCTGGTTTTTTTGACTTCGCAATCTCCATTTGCTCTATTTAATATAAAAAACGTAAATATATATTGTTAACAATGATTAACAATTTAAACATTTAATTACTTTTTTTATTTTTAATTTATTAGAAAACCAGCCATAAAGGTAGGAAAAATATCATTTTCTTTGAATTATAGTTCACTCGTGAGAAATTGTTAAAATTGAATGGGAGCCTCAGTGGTTGTACTACTAACAAAGTCCGCTAGAAATTTTGGTGGTTAATTGCGTTAGTGATGATGTATGGAATCCACAAGAAATTTTCATCAATAAACTATAGCATATGATATATTATGATTCATGAAGTATAACGTATAATGTAAAAAGTATGACAGAAAATTTATATTCCTGGTATATGATCTAACACACAACATCTATTAAATTTATTTTCAAATATGGGATCCAACGAAGAACCCACTTCAGCAACAAAACTATAAGGCACGTACACTGTTAAACTGTAAACCTTTTTACAAACAAAACAATTTATAGGGCTTGTTTAGTATGTGTGTTTAAATAACTGTTTTCAGTTTTTTTTTGAAAATATATGTAGGTGAAAAGGTGTGTAGAAATATGTGTAATATTGTTTAAAAACTAAAAACATATGTTTGAACTTGCGTATCAAATGGGGCCATAGTCTCTGCCCCTTTCTTCTTCTTTTTTTTCTTTTTTTTTTCCTATCAATAATATTATATTACTTACTTTTTAGAATATTAAGATTAATGACAAAACAAATTTCACAATAGTCAAGGTAATAAGGTAAAAAGTTATGATTTGTACCATTAAAAAAAAAAAATTTATGATTTGTGTGCAATAAAAGTAATATTTATAGTGACTTTACATGAAAATAATCATCTCAATGAATTGTAACGAAAAAAAAAAATTAATGAATTTTTCTTTGTTTATAGCATTGTTATAGATTTCTAAAATTTGTTAAAAATTTTATGAAATTAGATGAAAAACCTTGTGTAATTATTGTTTAAAACTCTAATATTATGTGAAAATAATCATCTCAATTTTCTCCGTTTGTTTCAATAAAAAAACCTTGTGTAAAGATTATTTTCTATATTTTCCTATATGTAGTAGCATTTGAAAAAATGAGTCAAATGAAAGTTATCTTTAGTAAGCGTTCAGCTCTAAATAAATTAAAAATTTAGCTTATTTTACTTTTTAGCTTATTTTTGTTACTATTCATGGGCCATACTGCATTTTTTGGTATTATTTATGGATCTCACTGTATTATTTCAGCTAACTTTTACTTTTATTTACAGGACTTTCAGTAAAAAGTTTTTAATTTCACCAAAATAAGCGAATCCTAAACAAACTCTAGTTAACATAAAAAAAAAAAAAAAATGACTTATTTTTAGAGATTGTTTTCTACTAATTTTTTTTTTTTTTGGAAAACAACTCTATCTCTAACTTAAATAAGGAAAGTTAGGAAATTAGTTTTCAATTTATTGAAAGTTTCTACCAAACATAAAAAAATGATATAATTTTTAAAAAAGTGTTTTTTAGAAAAATGACTCATTTTAAAAAAAAAAAAAATATATATATATATATATATATATATATATATATATCATTACCGAAACAAATAAAGCTTAAAAATAAATAAATAAATAAAGATCATAGAATTAAGAAAGATAAGTGATTGAAAGTTCACCTTTTAGGACCTCATTGTAGATTTCGGGAAGCTCGGCAAGATACTTGACAACAAAAGTAACAGCAGCACTTGCTGTGTCATGGCCGCCAATTAGCAAACCAAGAATCTTGTCAGCTATGTCCATCTCAGTCATGAACTGTCCATTCTCATCGGAGGCGAGCAACATATGTGACAATATATCCTGCGTGGGAGATGCTTTCTTCTCAGCCAAATCAATCTTCCTCTGCTTAATGATAGCCCTCAACTCCTTCTTTATCACCTTTGAAGCCTTAATGGCACGGTTAAAGGGCGTCCCTGGCAAATCTATGGGAATAGAAAGGATCCCAGAAGCCAAAACAGCGAAAGGATCAGCAAACTTGGCAACATGCTTTGGGTCTTCAATGCTCAAGAACAACCTACAGGCCAACCAAAAGGTGTAATTCTTGGCAAGTGGAAACACAGTCACTTCTTGCTTCCCTTCCCAACCAGCCTCAAAGTGTCTTCGTGCAATAGTGTCCATGATGCCTATATATCTTTGCAAGGCCTCTGGCTTCATGAAGTTTGGCAACATCTTTCTCATCTTCTTGGATTCTTCATTGGAAGATGTTTGTAGAGAGGAGGGAAAGATTTTGTTCACAGAACTTGGCCACCAAGCTGTGACAAGTTTGTTTTCATTGGAATATAAGAACTTGTTTCCGGCCGTATTACACATAACAACCACTGGCTCTCCAAAGATCGAAGTCTTGAAGACTTCGGAAGAGAATTTAGCCATTCTATCATAGAAGAACTTTTCTGGGTGACCCTTTCTTCCAGTGGAGAGATACTCAAGGCTCTCACCAATGAAAGGTAAGCCCATCTTCCCCCTTGGAAGATTAGGATGTGAAGCATAGGACTTGTGGTAGAGAAGGAATACAACAGAAAGAGAAGCAATGAAAGCAAAGAGGATGACACCACTAAGGAAGAAAAGCTCCATAGTTGATGAAGCTAGTTTGTGCTTAGGCAATAGCTTTTAGAGGCACGCTTTTGCAAATGCAATATGGGAGTTTATATAGGAAAAATAGTATTGTGTACTCTTGACTACATATACAAATACAATCCGTAATAACGCATTTCCTTGACCACAATAATTGTATTATTTTCACAATGTTTCAGTCAATTTTGGTGTGAGCTACATTATTCTACAGTATGTATTTTTCTTAATGCATTGATATCATAAATAACTAAGACAAACATGGTATATAAAAAACAATGGATATTGACAAACGACATGATATCATTGTCGCACAAGTGAACCTTGACCTACATGAATTAATTAATTAATAAGAGGAAATATGACTACTTTTTTGTTAATCTATCTATATTAGACCAAAAGTGAAAGAAAAAGGCCGGCCCTTCTTTGAAAATGCTACTTACCAATAACATCAACCATGAAGGCAACCAATAAATGGAATTTCTTCTGTATCACATTGTTGAATTTGGAATAAGTAATGTTTAGTAATTAACGGTCCACGTTTGCAACTAACCTAAGATTTGGGCAATACGATATAGGACATACATTAACCATTCATTTTGAAAAAACATTTATAAAGAATTGAAAAAGCTATCAAAACAATTAATCACTTTTTCATTTTTCTATAAAAAATTTTCTAATATATGCCCTAAGGGCATATGTTAGTAAAACACTATATTCTATATTTTTTCTTGCAATTTTTTTTTTTAAGAATATTAAGTATTTTGACACACACACACAATGGGAGAGGAAAGAAGATTTTAGAGAAATTGAAAACGAATTCTTAAATACACAACATAAACTTTAAATTTCTATAACTCACACTTATTTTTTAATATAAAATTAACTCAATTTTTTTTTTAAAATAGTAAGTATTTTAACACCCTCATTTTCTTGTAAAATTTAATCAGGCGTGAAGAAGCAATCAATGCACTGACATTGATGTATTTGGCAAATTGGCAGGGAATATACAAGAATAAAAATAAAATAACTAAAATTGTTTGCTAAGAAATTTAAATGTGCACCCAGCCTATCAACGCTCTTACTGCCACTCTTGTTTCAAGAATCCTAACACCTGAATGCCAGCCTAAAGATTTTCATTTTGGGCAATCTCTATTTTTATGCAAACTATATATTGAGATTTGCGAATTCATGCATATACTATTTGTTAAAGCTTTCTATAACGTCATTTCGATGTGTTTGATTCCATTTATATGTAACAGAAGCGGTGATCTACACTGCATAAGCTACGTCTTAAATATCAATTTTAGAGTTATTCCATCTTCTCCTCTCCGTGGTGATTCAGTAACTCAGCACCTCGGTATTGAAAAGTTTGTATGAATCTTAGTCCGGTTGATTTATTCAAGAAGATAATTTATTTAATCCAATATATTATAATAGTTTCCTTAATATTGATTTTGGTTAACATGAGAAAGTGAAACGTTAAAAATGAAATGAGTAATATAATCCAAGAGACATTAAAAAAGATGAGACTCCATTTGTTTTGAAAGAATACTTTTTCTTTTCTTTTCTTGTATTTTCTTTTCTTTTTCTTTTTCTTTTTTTTTTTTTTTTTTTGAGAAGATTAACAGAATACTGTTGTTGGATTTTTTTTTTTTTATTTGGTTATTTCTTTTGTTGTTGTTGACTTCTTGTTGTTGATTATCCAAAAAAAAAAAAAAAAGACTTGTTGTTGTTGTAGTTGTTTGGTGGGATGAAAAGGCAACTAAATGAAAACAATAAATTTTTTTTTTTTTTTCAAAACAAATCTTAGATGCTGGGTGAGAACAATTTTTTTTTTTTAAATGACCGGGTCATTTGTTTTGGGTAAAATTGGTTGGATATTTTTGTTGTAGGGCTAATTTTTTTTGGCTTGTATATTTTTTTTAAAAAAATTTTAAATCTATAAATTTTTTTTATAGTCTTTAAAATGAGGAAAATGCTAGAGTTACCTTTTTTTTTTTTTTACAAATTACTAATATGATAAGTGATTATTTGTAAGTAAAAAAATTATAAATTCTATAACAAATTATTGGGTAGTATAACATTAGTATATAATCTAATGGTGAGATTTTCTAAATATGAATTCAATAACAAGTTATTGAGGTAGTGAAACTGTAGGGATGAAGGGCCTAGATATAAGTATTGGGCCATGGGTCATAATCGAGGATGTCAAATAGCCCAAGAATAGATAAGTACTAGTGAAGGCATACAGATTAATGGGCCATGGAAGTAGTCTGGTCACAATGAGCAGGAGACATTGTTCGAGGAGAAATACCTCCTCAACTAAGCAAAGGGGAGGTCAAAGGTCCGACCATCCATCAAGAACAGGACAACAGGCAATTGTGCTTGAAAGGATAAACATCAGAGACATATGAGACAAAAGAGAGTTGAGAAATATTTGAGAAGAAAGCTACTACCACTGCATTGAATGTTCTGCATCTAACCCCTTTGCCGCATTAATGTGAAATTGATACATGAACAGTAACTTTCAACCTTACAACTACCCCCAAAGACTTCAGGAATTGGCTAATGGGACAAGTATAAAAAAGATTAGCAATCCGACCTACACGTGGAGGGCTGAGATGAAAGAATGGAAGGGAATATAAAAGAGAGGAACCCCATTATAGAGGGGATTGTCAGAAAAACTAGAGAAAAATCACTGTATACCCAATAACTGTAATTTTTGTATAAGTCTAAGAGAAATTTATAAGAATAGACCTTCCTTAGATTTGATAGAGGAGAATTTTTCTTGTTCAAAACTGTTTGTTTTATTCTTTTTAGTAATAACTAACCTATTGTGATCACTATCCATCTAACTCAGTGGAAGTTTGGTTTCAAGCCCACTCTCTCACAAATTCATTGTTTTAGGCTCTTTAGGCCATTGACCATCCATTTGGGTTTGGGGAGCAAGACGTGTCCTTACAATAACATTATTTAAAGTTACACCAAATATAACTTAAACACAGCATCTCTCTCTCTCTCTCTCTCTCTCTCTCTCTCTCTCTCTCTCTCTCTCTCTCTCTCTCTCACTACCCAAGCTCTTGAAGCATTATAAAGGGTAGTGGGGCGCTCTCTCTAACCGATGTGGGACTCGACGAGTACAAGTCCAAGCTAAGCGCTTGCTTGCTCGTGCCTGCACTCGGGAACGAGGACAAAACCGCACCGCGCCAGGCACCGCGATAGGATACAATCAGATATGGGGGGAACAAATTCCTACCTTACATATATATATATATATATGTGTGTGTGTGTGTGTGTGTGTGTGTGTGTGTGTGTGTGTGTGTGTGTGTGTTTGTTCATTTAAATCCCTTAAATCAGATTGTTTAACCTAATTAATTAACCAAGTGATTATTAGGTTTATTATTTAGATATAGGTTAAATAAGTATATATCACATCATGCACAAAAGCGGAAAAATAAATAACATTATGATATGATGACCTAGGAAAACTGATGAAATGAATCATTTCAAGGTAAAAATCTACGGAGGATTTGACCTAACTATCCTCAAGGTAAAGTAAATCCACTATAAAAGAATCGAAGTTTTTACAAAAAATTTAACCCTAAATCTATTGCTACCTCATGTAGTAACTTATTGACATGACTATGTGCAAATTTCGAATCCACAGACTCCTCTCCTTGAATTTACAACAACACAAGAACCCTTGCTTGTGACCTTGAGATCCCACTCAAAGGTTTCAGATTACCAGCAGTAATGATCTTGTAGCAGCAACCAGGTTCTTCCACTGCTTGATTGTAGATCTTGCTCCATAGATTCTTGTGTAGTTAGAAGGTACAAAACCTCTCAAATCTCACAAATAATAACACACAAGTCTTCCAAAAGTCTCCAAAACATAGTTAGGGTTTCCCTTTTATATGTGAACAAGATAGAATGAAACCCTAAACATTTTTGCGGGCGTGGGCCTTGTTTAAACATTCTCCAAAATCTGATTTCTATTTTAGGGCTAATTTTTTTAGGATTGTATATTTTGTTTTAAATTTTAGATCTATAAATTTTTTATAGTCTTTAAAATGAAAAAAATGCTAGAGTTACAAACTTTTTTTACAAATTACTTATATAATGAGTGATTATTAGTAAGTAAAAAATTATGAATTCTTTAACAGGTTATTGGGTAGTGTAACATTAGTATAAAACATGTGATTCAACAGTAAGATTTTCAAAATATAAATTTTATAATAAGTTATTGAGTAGTATAATATTGCTCAAAGTTACACCAAATGTAACTTAAATGCAACCTCTTTATATATATATATATATATATATATATATATATATATATATATATATAATTTCAAAACTTACCAAAAAAAAATTTATAACAAAAATATTATTTGCTTATAAATAATTGTTTAAAATTATTTTATAAGCATATCAAAGTTTAACCACTGTATATTATATGTATCTACTGTCTACTGTCTACCTAAATAATAATAAAAATGAATAATAAAAAGTTATTGCATAAAAGACAAAATTAAAAAGAATCTATTCACCTGGGTGGGAAAAAGAGATAAATGTTTCACATGTATGATAGTGTGAAATATATCTAAGAAACCACTATATATTATATGTATCTACTGTCTACCTAAATAATTAAAAAAAAAAAGAATAATAAAAATTTAACACATAAAAAAAAAAAAATTTAAAAAGAATCAATTCACTTAGGTGGGAAAGTGAGATAAATGTTTCACATGTGTGATAATGTGAAATATATCTAAGAGGCTCCCTGAAGAGTTTAGTATCCGGAGGAAAATTGCTAAAATGCTAAATTTACCAACTAAATATATTAATAAAAAATAAACAATAAAAAAAAAAGCTCCTGCATAAGTGGAGAGAAAGCCAAATTTTTTTGATATTAAGTTACAGTGTACAACTATTTTTGCACGTGCACTGTAGCTCAGATGCTAATATATATATATATATATATATTATTAAAAATATATTATTTTATTGTGTTGGTGGTGTGATTCTTATTTATTAAAGTGGGTATATTATTTTATTGTATTGTTTGTATCATTTTATTGTATTGAATACTAAAATAAAATCACTAAGGGTGTTTTGTAAAATAATATGGTAAAATAGGTATTTTAGCCTTTTGTGGTGTCAAATTGCTAAATTTTTCGCACCATCAATACTGCTACTATAATAAGCACACATGGACAAAACAAAATGGTAAAATGGGGAAATCACAATATAGAAATAGATCTGGCCTGACTCCTTCTTAAGCGAGAAGAAGAAGATCTGTGTGACTCAAAGTTACCATTTTATCAATTTTATTTTTTTTTTGGCACATTGAGTTTAAATTAGAACAACTAACAATTTAACACATATAATTTATTGTAAAAATATTTTGAATGTAACACTTCTCATATATTATACGTATCTGTCTGCCTAAATAATGAACAAAGAATAATAAAAAATAAGTAAATAAAAACTCATAGAAGCCAAATTGAGAAAGAAGTTATTCATCTATCTTCTTAGTCAAAAAAGACAGAAGTTATTCACGTGGGGGTGGGAAGGTGAGAGAATGCTTCACAGGTATCAGCGTGAAACCTATCTAAAAATCTAACCTAAAAAGCACACAAGGAAAGAACAAAATGTCAAAATGAGGAAATCAAAAAATAGAATTAGATGTGACCTAACTCCTTCCTAAGCAAGAAGAAGAAGAAGAAGAAGAAGATCGGCCTGACTCGAGAGTCGAAAGTACGGCACGTTTCAAGCTTTCTTTTTTTTTTTTTGTTGGCAAAACCTATGTTTCCGTCATGTAGCCATAACCAACCCACGTGCTGTTTTTAGCTGCACAATGCCCAAGCCATAATGTGAAACATGTGATCTTCAACAGGTTCCAAGCCCACACTTTGATTATGCAGGCAATAGACGACAAGCCAACGAAGACCACTCCGTTCGCGTTGGACTCCCACACATTTGAGAGACTGTTACAGCAGCAAGCTAGTAATTTGAATTGAGAACAACTTGACATTGAGAAGGTATGGATTGTCTCACTGACACGTGGGACTCACAACATGGGTTCCACATATTACTGAGATAATAGGCACATGCACCCATCTCATTCAAGATTTTTTCCTTTACATTGTGTGTGTGTACACACACACATACAACTTGATTAATACTTTAATAAATAAAAAAGTTTTATTAACGTATACCTTAGAGCATACGTTAGTAAACTATTTTAAGAAAAATTTTATTGGAAATTGTAAAAGTTATTAAACTTTTTGACAACTTTTTTAATTCTTGATAAAACTTTTCTTAAATATCTAGACCCTTAAATAAAAATATATATATCTTTTGTACAATTAAATACTATACTAAGAAGTATTTTACCAATGTTAGGAATTTGTTTAGGCATGAAGCCATGAATACGTCTAATATTTATGCAAATTAGTTGGTGAGTATTTTTAATGTGGTCCTATGATTTTTTTCGTCCGTAAAAGCAAACAAAAGTTTGTTCCAATGGTCAATTTAACCTTAATTAAACCTATCCCACGTATTAAAACCTCAAGATGGTTTTGCATGGTGGGGGAAATTAAGCCATGGAAGAGACGAACTAAATTAGAAAAAGGATGAGAGGTTAGATGAGGGAGTTACAGACCTGGAGAAGAAGATGAGGGATGTGAGAACTTTGAGACTAGGAACGGTGAGAGAAATACAAAAGGAAGAAAGATTAAACGTTGGAGGATAGATGGGATGAAACAGGTAGTGATAATAAAACGTGGAAAGAGTAGATGGGAAGCATCTACTTCTAGGAAGATGCTTCCTTTACAATTGCCATTACATTCTTTTCTATTTACAAAAACATTATTACTTCAATTCATTAGTTTTTTAAATATTTCATTTCATAATAAATTTTAAAATTTTAGTTTAACAATAATAATAATAAGTCCCATAAAAAACAACAACAACAACAACAATACTAATAACAATACGTTATAACCTAATAATAATAACAATTCCAAAACAAATATATATCGGATGCATAATTATGAAATAATAAAACAAAACATACATGTACCAAAATATTCTATTTCAATAGCCAATTCAAAATAGACTCAAAAACTATTGTTATAATTGTTATGTCAGTAGTAATAATAGTAATAATAATACGTTATTATTACTTTGGTTATGTCAAAATATTGTATGTAGTTCCAAGTTTACAATATTTTTTCACCAATTAATGAGTGTTTTTATGAATCATTTTATGAAAACTTTGATACCACTTTATTGGAAACCTGTTGTGGACCTACATCATACATGAGAATATATAATTATTTTAAGATATATGTGGTATAATGTATAATTATTGTCTAAATTATGTTATTGTAGATAATTTTTAAAAATTAAATATATAATTTCTTTAAAAAAAATTCTATCTCTTTATTTTTACAAACATATAATTTTATCTTTTTTGATGTTTTTGATTGATATTATTCTTTTTTGAAATGGTCCATATTCTTATAATTATTGTTATTATGAATTATATTTTCCTAATTTCTTTTGGTACAACTAAAATTTTTAAGTTTCAAATTTCACATTCTTTTAAGGAGATTATCATGATAATAAAAAATTATTATATAATTATAATTGATTTACTCAAATAATTGATAGTACTCTCAAGTCTCAACCCAAACCTGTTTTTTCTTATTCTTCAATAAGTAAACCAAAGTAGACTAAAATTGTCCAAAAGAGACTGAATGGACGGAACTAGACTAAAGAGGACCAAAATGGACTGAAGTGAATCTAATTAGACCAAATTGGACGGAATTAGACCGAATTTGACCAAATTTCAAACCCTAATTAGTAAACATAACTAAAAAAATTAACAATAAATTGATGTAAAATAATAAACTATGATAAGTAATATATTCCAATGTGATAGAAGTGTAACACAATCAAATTTGTTATCACATTAATATTTTTGTCAAATAACAAATGGGTAAGTATAAACTAAAAATAACATTTGTTATCACATTAATATTTTTGTCAAATAACATTTGTGAACTAGACCCTTCAACCTGTCCTTGAATACTACGTTAACATATGGGTAAGTATAAACTAAAAATAAATAAATGATGTCCCCATTCAAGATGTTTGTATTATATATTTTTTTCTACTATAAGTTACATTTAGTATTAAAAATGTGTAAAATTATAGTAACAAAAAGTGATGGTCGTATCATAATTGATAAGTTATAATTAGTTTTGAATGCATTACTTAATGAATCATCATGCCACGACTATTGTATAATGCTATCTTCATGTATTTGTCATGAAGAGTGTTTTCATTTTTTTGATAATTTGATAGTTATAACAACATATTGGTGATTAATTTCAGAGTATCTTCAATTCTTCATGCATAATTTTTTTGCTAAAATAAAATTATTACTAAGGGGAAAAAATATTCAAAGAGTATACACTCGCGGCAGAACCAAGGAGGGCTTGTGTGCACGTTTGTGCTTATGTGCTAACGTGAGCTGAGAGCCTCTCTCTTGACGTATGGTAAGTCAAAGCTAGTATGTGAATTTAAATAGATATAAATAAGGAAAAATCTGTTAGACAGTGTGTTTCAATAACTGAAATTGTGAGTTAAACTGAAATTTTAGTTTACGAAAACACAGTATGTTACAATACAAATTGTGTAATAAGCAGTGCCCATACAAATAAATGATTTCACTTTTGGAAACCATAGTATATATGGTTTACAATAGGCCAGAAACAGAGTATCATTGTTTACATTTTTTTGGACTTTAACCATCCATCGATTCAAATCTGCTATTAAAACTGAAGAACAATACATAATAAACATTCTGAATCAAATTGTTTTAAAGTGAAAAGCAACTACAAGCAGGAGAGAGAAACAGACAACAGAGTGATAGGTAGGAAGGCAAAGACTCCCTTAATGCAATTTTAAGTACTGCAATAGTGTAATAGGTGCCTTTTCTACAACTACAATAGCCAAGGCTCATACTTGGCGCTCTCAGCAAATTAAATCTGGGATATTCAAACCATAGATTGCGTCTATTACCATGGAATAATTGAAAAGAAGTAGTTTCATTGTGCACAGAGTTTAAGAGCAAAAGGTTGGTATAATACATGGAAGCATTTTTCATTTACTTTGTTATCCAGTGATACAACATTATGCAAGCCTTGCTTCTACACATGGAAGGAAGGAAGAACTCATTTTTTTATCCAGTGTATTTAAATTTCTATACAAACATAAATAGCCCCTTAGGGAAGAGAGAAAAAAAAGGTTATACGATGGTAAGAGAATTTACTACTGGATTTTATATCCTTGTCTTTCATATAATTCTTGAACTACAAAATTCACTGCTTCACTTAAGCGTTTCTTGATGGCAATGGGACACGCTTGCGGTATTCTGCAAGAGCCCACAATGGATATATATTTCTGTATGCTGCGTAGTGTAACATGCAGTTCTTCATGAACACTCCAGTGATTTCCTGCCATAAAAAAGAGATAAATTGTTATAAAAACTAGCACTATTCAAGCATATATACTTCCATATTGTTTTGTTACTTTGTCTTTCTCTTCTAACCTCTTTGAGACAAAATTATTGTTTCAATTACCTAGCACCCATTTAGATTATTTTTTCGGGGCTAAATGTGTTCATGCTGTAACATGTCAATCTCCTTTCTTCTTCTTTTTTCTTCTTTTTTTTTTTATTATTATTAATTATTATCTTTTTCACTTTTTGATTGTTTGGAGCTATATATGTAAATTAAAGATATGTACCTGTTGAGGAAAATCACCATCTTCCATTTGAGAATTTATTATCAACTTTGCAGCACGGTGAAGAGGTGTTGGGTCTCTTTCAGCCTATCACAAATAAGGTTTTAATATCAGAGTTAAGAAATAAAAGAATATGAAAAGATAGTATGAGAGGTATAATGCTACATTTTCAGACTACAAACTGACCTGTCCAGAATGAATAAGACCCATCATTGCCCATGCAGTATGCACCAAATTTGATCGGTTGCCTTCTAGAGGTACATATTCCTATATAATAAAGGACACAGAACTTTTTATCAAAATTATCTAGTATCTACAAATTCTCATCAGTACAAAACAATAAGACAATTCTTTAACTTCTTGATCCACAATAACTTAGCCGACCAAAATTTTACCCTTCATAACAATTTGGGAAACAATGTGGTGTGTGTTGTTAAAGATGGTTGAACTTTTAAAAACAGTGATGGAATTAAAGATATTATGAAAATTTATCAATAAGCACATTCCATGTCAAAAAATTTACCTTTTTTGGGCAAGAAAGATAGCTTTCTCCCCAACCACCATTATCTCTTTGTGCTCTAAGTAGGAAGTCAACACCTTTGCGCATAGCAGGACAATTGTTGTAACTCTTGCCAGCAGCAGCCAGACCTCCAAGTGCAAACCATGAACCATAAGTGAAGCAAACTCCCCAATTTCCATACCTGTCAAAATGCTTTATCATGTAAGTGACCTGTAATACTTCTTTTTTTATAAACACCAATTGTTTCAAACATATCTAATAAACCGGTAGAGGAACAAACCATGAACCATCTGGCATTTGTATGTCTTCAAGGAAGCGTGCTGCATTTTTAATGAAGTTTTCAATCTCTTTTCTCCTATGCCCGGGGTATAATTTTTTAAACAAAACTAAAGCCTGGATTGCTGATGCAGTGCATTCAACATACTCATGCTCAATAACAATATCCGCAAAGAATTCAGTTGGATTAAGCACCTGAGGGGGAGAAAAGAAAAATAATAAACCATTAATATATGTCAATGAGTGAATTTAACGGCAATTAGATAGTTTCAAAGTATTTCCAAAATAATATTTCAAGGTCAATTCAATTTGCTGAGTTAATTACTTACTTCCAACCAATCTGATGCTCCTGCTGGCTCCCATGCGGCTAAACCACCATTTTTACTCTACATTAAGCCATAGAATAAAGCTTATTGATCTGAGCAAAGTGAAATACTTGAGAAATAAACAATGTACTAGAGGGAAATAAAGCTTCCGCGGTTTGTGCAAAGTGAGTTTCAAAAGCCTTTAGAGTTTTATCATATTGTTCAAATGTGATGGTAGCTACCACTGGAATTGGTAAAAGTTTAGGATAAGAAGCTTTAGAAAACAAAACCTATTGCATTTGGAAAAATAATTTTCTTGTAGTTGAACAATTTTAGTTCCGTAGTAAAACCAAGGGCAATCTGGATTTCCTATTCTTGCTCACAAGTGCACAATAAATATTCTTGAAGATACAACATTAGCTAAGTTAATCCTTACCTGTAGAGAAAGTAGGACATTGACAGAATCATAGAACCGCTCTGGTTCCATTTGCTGACCAACAATCTCTGGTGGCATCATTGAGAAAAGCAAGCAACACTGTGAAATAGATTATATTTGGTGAGGAACACAATGATTATGGATGAGGTGAAATACTTGACTTTATTGAATCATGTAAACAAAGTAAATTACCTTCAAACCTTCTGCAGTGCAATCAGAAACTTGCCATCCATGATCTTGATCAGAGAAGGTCCACGATCCTTTGGAAATGTGACGGTACATGCTTTTGAAGTCCCCAGAAGGATTATCTTTGACCTTTTTAATTTTTCATGGAAATTGCAATAATTAGACTGAGTGAATGCAGAATATATACAAATATATTTTTAAAAAAATAAAAGAAAAAAGGTCAAAAGGTATGCCTGATTATTAAGGTTAAGAGATGGTAAAAGAATTGAAAAGCAAACCTGAGATTTCTTTATGAAGTCATGTCCTCTTGCGAGTGTAGGTCCAATTTCATCAACAAGATTACTAGCAAGTAATGCTTGAATGGCAAAACCAGTATCCCACTCTTGACTACCAAAACTCTGCATACAAAATATCAAAATTAGCAAGCACTTATTTTCTTGCGAGGTACCTCAGCACTATAAACTTAAAACCTGAAAACCTGAAAACCATAGGTTAGGCTTATGCTAAAGTTTAAATGTATATATTCTTGTACATAGCCAACCCTAAAATAGAACAATTTAGGGAATGTCTTCTTACACAGTTCAATGTAAAGTGAAATGTAAATCTTCAACAGAGGGAACAAAAATCTACAATTGTTTTGCTAAATATAACTACTAACCTGCATCTTTATTCCATCTTCAGCAACCCATATGTAATCTGGGATCCTAGCAAGATGCTTCTTGAAATAATCTCCATTTGGATCTTCAACCCAACAAGCAAGCATACATAGAACCTGTTCAAAGCATATGACATTAGGAAAACTGTTTTATAGCCTAAGTAGATGCTCACCATTGCTTTTCTTGATTGTAAAGTTACATTACCTTTTCTACACATCCAATAGTAATGTATCGACTATTCTCATCTTCATAATGAATGTGCTTCATTGTTACTTGAAGAGCCTTCTCTCTAACCAACTTGTTAAATGGCCAACGAGTGAGAAGAGGCTCAGTGAATATGTATAGACTATCCCAAAGCAAATCTTGTATCAAAGGGTGGGGATAGTAGATATCCTCCTGTAATAATAGTTTTACATAATCAATGCATTGGAAGAAATATTTAAAAACATATCTACCAAAAAACAAAAAAGTATCAACCACGAGGAGAAAATTAAGGTAAACTCACCTGTGCACATAGATGACGCACACTCTTCCAGTTAATTTCATTATAAGGTTCATTGTAGAGTTCCTCCCTCAATTGCAAAATAAGAGGTGTGATTGGGCCAACAAACCTTTTCCCATAAAGGTATGACATGGGCATGTACACCATCCGACAGTAGCACCACATTTTGGCTACATTTTAGGGGAAAGGCAATTGGTAAGCTATAAGTAAAATAAGCATTTTGAATGTTGCAAGTTTTATTATGAAATTTCAAAAAACAAAAACCAGTAAAACTTTCTAGTAGCAACTTTAAGTAGAGATGGCTAATTCAAATAGAAGCATTAAGTAGATATTGTACAAACCTGGATGCATGGGAAGGAATGAAGGAAGGATCCAAAATTCTGGGGGCATTGGATTGCTTCCAGTCCATTCAAACAGACCAAGTATCTAGAATAAAGGAACATTGCATAATTGAGTTATTTATCATATAATAGTTGTCATCCAGAATGTATATATTTGAAACCTAACCTCTTTATTTCCGAATTGGTAATACGAATATGATTAGATTTTAGTTTACAATACAAATTATTTTTAGTATGCAAGTCTATTGAGATGTGAATTTTACTGAACATGGTCATACCGAAAGCCATGTCTTTCCCCAAGAAGGAATGTGTGTTACTCCACCATGATCAAGGATCCATTTTCTTGCTCTTGCACAGGCATTGTCCTTGCCACCCTCAGGTCCTTCCCCGAGCATACGCATACAAATGTAACTAAGAGTTGTGCAAAACATCGAGCTATGGCCCTCTATGTGGAATCCCCAGCCACCATCTTCGTTCTAATAATATACAAAATTTACAACATAGTTGTTGTTAAGGAGAGGTTGAACTACAAGAAAAAAGGGAAGAAACAAATCTAGCAGAAACTTTGATTCTGTCTTTACTATTAACATTTAAAGCTTCCAAGCATATGTACCTGATGGCAATACAGGTATCGAAGGATTTCTTTTTGATGCTCAGCAGGGAATACAGTATTAAGATGTCCTGTAATGTACATACAAAATACCTGCATTTTTTTGGATTAAATGCAAGACAATTAGCAATTGAATCAATCCGAAAACTATATTAAGTCACAAGCATGCATCTTATAATCTAATTGCAGTGTATTGGAAACAATATATAATTCATAGTCAAATCAATCTAAGATGCTCTAGGAGTATACATTGCACGAACCAAAAGATATTGTATCAATAAGCATGATTTGCTATAATTTGTTTATTTTCCTGATGATTTAGTTCAGTATAAGAAAAAGTTTCTATTGATGTATATTTTGTAAACAAGTAAGCCAAAATGTGTGTTTCACAATGATAGTAATAAATGATAATGATAAAACTCACCAAGGGGGGAAGGAAAAACAATGGGCCAGCATTTTCAGCAGGCCAATGGCCATCACTAGCCTGCAAGGCTGAATAGAAATGGACAGCCCTCCTCAATGTAGCTGTCGCATTGTCATACGTGATTTCCTCTCCATCCTCAATCTTTACTGGGGGAATTGTTTGTTTAAAGTTTTTCTCTCTCAAAAACTGCAATTATTTTGACAAAGAAAGATGACCTTAGTGTCAACAAAAGCATTATAATCAAATATCATCAAAATTTTGTAACTTCATAGATTGTCATGTATCCACAAGTAGAATTTCATTTCCTATAACAAACAGCAAAAATAGCTTCATTGCTCTAATAATTTAATTTAGTAGACAAAAATCTCACCTACTATATTTCACCATTAAATTTGATCCAGCATACACATAATAACTAAGGCATTTGGAAGTGGTGTGTGTTTGTTCCAACATCAAATTGACCAAAGACAATGGAGTATGCTTCTTGATTGCTAGAATTTAGGTCCCCCAATTTGACTAATTCACAAGAGCACTAAAAATTACTAAGGCCGTACCATTTTTTTTCCCAAGGAAACTAAAGCAGAAATACCAAGTACTATTGTCCACCAGTTAAAAAGAGTAAGCAATGACGTCATTTTGACCAATTCACATGAGCACTAAAAAATATTGAGACCATACTAGTTTTTAAATGAAATGAAGTCAAACTATGTACTTTTTTAAAATAATGAAATAGAACACTAAGTCCAAGTGACTAATTAATTTGAGTATAATAAATTATATGGTTCTGCAGTCTGTTGACTAATGATTACATTGCGAAAGCCATCAAAATATTCCCAATGATCGCATATGAAAAGGAAGAAGTGGTGGGTGTATAGGCTAATACTGCTCAGGTAATTTATTATTTTTGTCCCTAACGACAGATGTTTTAAACCGTGGATCAATTTTGTATATAAGGTTTCAAATATCTTTTACACTGTGGATCAATTTTGTATATAAGGTCTTAAATATGTCAGTTTAGTTTCTAATCTTTTTATATTGTGTCAAATTAGTCTCTACTGTTACGTAATTAATGAAAAATACTAATATGAGTAAGAGTATAAATATTGTGTCAAATTAGTCTCTACTGTTACGTAATTAATGAAAAATACTAATATGAGTAAGAGTAAAAAAAATTATTTTATGCTGCCTAGAATGCTATATGGATAAAACAAATAAACAAATAAGAAAACCAATCAATGAAAAGTGGAAATTGACAAACTTTTTTTTTTTTTTTTTTTGATAGAGACTATCTTATATCTGTCCAAAGAAAATATATATATATATATATATATATATATGTATATATTATTTTTTTTTTTTAGAAACAAGCACACACATAGGAGAGAGGAAAATGAGTTCTAACACAAAAGTACATCATAACTCCATTCAAAAATCATGATAACTTTTTTTTGAGAAACAAACACACACACAAGGGAGAGGGAAATGAATTCTAACACAAAGGCACACCACAACTCCACTCAAAAGTCATAGTAATTTTTAAAGAATAGTGGAACAAGTTATACTACATACAACACACTCTCTTAGGCAATGTGGGACAATTACCTATTCTTTTTTTTGAGAAACAAACACACACACATACAAGAGAGAGGGAAAGGGTTCTAATACAAAAACACATCACAACTCTACTCAAAAGTTATGCTACAAAGACAACATAATGAACATACCACATAATGGCCGACCATCAACCATAGCATAAGCAATGTGACAAATTTTTATTTATTATTCTTGTTTTAAGTTTTCACAATGTGTGAACGAGTTAGCGGGGAATGGGGAATTTACTCATGTGGTTTTGTGACTTTGGCCCACCCCCCATCCATGGATTTGGTCAAGTCGAATTTAAAAGATTAATAGTAAAGAAATCAATTCCCCACCATTGGCCAAACTCCATCATAAATTTGTATTCCTTTTTGACCACCAACCCCGTGGATTGCAACCATGTCGAGTCGTCGACCAATTTTCCTACATCCACATGTCACTATAATGCCCTACTCTTTTTTTCCCCAATTAAAATCTGAAAATTATGAAATGTAAATATTATCATTTTAAAATACAAGCATAGTTGAACTCGAATCTTTACGTTCTATAATATATATATATATATATATATATAAAATATTATCTTTGGAAATCATTTGGTAGAATATAGAATTTATCTTTAACCATAGATGGAAAGTATTAATACTTATTCTTTTTTAATTTTTTAAATGATTTTTAGGTTAAAGTCCTACATTTTTATTATTTATTCTAGTAATCTCAAATACAAAACGTAATTAATAATAAAATAAAGGTCAAAGATGTAATGCAAAGCCTACAGCCTTATAACTTGACTGATAGATATTTTCTCATGTTTTTAATAAAAACATTCAATATTCAAAATTTTAAACTAGTCACTCCCAAACAATTGATGTATCAAAAAACGATGCAAACTAAATATAATACAAAGATAGCATGACATACACGCACCTCATCCCTTCTCTAGTAAAATCATTCACTCTTACAAGAGGAGCATTAATTTCTCCTCTCCTCTCCTAGAATATCTAAGGTGTTACAAACTTATAATTATCAAAAAAAAAAAAAAAAAAAATTATATAGGATAATATTATCAAGGTGGTTGGTAGTGGTGGTGGTGACTGTGGCTCTATAAGGTGACATTAAAAAAATCCCCTAAATATTCAGGCATGTCATCTCTGACCAAGTCTACGTTCTTTTTCCTTTTTTGTTTTTTTGGGTATTAACAAAGTCTACATTCACTTCATGGAAAATTGATTTGATGTAGCTTCTGTGTGAACACTGGTAACAGAGAAAGGCACTAATTTGATTGAAAAGTTTTCCCCAAAGTAGTCATTGTAGCATATGAATAAGTATGAAGGATATAAATCAACAGTGACGTGAGAAAAAGAAATGCTAACCCCAACAACCCTTTCACACAGACGGTGTGAATTGAACCAACAATTTGTTAAATATGAAATAGTTAGACATTTTTACACCTTCCCCCTGCAGGCTCCAAACACAAAATGTTCACGCAATATGCGTGTGATTAAAATTTAAATAGAGATTTTTTTTTTAAGAACATTTCAACTTATAACGTCCGTTTTTTATAATAGTTTTTTATTATTAAATCAAGACACCAATCAGTTTTTGGTGTAAACAGAGATTGAACCCCAGATCTCCTATACAATCATTAAAAACTTTACCGGTTGAGCTAACTGGAACCCACTAAGAGAAAAATGTTTGTTTGTTTCAAAGACTTTCAATATTATTATGGTCCTAATAATAAGTATTTTAAAGACAGATGATAAAAATTAATAATATTTAATTTTAAGATAGAATGCATATTTTTCAATAAAGAAAATAATTAAATACAATTTTTAATAATTTATTAACTTACACATATAAATTTATTGTGATTATGTATGCTTTTTTAGATATATTGGCTTTATGTTTTAAAAAATGTATAAAAATATAATTTAATAAAGGATTTAATGTACCTTAAATACTGCCTTAGAACATTCATTAACAAAAGCCTATTATTATTATTATTATTATTATTATTATTATTATTATTATTATTATTATTATTATTATAAAAAGACTGTTAATAAATGCTAAAAAAATCTTTTTTTTTCTTTCAAAATGTAAAGTATGCAGTAATTAGCCAAACATTTTGAATTCTTTTCATTTGTTTTTCTTTTTTTTTTTTGGGTTATTGTATTTCTATTATTTAAGGTTTTTTATTAAAAAATTGATCTCTTAAAAGTAACTCCACATACATATAATATATCATACCAAACTATAGTATCTTCAAACCACCATTAATAAATAGTCTAATCTCTAATTTGGCTCCAAGTCTAAGAAGCCTGCTTCAGGGTTTTTAGTACAATCAACGCATGATAGATAAGGAAACTTCGAAGTATTTGGTTCGTTTAACTTTTGGGTGCCAATTTACCAAACACTAATGAGAAATCAAACGTTGACTAATTATAAAGTAAGGTCATGCTATGGGTGTATTGTAACCTAAAGGTGAAACTTGTGTTCAGTGCCTTTTTTGCACTGAACATAACTCGATTCGAACACATACTTAATTTTAAACAACTGTTCATATTGTAGCGTGTTCAGTGCAAAAAGACACTGAACACGAGCCATATTCTAAGGCTAATACATGTAACTCAATAGCACATATAGCAAAACTTGTAGGGCTTCCAAATCTTCCACCCCATGATAAGTTAACCCAACAACTACTTTGATTATTTGATGAAATAGTAAGAAATATTTTTGGAATTGATAGGATGGGTAGAGAGAGATGTAGATGTATGGACCTGCATTCGCCAAAGTAGATCGCCACTGGGTTTGACTTGGTAGCGATTCCTGTAGAAATTTTGACGAGCCTCTTCAATCTCAGCTCTCTCTTCTGGAGTACCAGCTTCAGGATCAAACTCCCATATCTGCCTTCCAACAAAGTCATTGGTGCTGTAGATGTAAGGGTCATTGCCACCCTCTGCTACCTTGAGCTTCCACATTCTTTTTAATAGCTTCTTTCAATCAGGATTTGATGAAATTGATACCACTTAGATCTCTCCTCTCTTCACTGTTGCATGCAACTATTGTAGTCAAGTACTAATAAATCATATATATAGTCATACTCATAACTAGTAACCAACACAAAACTTTAGCATCAAGTTTTTATAAGTGGATTAGAATTTCCAAAAGTTAGTTTTTTGTGTATATATAGGACCAGGACCATGTGAGCATTATTTAAAGGGTTCATACCTGAAAACTCTTTGATATACATGCATGAGAATTATTCAAATGGTTCATACATGAAAACTCTTTTATATAACTTCATGACCATTTTTACATGGTTCATTCATGAAAAAGTTTTGATACCTTCATGATCCCATTTCACCATAAACATGAGAGAGAGAGAGAGAGAGAGAGAGAGCAAAATATTTGGCTTACTGCTTACCTAGATAGCCAAGAGGGTGTACTTTTCAAAGAAAAATTTGGAGAAACCTATGTGAGATATGGCAGTCAAACAAGGTAGAGAAGAAGAGCGGTATGGAAAGGTTGGCCTTAACTTTGAGAGGGAACTTGTTGTGAACCAAAGACGTTATATTCAAGTGTTCAAACCCCCTCTTTATATAGATAAGGCCAGCCAAACCCACTATGAATATGATATTTTGTCTCTCTCTCTCTCTCTCTCAAAAGTCGGGGATACAATTAAAATATTATCTAAGCAATATTTGGGAAATAGCAATAGCTTGGTACATACATCCAAACGGTGGGATTTACGCGTTTCCAACAAGTTCAAGAATCTATTTCCTTGGCAAATTAATAAAACAGTAATTCTTTTGATTTAGTTTCTACCCAAAAGAAGAAAAATAAATGAAACTTCTAACATTGAAATCAATAATTGAAGTTCCAACAAGATCAAGAATCTATTTCCTTGTTAAATAAATAAAAAATAATATTTTTTCATAGTTAGTTTCTACCAAAGAGAAAAAACAAATGAAACTTGACAGCATTGAAATCAATAATTAGAGTTCCAACAAGATAAAAAAATCCATTTCCTTGGTATATAAATAAACTAGTTATTATTATTTATTTAGTTTCTACAAAAAAAAAAAAAAAAAAAAGGAGGAGGAGAAAAAAGAAACTTGCATTATTGAAACAATTAAGTGAATTGGTTGACCGCACGATTGAACTTCGTTAACCAGTCATGCTTATGCAGTGGAGCAGCACCAAGGTGACTCAGCAAACTGTCTTTATCATCTTTCCATCTCATGTTTGTTGTTACGTTTCAGAAATCAAAATTTTTTTAAGAGAATATTATCTCATTTAATTTCTAACGAAAAATATCTATTATTTTTTAAAAAAAAATTTAAGTGTAAATTAAGTCAATTATCAATTGTGTTTATTATTTTTCAAGAACCTTATTTTATGTCCAAATAAAATTTTATATTTTGGGATATCCTACAATGAAATAGAGAATCACCAATATGCATACGAAATAATATATTATAATAAATTAACATAAAAGTGTTTTTACTTCTCAACTTTTAGGGATTTTATTTTGATATTATTGCCCCTTCCCACCTAACTATATTAATCTATTTATATTGGAGGACCCACTAGAGGCAAGCCTTGCCGGAGAGTTTTCGATGCCTAAAAGTCTGTAGTGGAGAGAGAGAGAGAGAGAGTGAGTTTTTATGTATACCTTTTGTTTAATGTAGAGCTCTCTTTACATAGGTCTTACATGAGGTTTCTAATGCTGAGTGCATTGTAGTTAAATTAACAATTTTTGATATTTCTAATGAGAGTTCAAATTTCATCCTCACTTAACTATAGAAAAGAGAAGTAGGCTCCTAATTAAATCCCCATTAGTAGTCTTCACCAATTTAGCATATCCTCTATCAGGTCAATTTAACTTGGTGGGGATTTTATCAAATTCATTGTTTCCTTGTAAGTCAAAGGTGATTAATCTTATTTATATAATTTTAATTTTTCAACAGTGTTAAAATATATAAGGTAAATTATAATTGTAGCCCCTAACATTTAAGTTTTGCATCAAATGTTGAATTTTTTGTTTCACCAAATATAGTTGCATCTCATCTATATATATATATATATATATATAATAGGTGAAGCAGAGAGAAAATCCAATTAGATTTCAATTGGATTCTCAATTTTGCGCCACCTATCCTAACCAAAACTCAAAAAACAATCTAATTAGATTATAAATTTGACTCCAATTTTATGTCATGTATCTTATCTAAATTTTCTAATTTTTGTACCCAAATAAATGATGCATTAACATTTAATATGAAAGTCAAGAAAACCATAATGATAATGCTCATTAACCTAAGCAAGAACATCTTACTTGCACACTTTTATGAAGATTATAAATTAAACTCTAATTTTGTGTCATGTATCTTATCTAAATTTTCTAATTTTTGTACCCAAATAAATGATGCATTAACATTTAACACGGAAGCCAAGAATACCACAATGATAATACTCATTGGCCTAAGCAAGAACATCTCACCTGCACACTTTTATGGGTGATCTTAATAAAGTCTGGAGCTCTTCTAATCCCACAACCAAAACCAAGGAATCTAACAAAAAAAACTATAAAAGTAAAACATTATCTTCTCCTAATTTTATATTGTCATCCCATGTCTCCTCCTCTCTCAACCTTTACCAACTAGATCCACACACTACCCTCTCCTCCTCCTTACGGATTTCTCAGAGCAAGGCCGGGTTCAAACACAATGTTCAATCTCACTCTTTCTTGCTTCATACTCTCATACATTAGCGCTTTATTAGCGCCTCCAAGAAGGTTCCAAGCTCAATTATTAGTTTTTATTTTTTAATGTCCCTTTGTATATTTTAAATAATAAAATGCAATATTCTCTTTTTTTAATTCAGTTTTTTATCTAATGCTATCCTATGTATGATAAACAAAAAAAAAAAAAAAAAATCAATAGCATTACTTAAATAATAAAATGCAATATATATTTTTCATTGTTTGATTTAATTCTATCATCCGTGTAATAAATCCAAAAAAACAAAAATAAAAAAATTGACCAATATCATCATTACAATTAATCAGTCCCGCGCAGTAGTACATAATTACATACTAGTATATAATAATGTCAACCAACCAAATTAATCGATGCATAATTATGTGTTGAAAAGTCAAATTTATCTCCGATTTACTTTTCGATTTAAATGGATTATATGTATACTTTCTCAAAGTTATTATCCTTGAATAGCCCAACAAATTTACAATGAATTTTTTATTCGTATATAATGACACATAAATATGCTAATGTCATTCATCATAGTTCTACTATATCAACGGTAGGAAATTTGAAAGATTTAAGAATTGCGATTGTCATAAAAGTATCAATTTATTTCTGAAAAATATAGATCAATTATAAACGTAGTCAACCAACTTATCAGGTTTTCAAAAGTTTAGTAATTTTGCTAAATATTTTAATGATTACCATTGTATTCTTTTAAAATATTTAATCCTCAAAACCTTTTTAATAATTAATCTGTTACAATAAGCTACATATTAACCTGTGATCGAGTACCTTTCTTTAGACGTTCAAATCTATGTTCAACCTCTTAACAATGGTATTATGGCGAGTTTAGATATATAGGTTGAATTTCTACACTAGCATATTTTAAATTATGTTTTTTGTTAACACGTGTTAAAAAGGTATAAGTTAAGGTGTATTTAATAATTGAGTTTTTATACATTATTTGAAAAAAAAAAATCAAATTATCCACAAATATTAAGGAAAAAAACACATAGTCACAATGAATTATAGGTGCAATCCAATAAATTATTGAAAAAAAAAAAAAACTTTATAACATATATGTGTCAAAAAAATATTTGAATTGTTAAAATAATACTATATCAAATTTGTAACAAACACAGACCACAGTATTGACCAACCACATATGTGATTGGTAACATGGCTTGTCCATTCCATGTGATAAAATGAGAAAAAGAATATGGCTACAAAGGTAAATATGAATAACATTACTCACGGGTTAATAACCCAATCTTTTAACATCAATAATATGGATACAATTTACACATGGGTTACATACTAGTTAGAGTAATGTTAAAGACAGTTTTTTATTTTTATTTTTTTTATTTTTTTTTATTTTTTTTATGATTGAAACAACATCATTTTTACCCAAGTCCATCACTCACACCACTTACATATTTTATTTATTATCCATTCATCACAACAAACAATCCCAATAATTCCTTCTCAAAAAAGAAAAAAAAAATCCCACTTATTATAATAACAACAATACAACAGGTATACCAAATTTTAGTACTCAAAGAGCTTCTTTCTTTGGATCAAAGATGTGTTGATATGTAACTTGATGGAGATTGAAGGAATTAGTGAAGCATCAATTAAGATAATTAGAGAGCTTATTAGCCCTAAGGCTACAAAAATTTCTTTCACGTCAATATTTTACATGATTTCCCCATCTCAAACCAATGTGAGATTCACATTGAGATTTGTGGAATAAAGAAAAAATTATTGGAGTATTTGATTTACGTATAATTTTGAGTACCTATTTAATTTTTTTTTTTTTAAAACGAAAATTGACAATAGGTGTAATTTGTGTACCTTATCCATGAAAATTGATTTTGTGTATATAATTAAGAAAAAAGAAATTGACCGTAGGTGTAATTTGTGTTTAATTTTTTGTAATGAAATTTCTTTTTTTCATTCTTCTTGACACAAGATTAATTCTGTCTTAATTTTTTTTTTTTTTTTTTTTTTCTCTCATCCTCCGATGGATGTGGAATTTTGAATTTTATTAGTTAGTAAATTTAAGAGTAGTTTTGGTTTTGTTTTTCAAGTTCAATAAAAGGGCATTATATGCCAAGTGCCTTATAAACCAATGACAATGAGCGCTTTCTTGTATTTTTATGCTATGGTCCACAGTAAAAAATAACCAATGGCAAGATAAAAGATAATCATTATGGAGTGAACTTTGATTTCTAGAGCACTTTCTATGGCATCTGTTTCAATGATCGTGGTCCACGATAAAAACCAATGAGCACTTTCTATGGCATCTGCTCTAACACTCACTCCATGCCGTGGTCCACAGTAAAAAATAACCAATGCCTTCGGAGCAAATGTCATAGAATACTAGAAAGTGCTCGTTGTTTTTTTTTTTTTTTTTTAATAACGAGCATGGATCACGGTACAAACCACCATAGAATTCTCTTTATTTATTTTATGGCATCTGCTCCGATATTTACTTTATGATAATTATTTTTTATTAATAGTCCAAGCCACCAGTTGGGCTTTAAGTGAACGGAATTTGAACTTCAAATTTTTTAATTGATAACAAAATATTTTACTAGCTCCACAAGTCAAACTAATTTTTAACATTTTTAAATTAGGTTTTTTTTTTTTTTTTTGAGATGTACATTTTTTAGATAGGATTAATTTGTCAAAACTCCTACTGTCCTACAAATGGGTTGACCGTTATATATTTTCGTTAAAATGTTGGACGGTATGTAACTCTCTAAAAGGTAAATAAAATGGGGAGGTTTTGTAATTTATCATAATTAAAATAAAGATCATAATACATTTCACATACTAAAACGTAAAAACTCTTATGAGCTATGGGTTCCGCTTTGTGTCCGTTATGTCTTATTTTTAATTTTTTGGTTTGTCCTTTTTTTTTTTAATTATTAAAATAATTGCTCTAATTTAAGATGATTTTTTATTTTTTGAGAGAGAGTTTTAATCTATCTAAATCTCTTATTCAATCATCGAAAATTTTACCAATTAAACTAACTGAAACTTAATAATTTTTTTTTAATAGAAGAACCCACTAATTTAAGACGTAAAATATGTAGCCTTATAATTAAATTAAATTTATATTTGAACTTTTAGTCAATCACGCGTTCTTGTTTGATGGCCGTGAGTAATTTGGCATGCGAATGTGGGAAAACAATAAATAACCCAAGTTTCAATTTCACAATATATAAACTGAGGATTGGATGGTCCACAAAGGCAGGAGAAGATGGACCATAATTTAATAAGCAAGAGGGTCCCATAAACCAATCCACAAGAGTAAAAATAGGGAGTGGGTATCTTCATTTAAGACCCCACTAATTCAGAATAGAGAGTCAAAATAATGCTTGATACCTTCATTTAATTTAAGACCCCACTAATTCAGCTCCAAAAAAAAAAAAAAAAAAACACACACACACACCACTGAGCATTAAAAAACCTTAAGAGGAATACCCATCACCATCAGTCAAAGAAGGGCTTGACAAAAGAATAAAGAATGTAAACAAGAAATATTAGAAATTTTAAAATTTTAAAACAAATTGACTTTAATATTATAAGAAATTTAGAAGGAGAAGAAATACTAATTGCATTATATTTATGCTGTAAATTGAATTTTTCAGACCATTTTCGAATTCATTAAATTGCATTAATTAAGCTCATGCTGAAACTTGAGTTGTTGTGACCATGTTCACTTTCATTTTGACCAAATTTTCACTTTCTTTTGTGTATCTAAAACGTGTCCAGAGTAATCGTTAGATTTGATGATAATGAGTCAAACATAATGTTCTTTTTCTTCTCAAGTAATATGAAGTGTGAACACGAAATAAATAATTCTACCATAGCCACTGATAACAAGTCATAGGCTCGCCAACAACTTTGTCATTTAAATGGCATCTTTTTAAGTGTTTTCAATAAAAGTATTTTGGATTCAAATATTTGGATTTGAATATAATATATTGGATTTGAGAATTGAGATGTAAAATTTAATATAGAATAAATAATTTTAAAAAGTAGCCTTTCACCTTTTTATTATCTTTATAACTTTTTATTCTATTACCGTGTTAACTTTTATATCTTACAGTTAAATGGTAATTGCATAAAACCAGATTTAAATCCCAAATTTTCTTTTTCCAATTATCAAATTATTGAAAAAACAAGAATCAAGTTGTATATTTCTTGGTATTGGCTTATACTACATGTCGAAATATCTCACTCTAATTCTCGACAACATGTGGATTTAGTAGTTAAAGGATTGTTTGATAGCAGTATTTAAGTATTGTTGTTCAGTTTCTAGTGTTGTAAAAATACGTATTTGAGTGTTATAAAAATATGTGTTAGAAGTATTATTTTTGTTTAAACACTGAAAATTATTGTTTAAACAACAATGTCAAACAGCCCCTTGCTTAGTCGTTTTCTTTTCAACTATAAATAACAAAGCCTAACTGCATGTAATTATGAAACAGTTAATGAAATTCACTTTTTCCCAGCAATAGTTTTTCTCTTTCTACTTTTCGTTACAAAACTTTTTACCCAGATCGTAATTTCTTTTATCTTTTTTTTTTTTCTTTGTTTCTTGATGTGTTGCTTCTCGTGTTGTGACATTTTTATTGCATAATATTGGAGCTGGGAATGTTAAGAAGATGGAACTAAACCCATTTTAGCAAATTGGCACAGTTTGCTGATACATGATCTTGTGTACCCATGCGAGGTTGGAAGAGTATCCGAGTTTCATAAGCTCCTTAGAGAAAGCAAGAATGAAAATCTAGTGATTATGGTTATTATTGTATTGTCTTTGGAACTTACGTTTTGTATGCTTATGAGTTATGATACGATTATATGCTTACTATATCCAGCAATGCATTCAACCTTGAGATTCACAGGATAAGATAGGCACCATGCTAGAGCCAAACATAAATTTGCGTTCCCATATTATTGCATGCGTTAACATACCAGCAATGCATACAACCTCGAGATTCACAGATAATTAATTAATTATAAGCAGTTTTATACTCAAAATAATTGCTCCTTACTAGATTTGGAAATTTCCTACTTATTTCCTCACCAACCCATTCCTTCAATTATTAACTAAACCACAAGTTTAGAGTTAATCCTTGGACTCAACATATTACAATTTGTAAGACTATTAATTATGTGTATTATTTAAAAAAAATTACATGATTTATTAAATTAATGAGTTATATGACTAAAACTACATATAAATAATCTCTTCAATACTCATAAAGTGAATTGGAGAAAATAGCTCTAAACAAGTTTGAAGTTAAAAGTTTATCTTAACTTAGAAGTTGTGGTTTTTTCCTTTTGACAAATATCATCGTTTTCTAAAAACAAATGGAACAAAAATATCAAAAAGTAGAAATCAACTATCAAATAACAATTTTCTTAAAAAAATATTATTTTTCCTTGCTTTTTATTTTATTTTATTTTTTTCTCTGTGTATGTCAGTCAAATTATATTTAAAAATCTTGATTTTAAATCCCTGAACTTCACTACATAGGGTCATGTCTTTTTTGTTTTAAGGGTGAGGTTTGAGTCTAGTGTCTAGTTATACTAAAACTCATTGAGATTATAACACGTGTCCACTTTTGAACACATGTTACCGTCTTAATGGGTCCAATGCACTACAAGTACTGGACCTAAACCACACCCTTATTTTAAATATATAATGGTAAGTGGTAGTGTATTTTAAACTCCGCATTTTATTTAGTTAGTAAATGATGTCTCAGTCTCTCATTAAAACAAAATGAGTTTCCTTTTTAAAAAGTACTAGAGGTAAGTCAAACCCTACTACATATATATTTTCCAATTCAATGACAATGAGAATCTAGTCTATATATATATATATATATATATTAATAGGAAAAACTTAGAGAAAATTCAATTAGAATTTAAAATTAAAATCCAATTTTGTGTCATGTGTCTAAATTTATGTCAAAACCACACTATAATTATCCACTTAAGTTTGTACCACATGTCGACTTAAGTTTTTTAATTTTTGTGCCAAGTGAGTTATTTAGTGCAAAATACTAAGAATCTAATATTAATGAACTCTAAATTAAAAAAAAAAAATTTAAAAACCAATCATGCATACTCAATAAAAATCACCACACAACAAAAATCACCACATGTTCTATCCGATTAAAAATTACAAAAAAAAATAAATAAATAATCATAAGTAGTATTAAATTTAGGTAAGAATTTTAATATGTGACTAATTACACTTACTTTTTAAAAAAAAAAAATTTTGACTAATCATTTATATTTTTATGATAACAATTTTGTTTAATTTTAAATGTATTTATATGTATGCATTAATGATTGTGTTACATGCTATTTTTTTTAAATAATTTGACTAATTATTTATATTTTTATAATAAAAATTGTGTTCAATTTTAAATGCATCCATGTTTTTGTATGGGTTACATGCTAGTTTGAAATAATGAAAGACTACAATATAATTTTACAATCATCGAGCGTGATCAACAAAATTTTTAACTATATATATTGCAATTTGTAAGACTATTTATATGTATTATTTAAAAAAGTTACATGATTTATTAAATTAATGAGTTATGTGATTAAAACTACATATGAAAGATTTCTTCAATACTCATATAGTGGATTGGAGAAAGATAGCTCCAAACAAGTTTGTAGCTAAAAGTTTTTCTTAACTTAGAAGTTGTGGTTTTTTCATTTTATTCTTAAGGGGGAAAAAATAGAGATATATTGTAGCATTTTGGCTCTAGTGAGAGATATCAACCTTTTTATAAATAACAATTTTCTTTAAAAAAATATTATTTTTCATTGCTTTTTTTTTTTTTTCTTCAATGTAAGCCAATCAAATTATTTTTAAAAATCTTGATTTTAAATCCTTGAGCTTCACTACATAGGTTTTGGCTTATCTCCAGTGCTTTTTTAATTGAATGTGTCCTTTTGTATTAAATATACAATGGCAAGTGGTAGTGAGTTTTTATCTCTACATTTTATTTAATTAGTGGGTGATGTGACAATCTCTCATTAAAATAAAAAGAGATTCATTTTTAAAAAGTACTGGAGGTAAATCAAACCCCACTACATATATATTTTCCAATTCAGTGACAGTTAGAATATAATCTATATATATATATATATATATATATTAATAGGCAAAGTTTAGAAAAGTTCAATTAGAATTTAAATTAAAATCCAATTTTGTGTCATGTATCTAAATTTATGGTAGAACCACACCATAATTATCCACTTATATTTGTACCATGTGGCCACTTAAGTTTTTTAATTTTTGCGCCAAGGGAGTTATTGGGTGCAAAATACTAAGAATCTAATATTAATAAACTATAAAATAAATAAAAAACAAAACAAAACAAAACAAAACAAAACAAAAAAAAATCACACATACTTAATAAAAATCACCACACATTCTATCCTATTAAAAATTAGAAAAAAAAAATGATCATAAGAAGAATGAAATTTAGGTAAAAATTTTAATATGTGACTAATTATGTTTATTTTAAAAAAAAAAGAATTTGAATAATTAGTTATATTTTTATGATAAAAATTGTGTTTAATTTTAAATGTATCTATATGTATGCATTAATGATTGTGTTACATGCCTTTTTTTTTAAATAATTTGACTAATTATTTATATTTTTATAATAAAAATTATTTTTAATTTTAAATGCATCTATGCGTTTACATGGGTTACATGCTAGTTTGAAATAATGGAAAACTATAGTATAATTTTACAATCATCAACTGTGGTCAACAAAAATTTTAACCATATTGCAATTTGTAAGACTATTTATGTGTATTATTTAAAAAAGTTACATGATTTATTAAATTAATGAGTTATGTGATTAAAACTACATAAGAATGATCTCTTCAATACTTATATAGTGGATTGTAGTTTTTTCCTTTTATTCTAAAGGGAAAAAAGAACAAAGATATTTTGTAGCATTTTGGCTCTAGTGAGAAATATCATCCTTAAAAAAAGAAAAATGGAATAGAAATATCACCAAGTAGAAATCAAGGATCAAATAACAATTATCTTTTAAAAAAAATATTTTTTTTCCTTGCTTTTTTTCTTTGTGTAAGTCATTCAAATTATTTTTAAAAAATCTTGATTTGAAATCCCTGAGCTTCACTACATAGGGTTTGACTTATCTCCAGTACTTTTTTAATTGGACGTGTCCTTTTATTTTAAATATACAATAGCAAGTGGTAGTGGGTTTTAATTTCCATATTTTATTTAGTTGGTGGGTAATGTGGCAGTCTCTTATTAAAACAAAATGAGATTCATTTTTAAAAAGTACTGGAGGTAACCCACACCCTAGTACATATATATTTTCCAATTCGATGATAGAATCTAATCTATATATATTAATAGACAAAACTTAGAAAAAGTTCAATTAGAATTTGAAATTAAAAAAAAAAATTACGATCGTCTATTTATTTCTTTATATCTGTGTATGTGCATGTGCATAGAGTTTCAACATATAGCATCCGCTTCTAATGATTGTGTTCATTATTACAAGACCAAGACATGAATCGGTTTTTGGTGTAGGAGATGATTGAACCACAAATCTCTTATTCAACTATCAGAGACTTTACTAGTTACGTTTTTTTTTTTTTTTTTTTTTTTTTTTTTATGAATGAAAAAATGGATAAAGGGGGGTAACTTGAGTTGACATCTTTCACCTGAGCGTGACTACAGTGACACTTTACCTGTTAGGCCAAGTCTACAAAAGTAGGGAATTTGAATGAGTTATAGCTACAAACACAGCCCCATCAAGGACATTAGTGAGCATTAACCGAGATCATGGAGTCATTTTGGTTGAGCCTTCTAGTTACCTAGACGTTAAGATTTTATTCATTAGGGAGAACGAGTCAGAAGTATAAACAAGAGTTGTTTACCACAATCATATACACTTAAAAATCACCTCATCAGTCGCCTAGTGTCAAAGTCGTGAAAATTCATCCACCTTCTGTTGGATTTAGTTTTGAATTTTTACCAAAAAGATATGAAATAGAGTGAACAAAATGGTATCAAGAGGCATTCTATGCATGCCAATCTTCACGAAAACATACATTGATTTATCATAATAAAAAAATGTGCATAATAAAAGATACAGTGACTCCATAAAATAATTATTCCACCAAATAATGTGTCAAGATTCAAAAGAGGACCACTAAAGTAATTTGGACATGGTGCGAAATTTGGACATACATGAACTCAAATACGCCTTCAAACTTGAGCTACTTTATTATTCTTAACCAAAAATTACAAATTAAACTACTTTGGTGTGGCACCAAAATTTTGTCTCATGCATGGTTGACATTCAAATAGTTGACATATTTAGCAAATCGATCCATTAAATACTCACCTAACCAAATAAGCACACAAAAATTGACTGTAAATTTTAAGAACGTATAATAATTGCTTTGTGTGTGTCGGTGTCTAGGTTCATAGTACATACCCTCATGACCTTCTCACTTGTACATCAACATAAATTGTCAAAACTCAATGGAAATTCAATAGATCCAATGGACTGCTATTTCATTATGTTAGAAACCGGTATATGTTTAAACTCTTTCAATATAGAATCCAAAGGATATTGACAATTTTGTTTGCAATTTAAAGATTTTTTTTTTTTTTTTTTTTTTTTCATCTTTGAAATCGAAATCTACATTGTATATTTTATCTCTACTCCGACTTGTCGACTACCTCTTCGATCAGTTGTGTTCTCATTTTGACTTCGTCCATTTCTTCATTCAAACGTATTAAGGACTTTTTTTTTTTTTTTTCGTTATTTGTAGTTGGTTATCAAACACGAAAGGTCGTAGCTGTTGTCCACATTAATGACAAAGAGTCATATTCTTATTCTAATACTACTTTGAATAGTGAAGATCAGATTTAAGTGAGCCCTAATTCAGGCTCATCCGGAGCAGTAAAATCATATCATTTTTAGTACAAGTATTTGATAGTGTGATAGCTATAGAAGAACTACAACAATAACTAAATATATCTTGTTATACACCCTTTATTACATATTTCTGTACGCACACTCTATGTGAAATCATATTTTGAAAACATAGATAATCATTATGTTTGTGGTAAACATTATTGTAACTAAATAAGTTTTGGGAAGAGCAATTCAAAGAAATACTAGAATAAAATCTTGACTCAGTCCAATTAACTTAGACTAAAAACACTAAACCACATAAATGCCAATCCTATATAAATGAGCAGGAAAGAGTTTTATAGTTTCCAAAAACAATGATAATAAACTACAAGATATGTTACTATATTTTCTCTCCATAGTTAAATTATTGTTAGTCTTCACAAAACAAAAAACATTAATCTTAGTCAACCTTTGAAGGAAAGTGTTGAGAATAACACATAAATGCTTGAAAGTATTTCTGTACATGTAATTGTATATCTTGTTGTATATTAAATACACTGACCTTTGTATTTATACACCAGAATAAGAGGAGGGAAATCAGGAAAACATAACCTAACTAACTAACTAACTACGACACTTGCGGAAACTAAAATAACTAACTCCACATTACAATGCTAAGTAAAAGTACACTGCTGTTAAGTACTATCTAATTAAGATTGTTCATTTGATAAAGTTCTCAAAAACTTACAATTCTTATGTAATGCAAGAATTCTAACTCACTTATGCAATGAAGTATCAATTTTCACATATACCTTGTATAAATGATAATTACTTATGTGACATTTAAATCTAACTTTTCATATTTTTTTTTTTCTTTCTTTCTTAACACTAATTATATTGTTTATTTAAGAGCATATGCTCTAGAGTATTTGTCATTGAAAAATGTCTCGATTATATTTCAACATATGTCGTCTGCTCTATGGTAATTGGTCTTTATCATCAGACCAAGACACCAAATAGTTTTTAGCATAGACGAGATTTAAATCTCAAATCTCTCATTTGATGGCAAGATATCTTACCAATTGAACTAACTAGAACCTTTTTTTTTCTTAGGATCAAAAACCACAATTAATTCTTAGTTAATAGAAGAATATGCATATATGATTATTTTAAATAATTAACATTTATATTTTGAATATAGTTTTCAATAATAATGTAAATTCAAACTATATAAATGTCAACTCTTAGGAATTTAAATTCCCTTGAATTTGTATATCTCAATATCTCAACAAGACTACTGAAGTATTAAAGTTGTTGGTGCAAACACAATATCTGCTCCACAATATCATAGGAATTTAATAAAAATGTCATTTATTCTGAATGCATCTGATCCAATATTTACTCTTGTACATATTAGTCCATTAATCACCACATTTAAAAATAATAAAAAAAGTCTCTCTCCTTTTCGATGTGGGATTAAACATTTCACTAATTTCTTATCTTCCATATTATCTATACTACTATTTAAAGGGTTACTCCTATCTGGACTAGACATTTTTTTTTGTTCCAAAATACCCCTACGGTTTATGTTTAAGCAGGGGCAAAACTTAAATATAACACTGTAAAAATATATCTCTAACTCACCTAAAACTAGGGGTGTCCAACCCAACCCGATACCCGAACAACCCGAGCAACCCGCCCGAACCCGAACAGAAACCGCCCGAACCGACCACTCCGACTGTCGGTGACGGGTTTTCGCGCCCAAGACCCGACGCCGACGGGTCGAGTGCGGGTTTTCTTCTCCAAAACCCGAGCCACCCGACCCGACCGACGTTACATACAAATCCGGCGATATTCGGGGAGATCCAGGCGAGATTTGTTGAGATCCGGCGACATTTGAGGAGATCCAAGCAAGATTTTGTGAGATCCGGCGACATTCGAGCGATATTTGGTGAGATCCGACGAGATCCAAGCGAGATATGGTGAGATCCGGCGATGTTCGAGGAGATCCAAGCGAGAAATGGTGAGATCCGGTGACATTCAAAGAGATCCAAGCGAGATCTCGGCCATATTTGGTGAGATCCGGCGAGATTCGAGGAGATCTAGGCTGATTTCGGCGATTTTTGGTGTGGATCTACTGGGTTTTTGCAAATTCCGGCGAATTTTTTGAAGATTCCGGCGAGCTTGCAGGATCCGGCAACTCGACCGAACCGACCGAACACCACCCGAACCCGAAACCGACTCGACCGAGTGACGCCGGCGGTCGGTTTCGGGTCCCTCCATCTTCCACCCGACGCCGGCGGGTCGGGTCCGGGTTGGGTCCAAAACCGACCCAGCCCGACCCGTGGACAGCCCTACCTAAAACATTTCCTACAAAATATGATCACTCTCCCACTAACTTACTTCTTCAAAGCAACTATACATTTACTATTTTTTTTTTAAATAGAAAAACAAGTTAAACAAAAAAAAAAAATTGTAGTTGTTTCTTTTTCCTTAAAAAAAAAAAAAAAAATCATCCTCACATTTATCTTCCTATCATTTTTTTTTAAACGTCCTTAAGTTTATCCATAAAAAAATAATAATAAATAGATATATACACGTTGGATTACAATTTAAACTGCTTTTAACTTAAAAAAAAAAAAAAAAAAAAAAAAAAAAAAAAAAAAACACTAACTACTCTTAACTTCTTATATTTATCTAAATTAACAATATTAAATCCTTCATTGTTCACTAGCCTCTGATTACACGCGATTTTTTTTTTCCTTAAAAAAAAAAATTCATCCTCATGTTTATCTTCCTATCCAACTGTTTTTTTTTTTTTTAAAATCCTCAAGTTTATCCCAAAAAAAATCAAAAAACTAAATAGATATATACACGTTTGATTACAATTTAAACTTCTTTTAACTTCTTTTTTGAAAAAACTAACTGCTCTTAACTTCTTATACTTACCTAAATTAACAATATCAAATTTTTCATTGTTCACTAGCCTATGAGCTCTTCTATTATTTTGGTAAAGGTTAATAATTTGCATCCATTATAACTTGGAATTACTACATTTTTTAATCACAAAAATACCTAAAGGTGTGATGAGTGTTATGTGTTTTAGATTAAATAATTTTTTCATCACACTCTTAGGTATTTTTATGATTGAAAAATGTAGTAATTCCAAATTATAATTGATGCAAATTACTAATTTTTATCCAAAAAAATAGAAAAGCTTCTGAGCACATGCATAAGTGCGTGCTCAGAGACTAATTGTATTTATATTGTATTATTAATTTATTTTAATTATATAATATTAAAATGCTACAACAAAAGCCACTTTAAATAAACAAAGAAAATGAGTAATTTGTAAAGTCTTCAACTCTTTAATTACATTGACTGCGACAACAACAAAAGCCATTTAAAATAAACAAAGAAATGAGTAATTTGTAAAGTCTTCACCTCTTTAACTACATTGACTGCGACCCATGTAGCTTGTGAATTCATCATCTATATCACCGTTCAAATTCTTAGTTTTGTTTTTGTTATGTTTCACTTTTTATCCAATTTGTTCTTTTAACATTTAATTTTTGACAAAATTCGTTGAATTTTTCCTCAAGATATATGAAAAATTCCCATTAAAATTTGAGAATAAGGTCAAATCCCTGCTTTCTATAAAGTCAAATTTGAAAGAATCACATTATGCTCAAGAGTAGAGATTTGACGGGACTATACGCTACTATATATATAATGTGTTAGTTTTTAGGCAAAATGAAATCATGGCCTTAGTTTAAGGAATTTTAATTCTTTATTATATATAAGGGATTTGTGCATTGGATGTTGACATTGAATACATCATGAAGTGCGTAATCAAGAATTTGATGCGCACTTCTTGATGTATTCAATGTTGATATTCAAGGTACAAATCTCATCTTCCTTAAATAAATAAATAAATAAATAAAGAGAATTGATAAAAATAATTCAGTTGATGACAGAATCTTCTCTCACACATTAGGAGAGAGCCAAAACTATGTATATATAATATTGTTCTACAACGGTAATGATATTTTACAATTACTACACGGTCAACTATAATTTTTTAACTTGGACACACAATATGTGAGTCCATGATTCTTGTATTGACATGTGCTGCTGAAAATGGTCTCCATTCATTGTTGCCAATGCGAATGAAGCAACTGTTAATTCCTAATTATTATCCCCCAATTATTGAATTATAAAAAAATATTATTTATTATTCTTTTTAAATTATTTTTGATAGGACGAATGGATAGTTTAAAAAGGTAGAAACCAAATAATTATATATACGATTCTCAAATATATATATATATATATATATATTTATTCATTTGTATGTGAAGTCTTTTTTTTTTTGAAACATTTATATGTGAAGTCTTTGTTTTTAGGTAATAATGTACTACCACATTACCACTAACCACTGAAAATTATATTATTGTCTTTCACACTAGAAATGGCAACCTGGGATCGCTCATTGTTGTCTCACACAAACAAAAAAACTCTCACTCATAAATGCAAAAAATAGTCAAAACCTACTTGGGCATATGATTCATCTTTTGTTCATACTATTACTGTGTACATATACACAATTATAGATCAAAGAGATGAATAGTATCTCATTGAACTTTCCATGATGGTATTGTAGTTCTAACTTCTAAATTTCTAATGCTTTAAAAAAAATAAAACGTTTCTCATAAAAAATTGCATACCAAAATAGGGTAATTAAGGAAAAGAGGAAATACAATCTCGTTTGGAGATTATATAGTAATTACTAGCTCAACTGGTAAAGTCTTTGGTGATTGAATAAGAGATCTGAAGTTTAATCTCCATCTATACTAAAAACTTATTGGTATCTTGTTCTAATGATAAAAAGCTATCATCAGGAGCGGATATCATAGGTTAAAACTCTCTAAAAAAATTTAAAAATAATTTTATTAAAAAAATACTAGTTGCTTATTTGAACTTTTAACATTTAATTTTTGACAAAATCTGTTGAATTTTTCTGCAAAATCTATGAAAATTTTCCTGTGAAATTCGAGAATGAGGTTAAATACTTGCTTTCTATAAGGTCAAGTTTGTCCATGTGATTCTTTCAGATTGATCAAGAATTTGAATTTGACATTTTCTTTATCTAAAAATATTTCCTTAATTATTGGCTATGAAGTCTTTGTTTTCAAGCACTTATATATATTACTAGTATTAAATTACCACTAATCACTAAAAAATCAGCAACTGGAAATATAAAAATTGGCTGCAAATTTCGAATTGGACATTTTCTTTATCAAATATTATTGCATTAATAACTTAAATGGTATCACATTTTCTTTATTGAATAAAACCTCTTTCTTTCTTTCTTTTTGGGATAAAAAACTAGTAAACTTATATTTTTTAGAGTAAAAAAAAATCTAGTGAACTAGTAATACTTTTTTTTTTTTGGAGAAGTATAACTGATTCTAATATACATGCCAAGAGCCTTGTAATTTAAATGGTTGGCGCTTTTTGATGTTTCCAATTAGGACATTTAGATTCAAATTTCTCCTTCCTATTGTAATTATCAAATTATTTTATTTCTTTAAGAAACTTTTAACTATCATTTTTGTTAAAGCCCTAATATATAAAATATGCTAGTTTTTAGGTAAAATGAGGTCTGACCTTAATTCAATGAATTTTTAAATTTTATTTATTGTCAAAAGTTTTATAATTCAACTTTTTTTTTAACTATATAGTATATTTTGGTATTTTTAATGGGACATCCAATTTTCAAATAGCCACTTTCCCAACTATTAAATTATCAACCAAAAAAAAAAAGTTATTATCCAATTTAGATCTTTTTGTTAGGACAAATGGATAGTATAAAAAGGTAGAATCCAAGAGATCTAAACTGAATAATAAAAATAAAAATAACATATAAGAAATCTTTGTTTTCAGGTACTATTACATTTACGCTGCCGCCAGCAACTAAAATTTCTATTATTGACTTTCACACTAAAATATCATTGTTGTCTCATACAAACCACTCATAAATGCAAAAAATAATCATGTCTACTATGGCATATGATTGATCTTTTGTTTAGAGTATTTAGTGTACACATAAACAATTATGGATCGTATAATCACAGAAACTATCACTCTCGGAAAAAGAGAGGCATTGATGAATAAAATTTCATTGAACTTTCCAAGATGGTGTTCTAGCTAATTCTTTGAAGGAATTAAAGAAAACGTGTCACATCAAGAACAAGAATTGGGCACCGGTCCATTTAAGCTTTGATTGATTAAGTCAATGAAAGTAGATTGAATTGACCACTGCGCATTAAGTACACCTAATGTCTTTATTGAACTTGCTCTAAGTACACCTAATCAGCTTTGACTTTGTGTGTCTTTGCTTTTCTTAAAAAATAAAAAATAAAAATCAGCTTTCGCTCAAAGTACACCTAAACCTAAGATACGGTTTATTCTCACATCCGCGTCTTGTGTTTACGCCCCTTCTTTTCTTTTCTTTTTTTTTTTTTTTCGGCTGCTGCACATGCTTTTTGGGAGACAACTGCTACTGTTTAAAAATAATATCCGTCGTTTATTAACTTTTCAACTTACTTTTATCAGTTTCGTGAGTCTATAAACAGTGTACAGATCTATAAATTTCTATTTTTTACTAAAAAAGAGTTCAACGGTACTATTTATACATTTAAAAATTATTTTGCTACATTACTTTTAATTTTTAATTTTTAATTTCAGCAAAATAAGTTCTATCTAAATGGACCCTAATGCCTATTTTGGACAATGTAAAGTGTAATTGAGAAATGTAAAGAGTACTTGGGCATGTTGGATTTTTCTTTTTTCTTTTTTCTTTTTTTTTTATATCATTTTTTACTTAATTTTCGTTACATATCACTCATCATTTAAAATATCACAACTCCCTACATGTAGTCTGTTTGGACAATGTAAGTTCTATTCAAATGGACCCCTAATATCTATTTTGGACCATGTAAAGTGTAATTGAGAAATGTAAAGAGCACTTGGGCACGTTTACTCTAGGTAATATAGGTCCTGCTTGGATTTTTTTTTTTTTTTTAATCATTTTTCACTTAATTTTTGTTACATATCACTCATCATTTAAAATACCACAACTCCTTACACAAAGTCTATTTGGCACCATCACTCAACTTGTCATCACTCAAATTTTTTAACTATTTGTGGGCCCCATACCTGTAACTTGGTGCAGCTTTTACTTTCTTTTTCATTTTTCTTCAACTCCCAGTACCCAAACTCATCGAACCAAGTGAAAAAAAAAAAAAAGAAGAAGAAGAAGAAGAAGCCACCTCGTGTGAAAGGTGAAAAAAAAAAGATGAAGAAACCAAACTCACCGAACCCAGTGAAGAAAAAAAAAAGGGTTAAAAGTTGCAGCTGTGCTCTGACCGTGGGATCCAATGTATAGTTTTAATTATGAAAATACCTTTGAAAACAGAGTTATGGAAACTGAAAATACCTAAAATATATTTTCAGTTTTCATAACTCATCACTCAAAAATCAAAGAATTTGTGATGGAAACAAAAACCAAACAGACTTCTCAGCCATGGGTCTCACCATTTTTGAGTTATAGAAACAGAGTTATGAGTTATGGAAATAGTAAATCCAAACAGCCAATATATCCCACTCCTTATTTGATTATTATTGTACTTGTGATTATCAAAAAAGATTATTATTGCACTTGTTAACGTAGTTTTATTTCTAGGAGGACCTGAGTCCAAGTTTTTAAAAGGGTATTTCATACATAAATAAATAAATAAATAAAAGAGGCTTGCAGGTTTAATTGAACTTGTAAACAACATTTATAGTTCAAAAGAAAACAATAAGGCAAGAGTTAAAGATAATAATAAAATTAATAGTACAAAACCAGTTTCGTTAATGAAGTTGACTAATAAAGGCTGCTTCTGGTTATGAACTGAAGTTGGCAACTTGTCAGCTAAATGAATCCAAAAGCAGCTATGCGTGACTAATTTCAACTTAATATTTCTATCAGGACTCCAATCCTGACCGTTGCTCTTCTATTACACTACTTACACAATAGATTAGATACAAAAGGCGTGCCATTGACTATTTGCAATTACATTTGGATCTGACTAGGTACGGAGTGAGGAATTAAAGTTAGAGGGTCGGTTTGTTATTGGTTATGTGCGACGGCTATGACTTCTAGCTCCACTACTACTTAGTCATTTGAGGATTGTGTGTGTGTGTGTGAGAGACTTTGATGTTGTTGCTAGGTAAAGACAAAATAATTTTATTCAAAATTTTTTGAAAGGCCAGGTTTTATGTGTTAGAGTAAGATTAGTTAATTGTGCTTATTTTGTTTTAAATTTACTCTTGGTAATTTTTGTTGTACTAATTTTTTGAACTTGTATATTTTAGTTTTGTATTTTAGATCTATTGACTTTTAAGGTCTTTACGATGAGGAATGCTAGAGCTACAAATATTTTTACAAATTGTTGGTAGTGAGCAATTATTAGTAAGTCAAAAAGTCATGTAAAAATAGCAGGCCAAGTGTGAACTAATATAAATTTTCTACCTTAACAATTTGTAAAATGTTGTAGAAAAGTTTATGGTAACAGCATTACTCTTAAAAAAATTTATGATATACCCTACTAGTGGTTCAAGCTTTGGATAGAGATGGGCAAAGGCCCATGAGTTCTTTGTTGTAGCCTTCCAGGCTTTCTTTTTTGTGAAATGAATATGTTTATTCAACAACCAAAAAAAAAAAAAAAAAAAAAATCATATACATATTTATATAGTTGGTTTGACGTTGAACCTTATGACAAGAAAAGCAATCTAATAGTTCATGTTACCTTAGTTACACGAATAATGTAGTTATTTTAGAAATTAATATGCAATGGAAATTACTCATTTAAAATTATTGTATACAATTATTTAAGTGTGATTTAGTAAGTGGATACATGTTATCTTTTTATTGTTGATTGTAGCATCTTCAAAAATAATAAGAAAGTTTTTTATTTTTTATTTTTTGAGAAGAAAAATAATAAGAAAGTTATAGTTTATAAATTATAAACTAAAACTAAAAGTTTGAATTTAGTCATCAGCAACAACCACCAAACCATCCTTAGTTGCAAAAGATTGCGCTAAGTTAGTTTTATATAACACTAGTCGCAAACCCACGCGATACATGTGAATAAATAATTATTTTGTATTGTAATATAATGTATAGTTTTTTCTCTAAAATTTTTTGAAAATAATTTGTTTTCCCTAAAAATTAAACAATTTCTATTCAGTTCAATTAAGTCTACTTCAGTCCCATTCAGTCCAATTAGGTCTAATTTGGTCTAATTCGTTCTAGTCAGTCCACTTGGTCAATTCTGGTCCTCCTTTAGTCCATTTTAGACTAATTGCACCTTAAATTGATTCTTTTTGTTTCTTTTCAAGTTTAGCTCAATACTTTTTTTCTTAATTTTTGGTTTGAAAAGTATATGAACTTTTATTATATTTGGGCTAAACTCTTTAGTTTTGAGTTACAAAATACAAAGAAAATACTAAAATAGACATTAGAAATTAGAAATATGAGCCCTAAAAATGCAATAATAATGATAAAATATTCAAAGTCTTATTTGGTCCACATTGATTCTATTTGGTCCATTCTACCCTCTTCAGTCCAATTTATCCTATTCAGTCATATTTAGTCCATTCTGTCCACTAAAGTTCTATTTAGTTAAATTTAGTCCATGCAGTTTAATTCAGCCCATTCAGTCCACATTGGCCCTATTGGATCCACACTAGTCCAATTTTGTCCACTTCGCTCCTATTTGGTCTATTTTGTCCACGTTAGTGCTATTCGGTCCATTCTATCCACTTTCGTCCTATTCGGTCCATTATGTCTACTTTGATCCACTTTAGTCCTACTTGGGCCACTTTGGTCCTTTTCAATCCATTCTATCCACTTTGGTTCTATTTGGTCCATTCTATAAACTTCGGTCCTTTTAAGTCCACATTGATCCTATTCGATTCACTTTAGCCCTATCCATCTACTTCAGTCCAATTTGATCCCATTCGGTCCACTTCAATCTTATTTGGACCATCCATTCTTATTCAGTCATATTCCATTATTCGGTCTTATTTTGTCCATTTGGTCCCTTCAGATTACTTCAGTTCATTTTGGTCCACTTCAATCTATATTTTTGTGCACTTACATAATGGGAAAAAACATATTTGGGTTGAAAGTACCTAATTTAAATCCAACTTTATAAAAAATATCTAAATAAATCTCAAACTCGTAATATCTAAAATATTAAGCATAATATTTATTATTTCTACACTTTTATTGAGCCACATTAATGAAATATAGCATTTTAATCCACTTCGGTACGACTAAATTTAAGTAAAAGTCTTTCTAAATATAAAAGCTATGAATATACAAATGTAATCTTCAGGGAAGTTATTCATTTGTTTTAACGTCATTACTTTTAAATGAATTGCATGAGGTTGATTATATATTTAAGGAAAATAAATAAATATTATACATATATGTATGTATGTATGATTTTTATTTAAATAAACTATTCAAATAATTCATTCTCTTAAAAAGATGTTATCATGATAATCAAAACTCATATCAAATTTATACTGAATATGTATAATTTATTCTCTAAATTTTATTTTAAAGAGAGATTACTTTGTGATGGGGTACTAAAAAACACAATATCAAAACGTAAAAACCCAAAATAAAGTTTTAAAAATCACAATGATTCATCAATATAAAGTAGGGTTGCAAGAAAGAATAAAAAATCAAGAGAAAGAGAATAACCACTTTTTTCAGGAGCGAATGTGAGAGAGAATAATAAGAAATTTATAGAAAATAATATGAGAAGAAAAAAGTAAAAATAAAAAATATAATAATAAACACCAAATTATCCAAGTCATGTTATGTAATAAAATAACATTTTATTCTTATATATTATCTTTATAATGCAATATGATAACATCTATGAAATCAAAGAGAATAAAAAAGGTAACATTTTGAAAACACAAAAATAAATCACGTCAACCTAAAATAGAGATGCAAGACAAATATATAAATAATCCACCAAAAATGAAAAAGAGAGAGAGAGAGAGAGAAGAAGAGAGAAATAACTTTTGTGTATGGAAAATAAGAGAGGGAGAGAAAAAGAGATAAATAAATAGAATTGAGAAAGAGAATTATAAATTTATAGTAAGAGGAGGGAATAAAAAAAAAGGTAAAAATAAAGGAAGATCAAGGAATAGAGGCTGGTAATTGGGTTGTGGGTTTTGCTTGCAAAGTAGGGAAGACAACTAGCTTCCATGCTGAACTCTGGGCCCCAGCTTCCATGCTGAACTCTGGGCCCTTTGAGATGGACTCAACCTATGTCATAATCGCAATTTTGTTGCAGTAGAAGTAGAGATATATGCTAAATCTATTGTGGATGCAATCTCTAACCCGAATTATTCTAACTTGTTTGTTTCCTCCCTCATGGATGACTGCAAGCTTTTGGCTTTTCCAAATTCCCCTGATTCATTTTAGTTATTGCTTCCATGAAGCCAATAGGTGTGCAGATGCTTTAACGCATATGGAAGGGCTTTAATTTGCTGATTTTGTTATTTTTGAAAGTTCGCATGTGGACATTGTTAGTTATTTAGATTTTGATTTCAATGGGCTGTATTTGAACAGGCTTTTCCCTGAGACATTGTCTATTTTTTAGTTGTTTAATGCATTTCCTATTCACCAAAAAAAGAAAAGTGATATTAAGGTAGACAGTAGTGGGGAGATAAAAAGGTAAAAGAAGGAGCGGGGGGGGGGAGTAAGAAAAAGTGTAACAATAAGTTCGAAAATTAATAAGGAAAGAGAAGAATTGAGAATGAGTGGATGATGTGGTCATTGATATGACCCAACAGAAGTGTAGTAACAATAAATGTTACGCTTCATCTTTTAAATATATATAGATATTTCATAAAGATAAATTTTGGCTACAAATTTTGTTTTAATCGATCACTATAACTTCGCTCAATATTTTTTTTTATTAAATGTGAATTTTGACAAATTCACCATTAGATAACATTTTTATCTTCTATATTTCATGCTAGCAAAATTTTGAAAAGATTAAAGGTCAATAGCTATCTCATCAATCAAATATTTAAATTTCAAGTTCTTGTAGTATAAAATTATATATAAAAAAAAAGGGGAAATACTAACAGATACTCTTAAGGCAATGGTTAATAATCTATTTAAAAAAAATTTTTATGGGGAAAAAAAAAGCAATTAATATTTTGACAATTTTTTTTCATTTTCCATAAAAGTTGTATAAAAAATTTTCTTAAATAGATTGCTAACAATTGCCCTAAAGGCACCCATTAGCATGACTCATAAAAAATTAGTTTAGAGATCAAATAGGAAATAAAATCTATTTGACAAAAAATTTTACAAGCATGTTAAAACCATAACATTAATTTTCAAGATATATGATATTAATACACATTTTTTTTCTTTAATAGAGTTTCAACATATATGACATCTGCTTTTGATTTTTGTCTTTTTTATCATTAGATTAAGACGCTAATCAATTTTTTGTACAAGCCAAAATTAAACTTCAAATTTCTTATTTGATCATAAAAAAATGTTAATAGAAGTAACTGAATCCCAGCGTTAATACACATCTCAACCCCAAACCAAAAATAAATGGTCTAATTTGGAAAGTGCTCCATTCTCAAAAAATAAATAAATAAATAATTTGGAAAGTGGTCTATATATAACTTGAAATTCTTTTACTATTAATTTGGAAAGTGGTCCAAATCTCGAGCTCTCCAGAATTATTTTTGAGGGAAAGGTAGCAACTTTTTATTTATTTATTTATTTATATTTTAGGAGCAGCTTGTGACCAGTGCCAATGATCACTAGACATGTTGCAATGCAGACACATGTCTAAGACTGGACACGTGTCAGTATCCTAACAGGTCCAGTGGCTATTGCCACTGGACAGAAGCCTTAACCTTTTTTTTTTTTATCTTGTCTTAGTACTGTAGGTTTGTAAGGAAATTAAATACGAAATGTATGCATATTTCACGCATTTCCAAGAACGTTTTACGAAACCAATAATTTGGACCTAACTCAAACATTTCCAAGCACACGTATTACGAAACCAATAATTTCTACCTAACTTTATAAAAAAAGAAATGTTATTCTATTTATACAATATTTTTATAATAAATTTTAAATAATAAATTATTATGTGAGTTTCGGTTAGTTTAATTGGTAAAATTTTTTATAGTTAAATAAGAGATTTGAAATTCAATCTCCGTTTACTTAAAAAATTGATTGGTGTTTTGGTCTAATGATAAAGAATTATTATTAAGAATGAACGTCATAAATTGAAGTCTCTCAAAAAAAAAAAAAAAAAAAGATAAATTGTGAGACGATATAAGTTGAAAGTTTTTCTAAAAAAAATGACAAAATTGGTAAAAAAAATAAAAATTAATTGGACAAAATTTAAGTATAGTACTTTAGATTCTGTTTCTTAAGTTCTTCTTTTAAGAATCAATTATGTGACTATTTAACTAAATAGTACACTTTCATCTTATGAAAAAAATTCACATGACTAAATTTTAAGAGGAAAACCTAAGGAACAATATACATAAGTCTTGCCCAAAATAATTTTAAAAAACATTATACCAATAATAACAAAATATTTTTAAAATGTCGTGAACGAACACATCAATTATTTTTTCTTAAATGGTAATCATCTTTTTGTACTATTGGACGACCCTGGCCTATCGACAATATCCTGCTATGAATTGATGGGCACGTTCCCTTTGATTTGATGTTCTTGTTGTTTTTCTAATAAAATAACTAGCCTGTATATAACTCTGTACATATGCACGAATACATTTAAAAACAATCATAATTACATATATATAATTTAGAATCTAATTAAATCTAGACTCTTATGTTTTTGTATTCAATATACTTAAAAGATACACATTAAGATGCATAGTATAATAATCTTACATATATAATTTAAATATTATTGATAGTCATTCTTATATTTTTTTTAACTTTTTAAAAAGTCTTGTAAGAATTTTATTAGGTAGAAAATGTAAATTGTTCTTTTTTTAAAAATAGGGCAAATTACAACTTAATTACCCACATGTGATTTTACTGAAATTTATGTTGCATACTTGTGGTTTGAAATTTGACACTTTATCCACCTGAGATTTGATTGAAATTTAAATTGCCTACCTATGGTTTGAAATCTCATGATAAAATTTTTCCGCTGGATCCTTTTTGATCTTATTTGATTTTGTATTTTTATGTTTTTTTGTGTTTTTGAAGGAAAGAGACACAAAAATGAAGCAAAATTACATATTTAACCATGTTTTTAACAAAGATATGTTACAGAACTTTAACTGAACTAACCTCAAGTGGATAAAGTGTCAAATTTCTAATCACAAGTAGGCAACTTAAATTTTAGTTAAATCACAGGTAAGTAAATTGTAATTTTCCCTAAAAAAAGATTTTTATGTTCATTAATTCTATACTCTTTGGTTTTTGTACACAACAACTCGCTTGAATAGATATTTATAATATAGTCCTACATTTAATTCCAAAATTAAAAAAAAAAAAAATCATTCAAACTCTAAAATATAAAATCATTCAAACTCTCTCTTCCTCTAATTTTATATATTGTGTTAGATATGTGATTATATTTTTTATGATTTATATATATTGGACTCATCATTTTCTACTCTAAATTAACTCATTTAGCACAAAAATTAAAGAACTTCAATAAGATAGAATACGTGCCATAAAATTAAACTCTAATTGAAATCTAATTTTCACACTGAACTAACTAACTTTGTTCAAAAATTTAAAATTTTGATTAGATGAGACACATGACACAAAATTAGATTTTAATTGAATTTCAATTTACAATCTAATTAGATTTTCTCTCAACTTTACTTATTAATATATATATATATATAGATAACTTATAAACTTGAATTGTTTTTAGTTCCAAAAAAAAAAGGGACTCATAAATAGAAAATCATTCAAAAACTATGTTTTTTATGGTTTACTTATATTGGACTTTTCGTTTTTTACTCTAAATTAACTGATTTGGTATAAAAATTTAAAAACTTAGATTAGATGGGACACATGTCGCAAAAATAAACTTTAATTAAAATCCTTTTTACATTGAATTAACTCACTTGGCAGAAAAATTTAAAAACTTAGATTAGATGAGACGCGTGGTGCAAAATTAGATTCTAATTGGATTTTCTCTCAACTTTACATATTATTATATATATAGATATATAGATATCTATTTATCGAAGAAAAAAAAAATGTAATGAAAAGAAAACACACGGTAAAAAAAACTTATTCCGAATTTGCAACGAGACAAAGTAAAATAAAAAAAAAAATATTTCAATTTTATATATTTATATTTTAAAAAATCTCCCACATTTAGTCAAGTTTAAAATATGTAAATTCATAAAGTTGTTACATGTGTAAGTTTATGCTGCTATTATTTATTTTGCATCTAGATTTTTATTGATTTTTCATGTATCTCGAAAATATAGAAAGAAAGTGAATGGTAGTTGTTGTGTGTAAAGAAAGAGAAACAATTAAAAAATATTAAAAATTTTGATATTTTAATCAAATATATTAGAAAATAAATAATTTGATATAAGATACTTTAAAAAGTAAATATATAAAAAAAATAATATATATATATATATATATATATATTTATGCTAAAATAGACAAAAATATTTTTACGATGCATAAATTTATGAAAAATCATATAAAACTATGTTTTTTTTTTTTGTTTTTTTTTTTGTGTGTGGGGGGGGGGGGGACAAGACAAATTTTATTGAATCAAATCTCTGTCATGGATTACAAAAGGATAGATATCACGTTCTACCAAAACTGAGGTTCCTGCTAGGTCATGAGCTACTGAATTGTCACTACTGTCTTTTTTATTTTATTTTATGGGAGTCACTACTGTCTTAGATGAGAAAAAGAGATGAACCTAAAATGCTTTTTGTTTTTGGAGAAACAAGACTGAATTTTATTGAATCAAAACTCAATCATGGATTACAAAAGGATAGATATCACGTTCTAACAAAAACTGAGGTTCCAACAAACCTTTTGCCTTTTTAGCTAGATCATGAGCTACTGAATTGTCACTTCTGTCTTAGATGAGAAAAAGAGATGAACCTAAAAAGCTTTTTTGTTTTTGGAGAAACAAGACTGACTTTTATTGAATTAAAACTCAATCATGGATTACAAATGAAGAGATATCACATTCTACCAAAACTGAGGTTCCAACAAACCTTTTTGCCTTTTTTGCTAGATCATGAACTACTGAATTGTCAATACTGTCTTAGATGAGAAAAAGAGATGAACATAAAAAGCTTTTTGTTTTTGGAGAAACAAGACTGAATTTTATTGAATCAAAACTCAATCATGGATTACAAAAGAAGAGATATCACATTCTACCAAAACTGAGGTTCCAACAAACCTTTTGCCTTTTTAGCTAGATCATGAGCTACTGAATTGTCACTACTGTCTTAGATGAGAAAAAGAGATGAACCTAAAAAGCTTTTTGTTTTTGGAGAAACAAGACTGACTTTTATTGAATCAAAACTCAATCATGGATTACAAATGAAGAGATATCACATTCTACCAAAACTGAGGTTCCAACAAACCTTTTTGCCTTTTTTGCTAGATCATGAGCTACTGAATTGTCAATACTGTCTTAGATGAGAAAAAGAGATGAACCTAAAAAGCATTTTTTTGGAGAAACAAAACTGAATTTTATTGAATCAAAACTCAATCAAGGATTACAAAAGAAGAGATATCACGTTTTACCAAAACTGAGGTTTCAACAAACCTTCTGCCTTTTTAGCTAGATCATGAGCTACTGAATTGTCACTACTGTCTTTTTTGTTTTTTGATGGGAGTCACTACTGTCTTAGATGAGAAAACGAGATGAACCTAAAAAGCGTTAATGGCTGTCTGCGAGTCTTCAATCACACGAGACAGCAACCTTCAGAATTTAGAAAATTAATGCCAATATCCTGATTCCTGAGCAAAGTTTATACAGGCCAAACTGACATCTACGTATAGTACTTTAGTTGTAGTATTACGAGTACACTAGTATTTTCAATTTAAAACAAACATTTAATTTGCACTGAATTTAATTATTCTTAAAAAATATACAACACTGTCCAGGACTTTTGCATGGTGAACGACACTACTCAAAGCCCAATTAGTGATATTATGTAGTTGGGGTTCAAAATTGGGCCAAGAGGTAGTTCGGGAATAAAGGGATTTTGTACTTGTATATTATTATGTGTGCTGTACATTGTTATCCGGTTGGTGTTGTTGCAGATCAAGGGTTCCGTTAGTTTATTTAGTTGAAATTGAAAACTTTCTGTTGAAAGGCTAAAAGTATAGAAAAAAAAATGGTAAAATGCAAAACTAACCTTCTAAGTTTCTTTAAATTTCATTTCAATTCTTTAACTTTACATTTGTTCATTTCAGTCATCTAACTTTTAAGTTTATTAAATTAAGAATTTTTCATCAACTTTTATTATATGTTGTGGTTAATTTTTCAATTTAATAAATTTTTCTTCTAAATTTTTAAATTAAAAAAAATTCAATTAATGATTGAAAAATACTTTCCACATTTTTTTTTTCAAAAAATTTTAACAAAAGTTAACAGAAATGTCTTAATTGAATAAATCTAAAACTTAAAAGACTGAAATGAACGAAAACAAAGTTAGAGGACTTAAATAAAATTTAAAAAAAATTAGAGGCTCAGTTTTTTATTTTAGCAAAAAAAAAAAAAAGTTACTAAATAGTACAATAGGGTTCATGAATAGTACTAAAAATAAACTAAAAACTAAATAAGTTGAAGGAAATAAGTTCATACAAAACTCATCCCTTAGTTGGTTTTTTTTTTAAGAAATTTAAGAGACTTCTCCTTTTGAGGGCCCAAGCCCATATCTATTTTAGAAAGGCCAGATGGAATTTGTTCTGCTGGATTTGGCCCACATTTAGAGGCCTAGAAAATCCTGTAAGACTAGGCCTTGCCCAGTTAGAGATCAGAGACTCTCTCCTGAAATTAATTGGGTCCTTTCGTTTTGTCCTTTTGGATTGTGACGTTGTTGTAATAATAGTTTTCAGTGTGTTTATCAAAATAAATAAATAAATAAATAAATTTAGTACTAAGTATGACTAGAATATGAAATAGATGTTTTAAGTACTTATAAATAAAAACATTAATAAGAGTCCATTTGGCACCATCATTTTTATCTCAAGTCCACTTTCTATCTTTCCCATCTCAAAATAAAAATAAAAATCCACCGTTTGTCTCACCTTTTACCAATATACAAATAAATTAGAATTTTGATAATAAGTTATATATATATATATATATATTTATCTCACCTTTCAGTAAATAATTTACTAGAAACTGCAGAATGTCAAAATGCCAACCTCACTTTTAACTTTAAAGGCCACTGAAACTATCTATACAATACCATGGCTTATACTTTAGAGTGACCCCAATTTTTCTTCCACACACACACAAACACTAATCTCCATGCCCTACATCTATGATTTTTTTTTTCTTTTCCTGAATATCTATGCTAGTATCTGGATGTGTAATAGATCATCTCAAGGAAAATTGACATCTAATAAGCATCTAAAATAACCTTTATTGGGGCTCAAGGTTATTTTAAAACACAGATTAAAACTCTTTTAATTTCCAAAAATAAGAAAAACACAAATTAAAAGAAATTGGATTATTGCATAAAAAATGTGAAACTCTTTCAATTTCAAAAATGTCCCAAATTTTGGACTTGTCCCTCATTTTAACTTCACTCAAGAAGCATCTTGTACCAGCCTTCGACAGATACAATTCTTTCTCAAGCAGCTCATTCTGCTTTCTTAAAAAAGAAACAAACTTCAAAATTATAACAACTAAAGTTTCTAAGAGTTCTAAAAAAATGTATATATACTAACAGAAAAATCCATTAAAAAAAAAAAAAAAAACAAAACAAAACAAAAAGAACATGACTCTCCTTCCCTTGAATCTATCTCACACATGTATATACAATATTTTGAATCACAAATACTCAAAGTCATCTCTCCCACGAGATGCCCCAAGCTCATCTCTCAAGTTCATACTTGTCCGTTGGACTAACCGCACCAATGCCTGCACCACCTCTGACATAGGAGGTCGAAATTCGGGCTCGGACTAATAAAAAATTGAAAGTGGAAATTGTTACAACATTGGAAGATAAAATGATTATGAAACAAGAAGCATAATGTTCAAATCCCAAAAAGCAAAAACAAGAGGCAACATCTTAGCATAGTTTGTGAAATGCTCACGAAACATTACCCTTTGTTATTTTTTAACATAACTCGACACATAGTCATCTTAGTGAAAATTGAAATAACACTCTGTGTGGAACTGTTATTGCACATTGCCTACTAATTAAGACCAAAAATTAAGATAGCCAAAAGTTGAGCCAGGCTATGTCCTACAGGTTGTCATCTGATAGTGGCTTTAATCACTATTTGTGTGCGTGCGCTTGCATGCATGTTTAAGAGTTTCATCTTAGTTCTTAGTGTTCAAATTTTACTTCATTGAGAAATTTTTAGGAAAGTAAAATTACAATAAGTCAAGGACACAACATTTTTCACAATTGCTAATATGGTTTATTGTGATTGGTACATAATAAAAGTGGTGTCAAAGGTGAACTGAGGTGAAAGTGATGTTGATCCAAATTGCAAAAAGTCATATCAGCAGTTGAGAAAAATGTTTTCTCTAACATTACTCAAATAATTATATATGTCTCATGCTTTCTTGATGAAGGATTTCCTTAGAGACTGGAAAGGGGGTGAATCTCACCTGAACACAGAGGGCAATAATATCAGCAAATCGAGAGAGCGACTTGGGAGGGTACAATCCACGCAGGGCAGGATCAACCATTCTTGCCAATGCATCTATGTCATGGAGCTGTGGTGTGGCCCATCGTACAAGGCATTGTTCGAATTTTGGTTTTGCACTGAAAAGAAGAATGAAATAAGCCTATTTCAGATAAGGGAATTGCATAAATCAGCTTAGTGAATGAAACAAGTGAACAATGTAACATACCTGTCCAAAGGCATTCGCCCTGTCAATAGTTCCAACATGACCACTCCAAAACTGTAAACATCACTTTTCATTGTATAGGCTGAAGGTTTTGTGCACTCTGGAGCATTATATCCTACCCCAAGGTTTTGACTAGTACGCTGAACAAAAAAATATTCTTTATAAATAAAAATAATTATGTAAAATTAATAAAAAGTAGTTCTTGCTCTGAGAATTTAAGAGGCAGCTATCTTGAGACAAAAAAACAGTCAGCCCTTGAGGCACAATGGTGTATTTTTTCATCTAATAATGACTTCAAGTTTATTTTAGCGTAAAAGAACATCTAAAGCATATTGGCAACTTGGAAAAGCACGCAACAGAACATAGTAACACAAAGCAGGAAAAAATATCAGTTAATTGACAATTTGACATTGTGCATCATAGCCACACTTGGACCTTTATGAACTCTACCTGCACCTAAACCTAACTATAAATCAGCACATGAATAAAAAATATGACCCAAAAAAAAAAAAAAAAAGCCTTTTAGTGGCCATCCATGGAAACTGGGTGACAAGAGGAAACATTACTTATTTAAAAAAATTCACATTGATATAAACAAGTTCAATAATTCGATGCACAGTCTCTGCTAAATCCAATGGTTTCTATAAATACAAGAAATTCTAAATTTACACACCTTTATCCAAAGTGACCCACACTTAAGTGGCTCTATGTTATCAAATTAGAAACCAGTATAAGTACTAAAGTTTTATAAGGACTCAAATCTTGAATGATCTAGGGCATTGGAATGGACTATTAGCCTGATTCCTTTTTCATATTCTTCTCTTTATTTTTAATCCCATTTAGTAGACCTAATATGTTCTTTTGAGCCAAGCCAGAGATAACACCCTCATTGCATTTCCCAAAACTCTCATCTACCAAGCCTAGTCACGCTGGAATGTTTCTGCAAGCATAACTATGAGGGCTGATTTGGTGAGTTCACTTTTATACTTGGTAAATTTTAATACTATCAAAGTAAAGCAAATCTTATTCGAGTGTTTAGGATAAGACCTAACATTGTTCAAAAAATAGTAACCTGATGAAAGATTGCCAAACCACTGTCAGAGAGATGAGGATTGAGATCAGCGTCAAGCAAAATATTTGATGACTTGATGTTCTTGTGGACTAAGGATGGAGAACAGACTTCATGGAGGTACCTGAACATAGAATTGGCATCCAAAAATTTAATTGAATAAAATTAGAAGCAGTCATGGCATAACAAAAAACTGTATTCAGCTTTGAAAGCAGGAACTAAATAGAAAAACTAAATTAACCAACTGGAAATTGCAGTAATCATTCTACAAACTAGATATCCCATGATGGCAATTAGAGCTACAATATAAACTATACACACACCAATTATGATCGTGCCTTGGATTAAGCCAAATCATGAAAAAATCAGCCGAAACCAATCTTTAGGTCAATTTTGACAGGTATCTAACAGTGATTTGGTAAAATAGTAACAAATTGAAAACAAAAGGTCACACTACTGATAAACTTTTCAAGAATACCAATCTGACCCTAGAGCCAAGAACTACATACATTCACCATATGTCCTTACTGTATGTGCGTGATTAAATATATGAGGATAGATTTTTTTTTTTTTTTAATCAAATTAAGCATATTTAATGCAAAGTATCCCAGATGAAATTTCTATGTTTACCCAGATCAACTCAGTTTCAAACCCATAGTCACTGGCTTTACTTCTCAGGTTTGGAATTTGAGTTAGTTCAATTCTTAGAATTTGATGCCCTCATAAACCTAAACCAGTCACAGTGCCAATACACAAAAATATGTAAGATGAAGCAAACTTGGGAAAAAAATTTCATTGTGTCATATGTTTATAAAGTATAGGTGTTTAAATCTTTAGAAAGATAAATTCATTAAGGCTACCAACTAGTGATAATGGAATGTATGGTTTGTGACTGGAAAAGGGAAATGAAAAAAGGAAGCTTACTTTCTTGTATGAATCAGCCAATTAGCACATAAATTTATCTAACTCAACCATAAATCATACAGTGTCTGTGTGCATCTGTGAGCACACGTAACATGCACATAAACAAAGGGATACTACTTTTACTAAATGATATGTTTTCTCTTACTGACCAATAAAAAAAATAGAAGTTATCAGAGATGTAGTATATATGTTGACTTACTCAACTGCTCGGCCTGTCCCTAATGCAATTCTGACTCTGGTGTTCCAAGTTAGTGGTTTGCTATAGTCATCTGACATGTGTAAGAATTCATGAAGTGAACCATTTCTGAAATAATCATAAATTAACATGTTATGCCCCTGTTCTGAACAATAACCAACAAGCTCAGCTATGTTTGCATGGTGAAGCCTGGAAATGTTTGAAACTATTCCAGAAAATTCTTCTGATCGCCTTCCTTGAAAAAGTGAGGAGTCAATCTTTTTAACAGCTAAAACCTGAAAAACATGTATAAATCTAATATTATAATTCGAAACTCGCCCATTTCTGAGTGTAGATTGTATGTAAATTTTGATTACTCAAATAATCAATTGCTGATAGGTCAAAATATCACCATTTACTAAAAATATCCAAGCAAAATAATCCAGCAGCGAGCGCAAATTACAAATTAGTGATACTGGAAATGGTGAATTCAAAGAAGATCATAGTAATTGGAAAGTGATATTGGACAAGATAACAAAATATGATAACCAGATTGAAAATACCTTTCCATCAGCATATTTAGCTCGATAAACACGTCCAATACATCCCTCTCCGAGAAGGCGGCCTGATGCGAAATTAGCAGTAGCAAGTTGTAAATCTGCCAAAGAGTAAGATGTAGCACGAAGGGAGGTGCTTTTTCTAGCATTCAAAAGGTTAGCGAACTCATTGTCATTATAAGTTTGCTTAAACTCAGGAGGTGGAAGCTTAAAACCAACTGAAGGAGACTTTTGCAATGTCTTTATATCAATTGAAGCAGATGAATCCACTGACCTATGCCCTGTCGCCAGTATAATACCTAGTCAATTAAATTATAGTGCGAAGTCCACATTTACCAGGCATACAACAAAAATAAAATAACCATCATAAGAAATATCAATCAAACATTACAGAAGGATGAAATAGACATCGAATGGCCAGCTATGCACTAGTTTTGTTCAAATAATTGAAAGACCACCTAAAGAATGCGTAGACAAAGGAGATATGCCAGCCACAGATAGACTAATTAATACTCAGTCAATGACAAGCCTATCTACACTGGTTATCATAGACCCTAAATGGAAAGGCATGGCATACACTTTCTATTCCAGAGCCTTTTTACTAATGAAGGTGAAACATCATGCTAAAAATGTTCTAGAATTTTTTTTCAGGACAACTCTAAATAAGCAAAGAGGAAACTATAAGGCCTAATAAGAAATTTATGTCTGCAACATTATTAAGACAATTCTAGTAAGCTCCCTACAAAAGAATGCAGGACAAAGAAAATTTACCTTTAAAGTCATTGCTTATGTCAGTAGGCAAGTCTTTGGATAATTCCTGAGATGCTAGAGGAGTAAATGATCTACTCTGGTTAGATCTCTCTTCATCAAGGAAATGTGAGGAAGGAGATGACTTTCTTCTTGAAAATAGTGCAATTAGACCCCCAATTGCTGCCAGTGCACCCAAAGCTATTCCAGCTATTGCTGCTCCACTCAAGACAGACTTACCTCCAGAATGGTTTTTAGTAATGTGTCGATCAGCAACACGTGGTGTACCAGGAGGAGGAGGAGGAGCTCCTCCAGATGACCAGGAATTACCTCCAGATCTTCATTAAAGATAATCACAAAGTCAGAGAAACAACTTCTTAAAAATTGCATCCATAAATAAGAGTAATTTGAACAGAACACTCACTCTAAGTTTATTTCTTTCAATTGGTCCGGAATCCATCCAGTAAATTTGTTGTTTTTAACATTCCTGCAGTTGAGGATGGAAATTTAAAATATATCATGCAACACAAAATACTTTATAATTATATTAATTTAATGAACTTTTTAAACTCTCAATGGTATCCCTCACAACTAAGATGATAAAGAGAGCATTGTGCTTTCAGACGACAACAATTTTTCTATGATTGCCCCAAGCCATTTTAGATAGTACATTCAATCTGGTTTAAATTTTCAATGTCTCTTTAGCCAGTATTATACACAGTGATTTGGGGAGGCCATTTTCAATACACAGTTTGAATTATAAACGTACACTTTGGTGTTAGACTAGATAACTAAGTTAAATCATTTGATTCAAGGAAAGATGCACATATAGAAATGGTGAGCACCATATTCAATTAAGAAAAGGAAACGGCACATAATTTATCTCATTTTATAATTCTTCAATGACTATGAACCCATTTGTCAAGTATATTAAATACCTTATCATATTAGAATAGGTTTAACCCCAAATTTTGGCTATTCACTTTTTCAGAGAATGATTACTATTTGAGGCTGTATAGAGTAAAATCCAAGGAATATAAAAAATAGCTTTACAAATATTCTATTGGATGAGACAGAAGATATTTTTCAATACAGTGTACAAAAAAAGGATAAACTAAGCCACAAATAAAATAAGTACAATAAATGAAAATAATGAATATTAATTTTTGTACAATTTTCATGAAAACCACTATGTTAAAGTAATAAAATATAAACCAGAGGCCTACTTACAAATCATCAAGGGGAAGATTAGCAAGGGCATTAATTGAGCCACTGAATTGATTGTTTTGCAGATTCCTGTATGAAGATAAGAAATTTAGCAGCACAGAAATTTAAAGATCTAAATTTAATATGAATTTATTCTTACAATTTTTTGAGGCTTTTGAGTGATTTGAAACTCTGAGGCAAATTGCCCGACAAGGAGTTGTCAGAAAGATCCCTGCAAGGCAGTTCGTGGTAGGAATAAGAAAAATTATTCCTTATCATTATTTATAAAGTATATCTTTATACTGTGTTACATTTTTTTCAAGAATCAAAATTTACTGAGATAACAGATTTGTAATCTCAATCAAGCAAATGAATAACTTGATAAAATGGTTATACAACATGTTCATACAGAGGACATATCTAGTTCAACTAGTAAAGAACCCATAAGAAAGAATTTATGATCTTATATGGAAGTTTAATATATAGAATAGGCCCTAGTGAAAGTAAAATAAAATTTTTGCAATATATCAATAAAGAGATGCTTGTGATTTGTGTTTTTGATTGTTCTTGCCCCTAGTGTATAATTCTTGTATACTTGGGTGCCACTTTTTTTATATTCTAATAAGATTTTCTCATTACTTATAAAAAAAATATCAATAGAGAGACTTAAGCACATACACAATTTCGTGTTTACTGTAAAAAGCCAGAAGCCAGCTTAATTCATACTAAATGCAAGACCATGAATTTGTAAAGCTGCTCACAGCAAGCAAGAGCTTACAATTCCCACTCAAATAAGGAAAAAGAAGACAATTTTTGTCATGTTAGTAATACTTACATCTCTTTCAGTTTTGAAAGTTTTCCAAACATATCACTCAACTGGTTTTTCAACTGATTGTTACCAAGATATCTGCACCCATCAACAAATAAATGAGAAACAGTACTGCCAAAAAAAAAAATGCCAAAATAAAAAATAAAAAATTGCTTACAGGTATTGAAGGTCAGCCATCTGAGAAATTGAATAGGGCACACCACCAGTGAAGCCATTTTGAGAAAGATCTCTGCACATCAAATGTGCAATATCAGTACTGTAAATTATTTAAGGTCAATACAAATAGATCTGGATACGACCAATATAAATGTAATGACAAGAAGCTAGTTATAAGGTAGAAAATTATCGAAGACTACTGTCTTGAAAAAGGTCTTCTTTGGCAGATGGACCGTAATGTATTAAAGATCTATATAATTTCTTTAAGAAATGTGTAAATTTCATATATGACACCATATGCAATCACTAAGTTCATCACACAAACCACCAGGATAAATAATTGTAGGAGGTGAACAGTGATGCAGGCCATCAACTTAAGCTATATTGATGGTACTGATGAAATTCAACCTTCTCCAATGATTGAAATTAGCTTAACTATGCCACTCTTTTGCAAAGCTCAGTAAAACAACAAAATAAAAAGATGAAAGTAATTAAAAGAATATAAATTAATAAAATGAATCTAGAGGAACAGTGTAAAGTTTCAAATGACAGCTGCAGGACCATTACAATGCTCATAGACCATTACAGTGCCCAAAAAGGATCATTGTGCAGTAAACAAAAAATTAATGACATCAAAATAAATTCAGTTTAGGATAATTTACAAAAGATATATGAGTTTTTTTTTTTCGTGATGACTTACATGTAAGCTGCATTAGGAGGGAGCTGATATGGTATCTCACCCTTTAGGTTGTTCTTGCTTAAATCACTGTACTAGACAAACAAATGCATTGACTTCAGGTGAAGTTCTTTCTCTGGTAAAAGAAAATTGTGACATAAAAAGATGCCTATTTTTAAAAACTGGTCTCACAAGTGAGTGACGGATGTTAAGCTTGAAAGCTGGTAGCCCATTGATCCAGTGAGTCCAAGGTTAGATAGGTTTCTGAAATTTTTTAGCACAAAGAAGGTTTGATTCAGAAATTTCAGCACATTCTGTAAAATATGAACAGTAAGTTCTCAACATTAGGCAAATAAAGATTTGAAAATGATATATACATTTCAGTTACGGATGAGCCTGAGCATTTGATCCCTAACCAGGAGTCACCACAAGGGTCACCCCCACTTGATTTCCAGCCAGTTAGTTTTGAATTAGAATTCAAGCTGTTATACATCACATTAAGGGCAGAAACTGCAAAATATGGTTAGCAAACATCATGATCTTCAATTTCAATAATACATAACTACCAATTTAAAATCTTTTCAAAGAGAAAACAAACTTAATCTCAGTAAAGATGCATACAAATAAATAATGCAACTCCCATAAGTTGAAGTATATCTTTGTGTATAGGATCCAAGACACAGAACAGATGCAAATATAACAAAATTGATTGAGTTACAATACTCATTATGGATAAATTAGAAACTATACTCACAAGCATAAAACCTCTTTAACATTAACTTGATGCCTTCTTGTCAAAATACATAGAAGATCCTAGTTCTTTACATTGCACCTTTTAATGCATTGATATAGGTACTTACAAGGACACAAGTTTGACACGCCCCACATTTTCTCAAAAAGCAAGTGTTCTCCAGTAAGGTATTTAAATCACTCACCAACTATTTGTAAAAAGTACAATAATCAAAAGTAAGCAAAATACATGAGAAAGACATCATTTTTTTTTCTCAATTGAAATCACCACAATGATCAAATGTACATTAAACCGAGAACACATACCATCTGGGGAAGCGGTTTTCGAGTGAACCGGAGAGGTCAAGACTCCAAGGAAAACAAGCCAAAAGGCAACAATGTTGTTGTGGTAGTGGTACATCTTTTCTTTCTCACTCACCAAAACAATGAATGAGAACCCAGAAAGAGAAAACAAGAAATGGGTTTTTCTTTCAACTTCAAAAAACAAAAAAGAGAAGAAACCCGGAAGAGAAAATGGTTTATATTATGAAAACGACGATGGTGTTAGTTCATTCATGAACAAAAAAACAGCAAAAAAAAAAAAATTTCTTTCTTCTTTTAATTTGGTTTCTTGGATTGGTCGTGGTTTCTAAAATTAGAGGGTAGAGGAGGAGCAGATTTACAGGTAAGAATGGACGAGAATGAGAGAGTGGCATTGCAGCAACAGTTCAGAGCGAAAGGTGAGGAGAGAATGAGAGACTCTCAATGTTTTCCGGACACTTTGGAACTCTTATGTCTAACCTTTTCTTTTCTTTTTTTGTCTTGTCTTTGCATTTCCTTAGCGCGCTTGTTTTAACTGATTTTTCTAACGAAAGAAAGTCCTCTCTGTCTCCGTGCCTTCTTTCATTGTTATGTTCTACCAAAAATGTCACACATGACACAACCCCCCCTTTTTTTAAGTTTTACCTTATATGCAATTTTTTTTTGTTTTTGAGAAAACCTTATATGCAATTGATAGATTATAAGGTGGAACTTTTAAGAATGAGACTTGGGGTCAAGAGCCTTGTCTTTCAACTTGCATCTTCGAGTGTTTTGAAGGTAGAGGTTCAGGTTTCAAATTCCCCTTGTTATAACTATCAAATTATCAAATAATAATAATACAGTGAAATTTAGGACTTTAAATTTTTACGACTTTGTTTGGTTGGGCGGAAGGGGAGACAAGGAAAGAGGAAGAAAACATTTTCCTTTTTTGGCTTAGGATTTTCCATGAATCCCACCAATTTTTCACTTTTTGCTCTCTCCAATTTGGAAGAAAATGTCTAACTAGTCCATAAAATTACTCTTATACTCTTGGAACGTTTTGATAATCTTTTATGATAATTTTTTCTTTCCATTTCTTTCCAAATCTCTTTTTTCCTTTACATCAAACACACATGGAGAAGTATGTTCTTTCCATATTAATTTCTCTTTCTCTTCCTTTACTCTTTTCTCTTCTTTTCCCTCTCAATTCATGCAGGCTAACATAGTGTAAGTGCGTGTTCAAATTCTACTTGAAAATTAGGAACTGAATGGGTTCTAAGGGCATTTAATTTCAATTATAACTATTATGAGGTGTGTTGGGTTATAGATTGACCTCAGTTAATTAATCCAACTACCCCAATTGATTAATTAGTTCAATTATATACATATCAGATTAAGACACAATCAATTTACCAAACTAAATTAAGTGCACCAGAAAATAAATTTGACACGACAACTTGATCACGATAGGGAAAACCTTTGTAGGGAAAACCCCATTAGGTGAATTTCAGGCTACCAATCTTGAAAAATCCACTAACAAGAAAACATAGTTACAAGTACAAGAAATCTTACCTTATAAGTCTATCCCCAAGTACCTACCTACAATAGAACCTACTAAGCTATATCAATCTCAGCTCCAAACCCCAATTAGACTATTGATCTTGTAGAAGACTTCTTTTTACATGAATCTTTCTATCCGTGACTAACTCCACATCGTCCCTTTTGATTGTTGTAACTTTGCAGAGTTCTTCAATCCACATTTAGATGAACCAAAAGTAGCTTGACACAAAACCCTATGCGCACAAATGTAGCAACAACTCCTATTATATGTGTGTCTCTTTGTCTTTATAATGATGGCAATAAAATATGTTTTTATATGCTTTGGAACCCTAGTGTATGAATTCTTAAAAATCTAAGTTATCATGGGCCAAAAATAGAACTTTACATTTAGTTTTCTTGAAGCTCAATAGATCGAGAGGTGTCGAGCTTGGTATTGAATTCATTAACTCTTGATAGATCGACAGGTATTAAGCAAGGTATTGAGACCAACAAATTCAACTTTTCTTAAGTAGTTTCTTGAGCAATCTTGAGTCTTCATTAATACCATTTTTAAGTAACATTATTACAGACTTAAATTTGAACTCAATTACATAAAAAGTTTCTTTTGATCTCAGATATTCCAATACATAAAAATATATTCCCCACCATTCTCCACTTGACTAATTAGCTAGACCAAGTCTTAGAAACTCATAACTAGGGGCGTGCATGGGATGGCTTGATTGGGTTGGAGAGTTTTCCAACCAAACCCAACCTTGTCAAGTTGATAAATTCCCATCAAAAACTCCACCCATCACATGTGTAGAAATCACTCATATGGGTCTGGTTGGGTTTGGTGGGGTCGTTGAGTTATGTAGATGCGTTTCATGCCTTGTGAAAAATTAGGTTTTCATCAATTAATTTAACTACTTTTTTAATAAATTATTATAATTCACATTATATACTTAAATTATATTTCAAATTTCCAAATTCATAGAAAGTAATTCTCAAAATACCAAAATCAATAAAAGTAAAAATGAAAATAAGGTTAATAAAATAAACTAATATATATGGTGGGTTGGGTTAGGTCAAATAGGTTGAAAGAACTATCAACTAGAACCCGATCCAACCCGAGACTCAAAATAAAATTCCAACCCTCCAATCCATGAAAAAACAACAAGAGATATCAGGTTGGTTTGAGTTGGGTTGGTTCATTGAGTTAGTGGCATAGTGGGTTGGATGCAGACCCCTAGCTATATCCCATGCAAACGAAATACCTATTGATTATAACATATAAGTGTAGAAAAGAAAAAGTAGTAAACTCCAAATTACCAAAGAAAACTCTCTTACAAAAAAACACGACGTGACAATAAAATTTACTTGTGCCATAGCTTGAAGTCCTTGTATTTGAAAACAACCAAAAGGCTAAATAAAATATGGAAAGTATAAAAACACAAAAATTTGACACATGTTGATGTGATAAATTGTTAGTAATAGGTAAAAAGTTATGTCAGTTGTGTGCTCAAATAAAAACCAATAAAAGCTTATCAACTCTACTAGTATGAAAAATATTGTCAAATTTTTTTGTGTTCATAGCATTATTCATCCACATATCTTCCTTTCTTTTCTTTTTTTTTTTCTTTTTTTTATTTTTTTTTTTATTTTAAAGATCAACAAAGTGAGCAATACCAAAACACCAAGTCTGATAGAAGTGGGATTTCTAAATTCTAAGTGCACCTTAAATTTAAGCCACGTATTAATTAAAACAAGAAACATGGCAGATGGCACTCTGCATGCAACTATAAAAAATATTCCGTCACTATCCTAACCATTTTCCTTGAACATTTGTTAGGAGTCCAGTATCCTCGTCACCAACGAAATATTAATGCTAATGCATGCTCAGCCAATCGAATGCATATGCATGTTGATTTTTCAACTGGTCAGACTGCCTCTTCATCTGGCTATAAACCAAAGTCATTCATTTCGATCAAGCTAGAAGATTGTAGTACATTCAAGCTTAATTTGTGTGAAAAAATGTTGAGTCTCCCTTATTTCTTCTCTCTATTTTTGGTTATAAACATAGCAGTGGTTGTAGTCCTAGGGGCTGATAAGTTTAGCAGAGATGACTTCCCACCTGGATTTGTGTTTGGTTCTGGGACCTCAGCTTATCAGGTTAGCTTATTAATTAATGGTTTTATACTTTCTTTCTAATTTTTTTTCTTAGAGAAACTTTGAAAAGAACAGTGATATTGTTTTGTTATTTCATTACTAAAAGTAGAAAGAGGGGGAAAAAAAATAAGAGGAGATTCTGATAGATATAATTAATATTCTCTCGATTTCTCTAGTTTCTTTAAAAAAATGTTTATATATGAAAGGTTGAAGGTGCAGCAAACCATGATGGGAGGACACCTAGCATATGGGATACTTTTGCCCATTCTGGTAAGCTTTTGTTTATTGTTCATTTTTTTTTAAAAGTATATTCATGTTTTTTGTTAGAAGAGTATGTTCATGTTCTAATACAACCAACTTGTTGGTAATTAAGAGTTAATTCGTAATTACCCTTAATAGCAACCATTTTTTGTGAAATATTTTATTCTCTGGTAAATCTGTATAAATAAAAATGAGATTATTTGTATCAAAATATACTAGTATAAATAAAAATGAGATTATTCATAATTACCCGTAATTAGTGCTTATAACTAAAATTGCACATTTTCTTTAAAATATAATTGATAGCTGAGGGAGGGGGATTTGAGCCCTCGATCTCTCTTGAAAACATTACAAGGTTCCAATTTGAGTAGGGGTGTCAAATGAGTGGGTTTGGGTAGGTTTGAAGTGGGCATAATTGGGTTGGGTATATAAAACTTATTTACCCATTAAAACCCATTTAACTAAATTGCTTCTAACTCAAACCCAACCCAACCTAATTATTATGGGTAAACCTCAACCCACCAAATTACCCAATTATCAAAATTACCAAAATGCCCCTAAAGTGTGAATGACCAAAGTAATCTAAAATCTTTGAAAATGACAAAAATACCCCAGAACCTGAAAATTACCAAAATAACCACAAAACCTACAAAATGACCAAAATATCCCCAAAACCCAAGTAAATGACCAAAATACCCCTAAAACCCAAAAAATGACCAAAATATCCCAAAACCTTAAAATTACCAAAATACCCTCCAAAACCCAAAAAATGACCTAAATACCCCCGAAATCTAAAAAATGACCAAAATACCCCTGGAACCTAAAAATTACCAAAATACCCCAAAAACCCAAAAAATTACCAAAATACAACCAACACATAAAAAAATGACCAAAATAACCCTGAAACCTAAAAAAAACTAAAATATCCCGAAACCTAAAAATGACCAAAATACCCTTGGGACCCAAAAAATGACCAAAATACCCTAGAAACATAAAAAAAAATTACCAAAATACCCCTGAAACCCAAAAAATAACCAAAATACCCCTGAAACCTAAAAATGACCGAAATACCCCCAAAACCCAAAAAATGTCCAAAATACCTTAAAAACCTAAAAAATTACTAAAATACCTCTAAAACCTAAGAAATGACTAAAATAACCTCGAAGCTTAAAAATTGACCAAAGTAACTCTGAAAACTAAAAATGACCAAAATACTCCCGAAACCTCAAAAATGGCCAAAATAATCACGAAGTCAAAAAATTGACCAAAATAACTTAGAAACCTAAAAATGACCAAAATAGCCCCTAAACCTAAAAATGACCAAAATGCCCCTTAAACCCAAAAAATGTCCAAAATACCTCCAAAACCTAAAAAATTACTAAAATACCTCTAAAACCTAAAAAATGGCCAAAATAATCTTGAAGCCTAAAAATTGACCAAAATAACCCTAAAAGCTAAAAATGAACAAAATACTCCCGAAATCTCAAAAATGGCCAAAATAACCTAGAAACCTAAAAATGATCAAAATAGCCCCTAAACCTAAAAATGACCAAAATACCCCCTAAACCCAAAAAATTACTAAAATACCTCTAAAACATTAAAAAATGGCCAAAATAATCTCGAAGCCTAAAAATTGACCAAAATAACCCTAAAAGCCAAAAATGAACAAAATACTCCCGAAACCTCAAAAAATGGCCAAAATAACCACGAAGTCTAAAAATTGACCAAAATAACCTAGAACCTAAAAATGACCAAAATAGCCCCTAAACCTAAAAATGACCAAAATACCCCCTAAAACCAAAAAAATGTCCAAATACCTCCAAAACCTAAAAAATTACTAAAATACCTCTAAAACCTAAAAAATGGCCAAAATAATCTCGAAGCCTAAAAATTGACCAAAATAACCCTGAAAGCTAAAAATGAACAAAATACTCCTGAAACCTCAAAAATGGCTTTTAGGTTTCTAGGTTATTTTGATCAATTTTTAGGCTTCGGGGTTATTTTGGCTATTTTTTAGCTTTCGAGGGTATTTTAGTCATTTTTTAGCTTTTAGGGTTATTTTAGTTATTTTTTAGGTTTCAGGGTTATTTTGGCCATTTTTTAGGTTTCGAAGGTATTTTGGTAATTTTTAGGTTTCTAGGGTATTTTGGTCATTTTTTGGATTTCAAGATTATTTTAGTCATTTTTAGGTTTCGGGGGTATTTTGGTAATTTTATGGGTTTTAGGGGGTATTTTGGTCATTTTTAGGTTTTGGGGTATTTTGGTCATTTTTTTGGGTTTCAAGGGTATTTTGGTCATTTTTAGGTTTCGAGGGTATTTTGGTTATTTTTGGGTTTCGGAGGTATTTTGGTCATTTTTTGGATTTCAGGAGTATTTTGGTCATTTTTTGGGTTTTAGGGGTATTTTGGTCATTTTTAGGTTTCGGGCGTATTTTGGTCTTTTTTTAGGTTTTAGGGGTATTTTGGTCATTTTTAGGTTTCAGGAGTATTTTGGTCATTTTTTGGGTTTTAGGGATATTTTGGTCATTTTTTTGGGTTTTAGGGGTATTTTGGTCTTTTTTTGGGTTTTAGGGTATTTTGGTCATTTTTTTTTGTGTTTCGGTGGTATTTTGGTCATTTTTTTAGGTTGAGGGGGTATTTTGGTAAGTTTAGTAGTTTTAGGATTGGGTAATTGGGTACCCAATTAAAACCCAATAAACATTAGTGTTAATTGGGTTTAATTGGGTTAATATCCATTTAACCCAACTAATAATTGGGTGGACAAATGGGTTTGGGTTGATTTTGCCACCCCTACAATTGAGCGACAAAGCTCTTGCTCCACCTAGACTTCTTCCATAAAGTGAATGATTATGCACGATTTTAAAAATCGACCAAACTGGACCAGCTTGTCCAACTGGTTGAACTAAGAACTAGCCACTAATTTGGTCCGGTAAAAAGCACTATAATCAGTCAAAAATCAGCCAAAACTTCTTTAAAAAATGGGTAAAATAGAGAAATGGACCTAAAACTGGTTCTTTGACTGGCTTGGTTTTTAAAACCATGTGATTTTGACTTAAATTAGAAATTTAACTAAGACATAATTAAGTTATTAATTATTATAAATTTTCCATGAATATAATGGTCAATAGACTGTTGGTATAATATACATACATACATACATACATATATATATATATATATATATATATATATTTATTAATAGCCAAAATTTCAGAGAAAATCCAAAATTAGATTTTAAATTGAATTTCAATTGGAGTTTAATTTTCCACCACTTGTTCATTTAAATTTTTAATTTTTGTAGCAAATGAATTATTGGATGCAAAAATCGAAATGTATAAAACCAATTAAATTCTAAATCATCCACACACACACGCACTTGATTTTAACACACATATATATAACGAGAAACCATTATATATTTTAGAAATGTATGGTTTAAAAAAAGTGCAAGCTAATATCATATATAATTTGAACATCTTCAAAAAAAAAAATGTATAGTTTGAACCATATAATTGTGATTTTTTTTTTTTTAAATTGTATCATGCATATGCACAAAACTACATACTACTTACATGAATGCTAAGGGCTTATAGTTCAATGGTATTGCCAAATTCTGCTCATGAGAGAATTTGGGTTTAAATCCCATACTGTACTTTAAAAAGGTCGTGCCTACTGCCTAGTGCATAAAATTTCAACCTGCCACTTTTAGTGGAACACTGCTTCTCTCCATTAGATGATTAAAATCCTTTTTTTTTTTTTGATAAATAATGTAATTTTAATCTTTAGTTCCTACTCCATGACGATTGCTCTTTCTTATTATGTCAAAATATTAATTAGGTTTTGGTGTAAGTGGTGGTGTTCAAATCTCAGATCTCTTGTTCGATAACAACAAACTTTACTAATTGAGGTAACTAGAACCAAAAATTAATATCATTTGGACTTACAAAATACAATCAGATATGCATTACATATTTGGTATAGCGAGCTATTGAATGGGCAGCCACGTTACAGTGTCTTCTCTGATGTTTATCCTAGAACCACCTCATGTTTGTTTGTTGACAGCCCCAGTGCATTGTCAAGGATATGTCCCACTGGAGACAACCTATGAGTGTTGTCCCTTTGACTCCTTCATTAGAGTTTCTGAATCGCCCTCAATGACAGCCTCTCTATTGTGCCTATTTCAATAGCAATTGCACTAACCATTGCTTGAATTTCCTCAGCTGTTTGGATGTACAGAACTCTTACGCTGAGTGCAGCTCGATCAGTCACCTATCCCTTGACCAAATTGACATAATTAATAGTTGGAAGAATCAAATTGAACTTTGCTTAATAGTTGGAAATTAAACTGGTAATTTAATCAATTCTTTTCATCTTTCTTTCTCCACCAAAACAAACAAAGACGAGCAAATATGGGAAAGACAAAAATCTTATTGTATTGAACTGTTTAAAATATTGTACAAGAGACTGTCTCTTTATGCAGGCAAAATATGTGTACTTTACAAGAAATAGGAGTGTAGTATAATGGGCCTAAGCCCACTGGGCTTATATTCACCATATTCAGTTCAAGTCAACTAGGCCTTACTTCCAGCCTTATAAATTTTTTTCCTATCTAATCAAGGTATTTAATCATGCCATTTTATTATTTAAAAACATACTAGACTAACAACAACAAGAAGCCTTATTCCCAAATTTTTGGGGTTGGATACAAGACTAACAGGTACAATAAACAAACATGTACCTTCTAATGTGCACGATATCTTAACTCCCTGGAGAGAAGAAAAAAAAAGTAAGAGGAGAGAGAGCTAATGGAAGAAAATAAATAACATGTTGAGCTTAGCAGCCTACGTCCATAATTTCCCTTAATGGCAACATCTTGTTATTCAAAACTGGGTCTTACAATCAATTGTAAGCACGGTATATATAGGACCTAACTCTATGCTAATACTAACATGGGCCTTCAGTTTACATGGGCCACAATATCTTTAACAGTATCCTTAGCCCTTGGTTTTATGAAAATTCATGTCATTGGTCAAACTTGATCACTGGAATCACAAACATAAGCTTAGCAGATGGACACTTGACAGGAAAATGTGTATCAGGACTGATCTCCGACTCAAATTTGCAGGGAAAACGAATGGAGCAAATGGTGACATAGCATGTGATCAGTATCACAAATACAGGGTATGTAGAATAATTCCTTTCCTATAATTTTTTTTTTTTTTTTTTTTTTTTTGTTTTTTTGCTTGTATAGGAACAAAGGATTTGTGCAGGACAAAAGTTCATTACTTCATTTTTGTGCTCTGCATGATTAGATTGATTTCACTCTTGCAGGATGATGTCCAACTTATGGTGGACACTGGTTTAGAAGCCTATAGATTTTCCATCTCATGGTCCAGACTTATTCCAGGTATGATCACAAAGTTCTTTCATTAACCGAGCAAGAAGTGATGTCTTGTCCTTTTTCTCATACTCAAGCTTCTCATTTTCTAATGTTTCAGATGGAAGAGGACCTGTTAATCCAAAGGGTCTACAGTACTACAACAATCTTATCAATGAACTAATCAGCAATGGCCACTGTCCATTTCCATCAAAAATGATGTTAGTACAATTTTCTTTGCATTGATTGAGTACTTCCATTATGCACAATAACCCATGCCATTTTTTTCTGCTGATGTCATTTGTTTCTTGATCAAGCAGGAATCCAACCTCATGTTACATTACACCACAGTGATCTTCCACAGGCACTGGAAGACGAGTATGGAGGATGGCTTAATCGAAATATTGCATATGGTTTTCATCCTTCATGTAAGTCATAGACAACTATTATGCTTGAGTCTATATCAAAACATTCAGTGCACCAAGCAGAAAACATGGCAAGGAATGTGATTTAACAATCTAGATGTGATTTAACAATCTAGTCTTCTTCAGGAAGTTTGGTGATAAGAGTGTTACATTGGACTACCATGAATGAGGGCAATGTGTTTGCGGTTGGGGGTTACATTAATGGAAGTCTACCGCCTCAGCATTGTTCTCTTCCGTTTGGAGTAAACTGCACCAGAGGCAACTCCTCAACTGAGCCATACTTGGCAAGTCATAATATCTTATTGGCGCACACATCAGCTGCTAGATTGTATAAGGAAAAGTACCAGGTATTATATAAGCTATTCATATAATTTACTGAAATGCCTTGGTCAATTTAATGAATTGATAAATGTTATGCCTTAACTATGATGGCCAAAAATGAAGATACTGCTTGGGCATTTCAGCTTGATAAAAGAACCACCCTCTTCTTAGTACTTTATAATCCATAATTACCATTTAGGCCTTTGTTCTATATATTTAGGGAAAAAAAAAAAAACAGATTTAAAAAAATTGGGAATGTTAACATATACATGAACAGAATTACTGATCAGGAATACAAGTAAATGTTCTTTACGTAAGTGTGGTGTGGCCAATGCAGGACAAGCAGCATGGATTTATATGAATCAATCTCCTTGCTTTCTGGTTTATTCCTCTAACAAACAAAACTGAAGATGCAATTGCCACTCAAAGAGCCAAGGACTTCCTGATTGGTTGGTAAGTTGCACATTCACGAACAATGACCTTGACTTTTGTCAATTTATCATGGCATTTTTGGCAGTGTAATCTTAATATGGTATGACCCTAAAGCAAATAGTCATTACATATTTTGGGGTTCTTTTGTTATTTTTTATTTTTATTTTTTAATTGTTAAAACATTTGGTTGGAATTTATTTATTTTTTAGGCTATGATGATCTGCTTGGCATTGCAGGTATGCAGATCCGTTGGTTTATGGAGACTATCCTGATGTAATGAAAAAAATTGCAGGCTCAAGACTTCCAGCCTTCACCAATCTTGAATCAAATCAGGTTAAGGGTTCATTTGACTTCCTAGGATTAAATTACTACTTTGGGTTGTACATCAAGGACAATTCCAGAAAACTAAGCATGGAGGTCAGAGACTTTTTTGCAGACATGGCAATAGAGGTCTCAGGTATGTTCTTTTATATATAAAGACTCAGCACTATGTGGACTAATTTCACCAAGTCAACCCTGCTTGTATGTAATTGAATTTGCTAATTTAGGCTTCATTATATTATTTTATATGTGATGCTCCTCAATAATTCACCCTTTTGTTACCAAGTCTCTAGAGATGAATCTGAAGTACCTTACTGCTTTTCCTATTGTGCAGATTTCCCAAAAAATATATCTGTAGTTGAGGTGAGAAAATGAGCATAGAGTGTGGAGATGGTTTACTTTCGATGGTGATATCAGTGTCCTACTAACCAGCTTGTTTGACTCAGTTTCCAATTGTGCCTTCGGCTTTGCAAGAACTGTTGCAGTATTTCAAGCAAGCTTATGGAAATCCTCCTATTTACATTCACAAGAATGGTTTCTCTCTCTCTCTCTCTCCCACCCCCCCCCCCCTCCCCCCCCCCACACACACACACAATGTTTCTATGTGGGCTTCTTGCTCCTTTTAGTAGTGAAAAATAATTGAAAGTAATGCTAGTGGGAATTTAACACAGAATTTTCTTTTCATGATTTTAATCTACTTAAGATAAGTTTCACTATTTTACAAGTGATGCATATTGCTTCCTCATTTTGAATAAAAAATACTAGGAAACTACAAAACTACAGAGTACATAAGCCTCTTCCTAAACGAGATGAATTTCTTTTTATCAGATACAACATTCAATTGGCAGCCTGCTTAGAGGACCTCTATTCATAAAATAAATGTTTGATATAGTGTTAAACCATTTTACTTTGGCTTTCAATGTTTTCACCATATAAAGTCAAAATGAACAAACCACGAACAATTGAGTTACTTAAAAAAAAAACCTCATTGAATCTTTCATATTTGCTTCCATTCAAATGCCATTTCTTCTAACTTATGGATTATTATTCATGTTTTGGGGCATTAGGTGGCAAGGTCAAAAATCCAAATTTTCTTATCATTTTGAAGTGATCATATAATTGAGAAACTTAAATCTTGGTTGTAATGTTTTTGCAGGTCAGCCAACAAGACGCAGTTCATCAATTACTTGCACGGAAATACTGGGGCTTTGCTTGATGCACTGAGGTATGCCCATTTTCTATTGAATTCAGTTTAAATCTTATAATATAATCTGAAATTTATTAAGCATTATAATATTCACTATAATCTGAATGTTTGCAACTCTAGGCATCTTGATAGTTGATCCTACCTCAGTGGTTTAACAGAAAGATACAACTTGGTCACGTTTGCAGGCAATGAGAAAAAGTTCAAATTTCATAAATTAGGGAGATCAAAAAAGTGGCTCAAAACACTAATTTGTAATTCTCTGCCGCAACACGTGGCAAGGAGAGAAAGTTCATAAAACTGAACTCACTGTTGGCTAATTTGTCGACACAAAGTTAAACAATTTCATCACTTAAAGGCACAAGCTGTGGACATAATTATATCACACAGAAAAACATGGAAAGAGTCTAGAATGTTGGGTTGTGTCTGATGCTCCATGCACCCTCACACAAATTCAAGCCACATAATCAACACAATTAATTCCATTTCATATACTCGTAAAACTAGATTGATGGATTAGTGTTAGATATCTAATATGTATATTCCCTTTGGTTTTCCTTAAAACTAAGTTGGCTAGAATTTTTTGTACAAAAACAAAAAATCATCAGTTAATTAATACATTACAAAGCATTATTCTAGGTTTTTACATGTTTCTTTACATTAACATATGGTTATTACTTCTTTGACATAACTCCTCCTCCTTTTTCTCTTTCTCTAACTTTGGAAGGAATGGATAAAATGCAAGAGGCTATTTTCAATGGGCCTTCTTGGATGTATTAGAGTTGTAGGATGGCTATGAATCAAGCTATGGACTTTACTACGTAGACTTTGATGACCTAGATTTAAAAAGGCAACCAAAGCTTTCTGCACACTGGTACTCCCATTTCTTGAAAAGCAAAGTGTTAGCTCATATGGTTTTATCAAAATTGAGAAGAATTTGACTGCACTTTCCCATGATCACTTCTCTCAGTAGATCCTGTCAATCATTGATGCATATTTACATGATGGTCAACGTGGTGGTGCTTCTGTTTTTTGTTTTCTAGAAGTATATTTTTTACCATAATGCTAATTTACTGCCGTTGTTTTTCTTTTTTTTAATCAAAACATATAATACAAATCTACAATATCCTTTAGCTTTCTTCAGTCTCAATTCCAAACAACATATTACATGTTTCTTTAGGTTCCTTCAGTCAGTCACAATTATGTTACATCAAAATGTGTTGTTGTAATAGGTAATATTTTATTTTACATCGAACTATATTGTTAGTATAGTTCCAAGATATGGTTTTTGAATTGTAAAACAGGTTAATGAAAAAATTATTATTCAAGAAAATAATTTATTTATTTTTAAATTTTTTTTAATAAAAAAATCAACCTATTGCAATGAGATTTTTTCATCCTATTGCCTTAGAGTTTATTACAATGGCTTACACCGACTTTTTTGTCATTGCAATAACACCTATATATTGCAACGAGATTTTCAAAATAAATTATTGCAATATGTGGTACTTATTGCAAAGAAAATCTAATGTTGTATAAACCTATTGCCTCGAAATTTATTACAACAGCTTGCATCGACTTTTTTATCATTACAATAGCACCTATTACAATGACATTAGTTGTTATTGCAACGACTTATTATTTTGTATTAAGTCTTTTTTCTTGTAGTGATTGTAACTTTTGTAACTCTTGGTGCTTCCAAAATTTCATATTGGATTTGATATTTCATATTGGATTTGATATTTCATATGTGATGCGCACGACATGTAAATCAGTTTGAGATAATCCAAGATACATATTGCATGGCTACAACTAATAATTTGCACTAGGTAGCAATTATTGTTATACGCTCCTGTTGAGCCACATCATCGGCCATGACACTATTTTTTTTAATTGTTTTTGTTAACTTGATTTGGAGAAAAATCATATTAATATATGCCTATTTTGTGTTGTTGTCAAGTTTTAGTTTATTTGGAAAAAAAAACAAGATAGTTTGGACAATATAATGAAGAACAGTTTGTGCAGTTGAAGAAGATGGTCTTTATGTAGTTTCCTTTCACTGTTTATAAATATTTTGTTTAACAAATTAGCAATAATTATTCCTTATCTCATTGGTGCATTTTTTAAAGATTTTTAAGAAAAAAAAATTCAATTTTGTATTTAAAATTATTTATTTATCTATTAATTATTCCCATATTGGATTAGATTATGACAATATTTACACAACACTTCTTCTTTTTGTCAAAAATTTTTGTCTACTTTTTCCTCCGATGGAATTGTAGTCTTGATTTATTGATTTATTTTTACATTTTATTTATTTATTTTAACATTATTAACAAAAGAAATTTTAAAATCATTACATTTAAAGCTACAACCAGCACTTTGCTTAGAATCAACCACCTATTTCTATTGTGTAACTTCAAAACCTTATTAAAATTTTTAAATTTGATTGTGCATTTGATATTTGGCTTGATTACATCACATTTGATACATTTTACATATTGGGAAGGAGTTTGATTATGATGTGAGTTTTATTTTTCCCTTTATATTTTATTTTAAATTATAGTTTTGTTGAGTTTTATTAATTTTTTAGATATATTTTTTTTGGTGTTTTTGGTGTGTAGGATAGAAGAAATTGGGTTTGAGAATTTTCTTTTTAAACCTAAAAGAATAATTTCTAAATTTTATATACTTTTTAATGATATACAAAATGTTATAAGCAAGTTTTATAAATAAAAAAATGAATATTTTTGCTAACTTACCTTTTGAATTTCTGGGAAAAATTGTATTGTTTTCATTTTGATACAACAAAAATTATATATTACATTTGTGATTTTTCCTATATCAAATGAAAATGTTATTATAAAATATGTTATTCTTAATCAAATTAGTTGAATTTTCTATTAAAAAATTATATAAAAAAAAAAAAAAACTTAATGAGACCTCCCTAAAAGGATGATCATGCTCAACTCACGGGGCCATGACTAGTTAAATTAATTATAATGTCAGTGCAATCTCAATTGAAACTTTTGTCCAATTTCAAAAATCTTGAACTTCATCATTTTTCCTGTCCTTTGAATGGTTTGATTTCAAAATCAAGATCTTTCCATTACATTTATTTTTATTTTATTTTTAATTTTTTGATACAAGATAAAATTCTATTTTAGTTTAATCTAAATGTATGTGTATGTAAAGTTTCTTCTTAGAGACTTGAACATTGACCTTTACTCCCACACCTTATAAATATTTATACTTGTGAAGTGACTACTGCACTAAAGATACATGATGGTTTTATTTTATTTTTTTACAATATTGGTATTATTCACTTAACCAAGAGGCAAGATCTGTTCATAAATTAAGCTGTCTTCAAGGTCTAAAGTCTAAACAAACCAACAAACACCACGAATGCAAGTGCCAGAATATTCCGTCATTTTCCTCTTTAACATTCGTAAAAAGTCCAGTATCTTGAGTCGGCAACTAGAACAAGTCGGTCTCTTTTCACATTTCTCAATGTACTAACTTTTATGCACAACAAATACGTTGCATGTCGATATTTTTACTGGTGGGTGGGACCCACTCTTTGTCTGGCTATAAAATTAAAGCTATAGAGGACAATAAACATGCATGCTTTGAAAGCATTGCTTTGAGATACATCACTTGCTGCTTCTCCAATTGCATCAACCGGGTCCTCATCCATTGCTTCTTATCCCAAGGACTCTTAGCCCCATCTTGAACCATACTCACCAATTCACATCCCAATTGTTGCATTAACTGAGCTGAACCATTACTAAACACTCCCTTCCTAGCCCTTTTATTCCTTGAAGAACTCCTTTCTTCATTATCATCCTCATCTTCATGTAGTACCCCATGCCCACTATGACCCCTAGAACCATCTTGATCCTCTTCATCCTCATCCTCGTCTTCATCTTCATCAGAACCATCATCATCACCATCATCTTCCTCATCCTCTTCATCTCATTTGTATGGTCTCTCTCATATCTTTCTGATTCTTCTAATACATATATCAGTGGTTGAAGTACTAGGGGTTGATAAATTTAGCAGAGGTAACTTCCCACCTGACTTTGTGTTTGGTTCTGGGACCTCAGCTTATCAGGTCTGTTTACTAAAAAAGTTCTGGGACCTCAGCTTTTCAATTTTTTCTTAAAGATAACTTCTTCTTTTTTTCTTTATAAATGTGCTATTTGTTTAGTTATTTCATTACAAAAAGTTGCAAAGAATTGATGATTTCTAATAGATAATTAATATTCTCTCTATTTCTTCATATCCTTCAAAAAAATATTTATATGTGAAAGGTTGAAGGTGCAGCAAATGAAGATGGGAGGGGGCCTAGCATATGGGATTCTTTTTCCCATTCTGGTAAGCTTGTTTATAATTAGTATTGCATTTTAAAGTCACATGCGTGCTCATGCACAAGGAGTTTGTTTGTATGTATGCTTCTTGCTCCCTTAGAACTGAAGAATCATTCATCGAAGTAATGCTAGAGGGCATTTTGATAGAAATATGGTTTTTGACGCAGAATTTTCATGATCTTAGTCCTCTTAATATAAGTTCCTTTACTTTAAATGTGGCTCACAAATATTAGGTAACTATGGAGCGCATAATAAGCCTTTATTGGCAGACTTAGTTGCAAATGAGAAGAATTTCTTTTACTCTATCTTCAATTTTAATGTTTGTAAAACCTGTCACTAGTTTTGGTATATGGACTTGATAGATGGACATAGAAATATACCGACTGCCATCAAAATTTGGCATTTTATAATACATTATCTGAAACAACAATCAATTGGCAGCCTGCATAGAGGATCAATATCCATGAACTAAATGTTTGATAGAACGTCAACCATTTTAATCTCGTTTGCAAATGTTTGCACCATTCAAAATAAAGTGATCAAACAACAAACAAATGCGTTACTTTAAAAAAAATAAAAATAAAAAAATAAAAAGGAACTCCGGATTGAATCTTTCATTTTTTCTTCCATTGCCCTCTCAAATACCATTTGTTCTAACTTATGATTTTTGTTCATGTTTGGGGGCAGTACGTAGCTAAGTTCAAAATCCAATTTTATTTTCATTTTAAGTGATCCCTTAATTGAGAAACTTAATCTCTTTTTTTTTTTTGGTTAGGGAGAAGCTTTCTTGGTTTTAATGTTTTTGCAGGACAGCAAACACCATACAATTCATCATTGGAAGATGAGCCAAGGGTGAACTACTTGCATGGACATATTGGGGCTTTGCTTGATGCACTGAGGTATGCCCATTTTCTATTGATTTCTATTTAAATCTTATAAATAATCTAAAACTAATTTAAATATTACCTTCACTATAATCTGAGTGTCTGCAATTCTAGACATCCTGATCCTATCTTAGTGGTCATATCGCAAATTAGGGAGATCATAGAAGTTGCGCAAAATACTAACAGAACCCAAAACTTAATACATCAAAAGAGTTCTCTAACTTTCTCTTGTCTAATACCAATAACACAACAAGATATTTATATTTACATTTCTCTGCCACAACACGTGGCAAGGAAAGTAAGTTCATAAAACTAAACTCACTGTTGTCTAATTTGTCTACACAAAATTTAACAAACTTATCACCTAAAGTCTCAAGTTGTGGGTATAATTAGTTGTCGATGTCACACCAATTTAAGACACATAATCATCACAATTAATTCCATTTCATACACTTGTAAACCTAGATTGATGGATGATCGGATTTGTATATTCCTTTATGTTTTCCTCAAAACTAAGTTAGCTAGCAAAATTTATTTGTACTAAAGACTAAAAAGTCATCAGCTAATTTATACATTGGAGAGCATTATTATAAGTTTCTTAATGTTTCTTTGCATTGATTATGTTTTTTACTTCTTTGACATAATTCCCCCATCTTTTTCTCTTTCTCGAATCTAATTTTGGAAGGAATGGATCAAATACGGAAGGCTATTTTCAATGGTCCTTCTTGGATTTATTAGAGTTATTGGACGGCTTTGAATCAAGCTTTGGCCTTTACTACATGGACATGGATGACCCAGATTTAAAAAAGCAACCAAAGCTTTCTGCTCATTGGTACTCCCATTTCTTGAAGACAAAAGGTGTCAGTGTCAGCTCAGATGGGTTTATCAAACTTGATAAGAATTTGACTGCATTTTCCAATGCTTACTTCTCTCGGTAGATCCTTCCATTCCTTTTTGCATAATGGTGTGCTAGTATACCTTGGTTCTGCACTGCTGCTCTTATTTTCTTTTCTTTTTTTCTAAAAATATATTATTTACCAATATACTACTTTGGAGCTTGTTTTTGTCAAAAAACTGTAATAAACATCCTGTAACCTTCTTCAGTTTCAATTTCAAATAGCATAATTCAGGTTTTTCCAACCTCATTCAGTTAGTCACATGTGCACGCGCGCATTCACACACATAGTTTCAGTCATTTGTTTGAAGATAATATGTTTAGAAGTATATCTGCTTTCATAAGACAGACAATGGTAAAGCTAATCAAACTGTCGGAGGAGTTTTAGTTCTAGTACTAACTGTTAAGACAGAAACGAGATAGTCATATATGAGTGGAGGTGGCTTCAAATTTGTACAATAAGACAAACATACTGAACTCTGTTACACTCCTTTCTGTTACTACAAGCAAGCAAAGGTTTTGGAGACTTTTTTTAGGTGATGAACAAACAAGTAATAGTTTGTTGTACAAAGTGACTCTTCTCTCTGCTGTTCTAGGATTTGGAAAAGGAACTCGATTAAAATAAGCTTGGACATTCTGTTAAAGCATTAAAATCTATCTTGAAATTCTCTGTTTTTTTTTTTAATCTATTTTTTATTTTATTTTTTAAGTTCAGCTTGTAATTCATTTGAAATTGAACAAGATAACCATTCTATCTTGCACATGAAGGATCGAGTTGGAGGCTGAAATTTTAAAGCAGGAAAACAGAGTACCGAATAGTGCACTTTGTTTTCCGTTTGGCACTCATACCATTACAATGGAATATAGATCAATCAATAATTACAAATAAATTTATCATAGACTTCGACAACACTAAAAATCCCAAGAAACTCAAATTCCAAATACAACTCAAAAAGGTCTCTCTCTCACCACAACTAACAGTCCACAAAAATTCTTAATTCTACAAAAAGGTGTGCCTAAGATCAACGTTGTTTATTTCCTCTCTCTCTCTCTCTCTAAAACAACCAGAAAGCAGCGCATCTTTTTGTGTACGAGGTTTGAAATTCCCTATTAAAAAAGACAAAGGTTGGTAAACGGCAAAATCAACGTCGGCCAAAAAAAAAAAAAAAAAAAAAACCAATGTCGGGCAGGAGTGGGATTTCTGAGTCTGAATTATGTAACAAATGTATAAATGAGAAATGCTATGTCTACAATATTTTTACAATAATTTTACAACAAATTCTAAGTGACAGGTTGTTATTGGTTATTATTGTTAGGGCAAAAAAGTAATCTTACTATTAGTTTCAAATTTGAACCAATAATAACTAACCACCTATGATTTGTTGTAAAAATGTTGTAAAATTGTTGTAGACGTAGCATCTCTTATGTATAAATATCTCAAAACTGAAAAGTAGTATTTATTGTTGCTATACTTTTGTTGAGTCACATCAACCGCCATATCACCTACTTTATATATATATATATATATATATAAGATAGAATTTATACTCTATCTTAAACTAAGTGTATATATGTATGAATCTCGCTCTTAGAAATTTAAATCTCGACTCTTACTCTCCACACTCTACAAGCACTTATATTTGTAGAGTGACCATCGCATCAAGGGTGTGCAGTAGTACCTACTTATTTTCAATCATTTCTCTTTTTATTTTTTAAAATTATTTATTTATCAATTAATTTTGTAATTTATGGTTACATTTTCTCCAACTTTTCTCATTCCTTTTTATCTTTTTATCTCTCCACTACTATTAACATTAATATCACTTTTTCTCTATTCCTTCATCTTCCTTTTATTTTGACTATTCTTATCTTCACCTTCTTACTATAAATTTGCTAATCTCTTTCACTCTATACATATTTTATCACACAAAAAGGTTATTAGTCTCCCTTTCTCGTGTTTTTCTTTTTCTCTTGGTAGTTTTTTTTTTAAAAAAAATATTTTTGTATCTTTATTTTATATTGATGAACTTTCATGTTCTCTAGAACTCTACTATTATTCCCTCTCCCTCTCATATATATATTTTTCTTTTTTGTGTGGATTTTTTTTTATGTTTTATATATTTACTTTAGGTTGATGAATTTGTGTGTTCTTTAAAACTCTACTTTAGGTTGATGCATACCACTACAAAAAAAATAAATAGGATTGAATTGAATTTCACACTCCAAACTTTTTGATTTTTTGTTTTCAAGTAATTTTTTCCCCTTTTTTTTTATTGTCAAATGCTATCATATTGCATTATAAAATAGAATATAAGAATATAATGTTATTTAATTATATAACATGACTTGGATAATTTGGTATGACTATATCTTTTATTTTAACTATTCTTCTCAACTTATTTTCTATAAAATTATCCAGTTCAGGTCTCTCCTGAAAAATGTGATTATTCTCTTTTTCAATTATTTATTCTTTCTTGCAACTTAACTTTAGGTTAATGAATCATTATATTTTTTTTATAACACTATTTTGGGTTAATATACAATTGTATGTGTGTTTTTGAGTTCTCCATCACAAGCCTTCTCTCTCCCTCTCATAGCTTTTGTTTGATTTTTGTTTGACATTATACTTAGTTATTTTGATAGTGAAAATTAGAATTTGTATTAAAATACAATCTCACTATGTATTTGAATGTGTTTCTCAACTATTTGAGTAATATCAGGTGTAATGTTGTGATGAGTTTTGATTATCATGATATCTTATTTAAGAAATGAGAATTTTGAATAATATATTTGAAACTGAAAGATGGATAAATGAAAAATAATTTTAGAAATTTTTTGATTTTTAGAGGGAACATATTATACATCGTACCACAATTTCAAAGTAATAATATATTCCCACGCATTGCGTGGGTCTACAACTAGTAATATATAAACTTGGTGCCCCTCAAATTCAAGCCACAAGGCAGATGACACTGTTGAGTCTAGATTTTTGGTTGGCAAACCGTGAACAAGAAATAATGTCTTATATTTTTCCTAGAAGTATATTTTCTTAGACAAGTATATCAAATTCAAGTTTTTTGTATGTTTGATAGTTTTTGATGACTAGTCGATCAATCAAGCTTATTTTAGTCCACTTCTAAAAAAAAAAAAAAAAAAAAAAGCTTATTTTAGTCCATTTAGCCTATCAAGTGACTAGGGTTTCATGCATCTAAGTTTAAAGTATACAAGAAAAACCTAGAGCACGTGAAAAAGACTTTTAGAGAGCTAATTATTGTAAATTTGAAGGTACTATGCCTGCTGCTCTCAAAGTCTATATTGGTGATCAAGCTTGAAGAAAATTCAAAATGGGTGACGTTGAAATTGTTGTTGCACGGTACGGGGTCCCCAAGCCCTTTGGGCCTTGGGCCTTGGGCCTCGGCCCTGTGGTACGGCCCATAACCTCAACCCATTGTACGAGGTTGGGCCCCTAGGCCCGCTAGGCCAAAGGCCCTAGCCACATGCTGCAACGCCTGACCCAGTGCCCATTGGACCTATAATGTTAACCTGGAAACACTTCGGGGGCCAACTCGGGCCTCCCCCGATCAAATGCAGCTTGGATGAGAATGTGATTGCTCGAGTATCATATCTTGGCTGCCCGGCATTACCTTGGGGAATATCACTGTCGAACAGCCTTTTGGAGGTAGGAACCAGTTCCAATGCCATAACTACTTCTACAATGGAACACCCACTTAAAAACGATGGAACTGGACCCCCATTCCCGCTAATGATCAAGAATAATCATAACACCTCCACTTATCTCAGGCTATAAATAAGAGAACAGAAGGAAAGAGAAGGGGTTGGTAAGTCTGGGGAAAACACATAGTGAGAAGAATGGCTACTCCAAAAGAAAAGGGAGGGGCCTGATGAGAGAGAGAGGCTAGCAAAAACAAGAGTGACGAGGTCTCTGGGCAAAGGACTATTCATAGTAGGAAACCCAAAGCCCACAATACAAATAGATTGTGAGCCCAATTATAGGTAGAGCCCGTTAATCCTATTTTGGGTACGCATAGTTGCATATTCCAGAAATTAGAATGTTGAACCAAATTCTTCAAGCAAGTGAAGTCATGGATAGAGGTTCACATGAAATAAATTCTATAATTGAAGAGTCGTGAGTTCAAAGTTGTATTGGGTAACATTATTTAATAAGTAATACTATAAGTTGTAACAATTTAGAAATAGGTAATTCTTCTTCACTATTTATTCTCTGCTTCTTCTTTTGTTCTTCATATTTTAGTCTCCTGCATTCAGTTTAGGTAAATGCTTTGTTTCCAACTTTATTTTGCCTTTTAATTTGTTGAGCCTAGTCATGTGACAATGCATTGGAAATAACCAAAAAAAAAAAAAAGAGTTTGACAGTTTCTATTAACAAGTACTTTTAGAGCAATTGTTAATAAACTACATTAAGAAAGTTTTAACATCATTTTTATGGGAAATATAAAAAGTTATCAGAGAAATTTATTGCTTTATCAATTTCCAATTAAATGTTAGCATTTCCCTCTAATTTATGATACACCATTGTTTTGTTTACTTGTGCCATTTTTGGCTTTTGTTTATCGTTATTATTATTATTTTGTTTATATTTTTTTATTTATAATTATTATTATTATTGCATTGATTTTTAAAACATTATAATGAAAATTGTGATATGAAAAATAGATTTAAAAAATGGTCTTTATATTTATCTGGACTATTTAAGTCAAATTTTCTTTTTGTACTAATATAACATATTTATTTATATTTATAATTATTATTAAATTAATTATAATGTTCTCATGATTCAATCTCGGTTGGATCTCATCCAATCTTAAAAATCTTGAGCTTCTACCTCTTACCGTCCTTTGAACGGTCCGATTTCGAATACATGATCCTTCCACTAAATTTATTTTTATATTTTACAATATTGGTATTATTCACTTAACCAAGAGGCAAGGGCTGTTCATAAATTAAGCTGTTTCCGGGGTCAAAATATTCTGTCATTTTCCTTTTAACATTTGTAAAAAGTCCAGTATCTTGAGTCAGCAACCAGGACAAGTTTGTCTCTTTCCTCATTTCTCAATGTACTAGTTTTATGCACAACCAACCCTTTGCTTGTCGATTTTTCTACTGGTGGGACCCACTCTTTGTCTGGCAATAAATTAAAGCCGTTCATTTGGGTCAAGCTATAGAGGATCCATGCATGCTTTGCTTTCAAAGCATTGTTTTGAAAAAAAAAAAAAAAAAAAAAAAGAGGATGTTGAGTTTCTCTCATGTCTTTCTATTTCTTCTGATAAACATATCAGTGATTGAAGTACTGGGGTTTGATAAATTTAGCAGAGATGACTTCCCACCTGACTTTGTGTTTGGTTCTGGCACCTCAGCTTATCAGGTCTGTTTATTAATAAAAGTTTCACACATTCTTTTCAATTTTTTCTTAAAGATAACTTTTTCTTTTTTAAGTGCTATTTGTTTAGTTATTCCATTACTGGAAGTTGTAAAGAATTGATGATTTCTTCATATGTGAAAGGTTGAAGGTGCAGCAAATGAAGATGGGAGGGGGCCTAGCATATGGGATTCTTTTTCCCATTCTGGTAAAGCTTCTTTGTAATTAGTATTGCATTTTAAAGTCATATTCTAAACATTTTCCCCCAATTAGTATAACTAACTTGGTTAATAAGTAGTTACATTTTTATGAAATAGTTTATTCCCTGGTATTTGTTTATTGAATAAAAATGAGATTATTTGCATTCAAATTGATTAGTATATCAAAAGTACTATTAGTGCTCATAATAGTCCCATTTTTCAAGTGCTAGAAAATCAAAATCTCATCTATTCCATATAATGTGAATGACTATATATCACTTGGATTGATAAAATTAGAACTGAAATGAGATATACTTAAGCTAAGTCTATTTAGACCCTGTTGAAACCCTGTTGAAAGACAAGAATAAAATAATTTAGAGAAGCAAAAGCAAGAGAGATAGAGAAAATACAAGAGTTACGTGGTTAAGACGGTTTATGTCCACATGATAAAGAGCTAGGATTAGCCATACATAGACTTACAATATATTGGGCCTTTTGGGCCATTAGATTATTAAAAACCTAATATCTTTGACAAACCTCTTGGTCGATTTTTATGTGGGCATTAATCAACTTTGCACATTAACCAATTATGAATTTAAATTTATTTTTGGTTCAGTAACCACAATATACAAGTCACCAATAATAATTAAAGTGTAGTGAAGTAAATAACTCAGTCAACTACAGGGGTTAACATAAATTTTTAAATTTTCAGGGAAAATGCATGGAGGCAATGGGGACATAGCATGTGATCAGTATCACAAATACAAGGTATGTACAATACTTCTTTTCCGAGGACTGTTTGTCTTGGACTATAGGTTAGTTTATCCCCTGATTGGTTTGTGTCTAACAAGTTGTGTGTAAAAGTATTTATCTCTTAATATATTACCAATTGCACAGGTAGTATTTTTAACTCTTTAAATTTGAGTAGTGGAAACATGATTTAAACTTAGCACCACTTTTTATAATACCATGATAAATGATCAATTGTCCCCAAAACTTAAGATGTTAGAAAATGGTAAACCATAATTATAACAAAATGAAAGTGTTCTGCATGACAAATGTTCATTCCTTGATTGGCTGTGCTCTGCCTGATAGATACTAATTATACTACCCATGACAAAATCAACAAATTATATGCTCATTTTATTTGAACCATCTAGTAATAGGACTATAGGACTGTGTTCTGTGTATGATAAGGTTGATTACACTCTTGCAGGATGATGTCCAGCTCATGGTGGACACAGGTTTAGAGGCCTACAGATTTTCTATCTCATGGTCAAGACTTATTCCAAGTATGATCACAAATTTCTTTTATTAACAGAACATGAAGTGATTTAATACTTTTTCTCATACTTAAGCTACTTATTTTCTAATGCTTCAGATGGAAGAGGACCTGTCAATCCAAAGGGTCTACAATATTACAACAATCTTATCAATGAACTATCCAGCAATGGTTACCTTCCATTCCAATCATATATAACAATAGTACAATTTTCTCAAGTTGATAGAGTCCTTCTGTATGCTAATTTGTCCATGACTTTTCTTCTGCTGATGTCTTTTGTTTCTTGATCAAGCAGGAATCCAACCTCATGTTACATTACATCACAGTGATTTCCCACAGGCACTGGAAGACAAGTATGGAGGATGGCTTAGTCGAGAAATGGTGTATGGTTCTTGTCCTTCATATCTATCGTAGACAACTATTATGCTGGAGTGTATATATCCACATTCTGTGTGGTAAGAAGAAATCCTGGCAAGGAATAAGATTTAATAATCTAGATGTGGATGCAGGAAAGACTTCACGGCATATGCAGATGTCTGCTTCAGGAATTTTGGCGATAGGGTTTTACATTGGACTACTATGAACGAGGCCAATGTGTTTGTAATAGCGGGTTATGAATCGGGAGTTACGCCACCTGAACATTGTTCTCCTCCATTTGGCATTAATTGCACCAGAGGCAACTCCTCAACTGAGCCATACTTGGCAACTCATCATATCTTGTTAGCACATGCATCAGCTGCTAGATTATATAAGGAAAAGTACCAGGTACTATAGAAGCTATTCATTTCAAGTGGCTTGGTCAATTTAATGAATTAATCAATGTTATGCCTTAACTATATGATGTTCAAAAATGAAGGTCATGCTTGGGTTTTTCAGCCCGAAGAAAGAAGCACCCTCTTTTAGTACTTTTGTGCCTTTGTTCTAAACTTTTAGAATAACACATACCAAGGGGAAAAGAAGATGATGAAAAATTGGAAACATATACATGAACAAATTGAGTGCGGGCAATGCAGGACCAGCAGCATGGATTTATAGGAATCAATCTCTTAGCTTTCTGGATTCTTCCTCTAACAAACAAAACTGAAGATGTTATCGCCGCTCAAAGAGCCATGGACTTCCTGATTGGTTGGTAAGTTAAACATTCACGAACAAATTGACCTTACCTGCTGTCATCTCATTGTGGCGTTTATGAAGTGTAATGTGAATATGGTATAGCCCTAAAGCAAGTAGTCGTTACAAAGTTTAAGATTCTTTTGGTTTAGTTTTTGTGATTGTTTTTTATTGTGAAAACATCTGATTTTTTTAATTTATGCATTATATGCCATATATAAGCTTGGTTTCATGATTTGCTTGGCATAGCAGGTATGCATATCCCTTGGTTTATGGAGACTATCCCGATGTAATGAAAAAAAATTTAGGCTCAAGACTTCCAGCCTTCACCAATTTTGAATCAAATCTGGTTAAGGGTTCATTTGACTTTCTAGGATTAAATTACTATGCCATGTTGTACATCAAGGATGACTCCAGCAAACTAAACATGGAGGTCAGAGACTTTAATGCAGATATGGCGATAGAGTTGACAGGTATATTCTATTACATATAGACTCATCACAATGGGGACTAATTCCACCAGTGATTAGATTACCTTCTAGCCTTTCTCAACTTACCAATTCAACTCTGTCTGTCTGTCTATTGAATTTTACAATTTGGGGTTCATTCTTTTATTTTATACATGATGGTCCTCAATAAATTCACCATTGTGTAACCGAGTCTTTAGAGATGAAACTGAAGTAGCATACTACTTGTCCTATTTTGCAGCTATTCCAAATGATATATCAGTAAATAAGGTGAGAACATAAACATAAAATGCAGAGATGGTTTACTTGTAAAGCTTATATCAGTGTAATACTAATTAGCCTATTTGACTCAGTTTTCGACTGCACCATGGGGTTTGCAAGAACTGCTGGAGTATTTCAAGCAAGCTTATGGAAATCCTCCTATTTACATTCATGAGAATGGTCTCTCTCTCTCTCTCTCTCACACACACACACACACACACACACACAAAAACACACATGCGTGCTCATGCAAAATGAGTTTGTTTGTATGTGTGCTTCTTGCTCCCTTAGAACTGAAGAATCATTCATCAAAGTAATGCTAGAGATCATTTTGATAGAAATATGATTTTTAACACAGAATTTTCTTTTCATGATTTTAGTCCTCTTAATATAAGTTTCTTTATTTTAAAAGTGACTCTTGCTTCCTCATTTTGAATCACAAATATTAGGTAACTACAGAGTGCATAATAAGCCTTTATTGGCAGACTTAGTTGCAAATGAGAAGAATTTCTTTTACTTTATCTTCAATTTTAATATTTATAAAAGCTGTCACTAGTTTTGGTATATGGACTTGATAGATAGACATAGAAATATACTGACTACCATCACAATTTGGCAATATTATCTGAAAAAACAGTCAGTTGGCAGCCTGCATAGAGGATCAATATCCATGAACTAAATGTTTAATAGAACGTCAACCATTTTACTCTCGATTTCAAATGTTTGCACCATTCAAAATAAAAGTGATCAAACAATGAACAAATGAGTTACTTTAAATAAAAAAAATAAAAAATAAATAAAATGAAAAACCTAATTGAATTTTTCATATTTTCTTCCGTTGCCCTCTCAAATACCATTTGTTCTAATTTATGATTGTTGTTCATGTTTGGGGGAAAGTACGTAGCTAAGTTCAAAATCCAATTTTATTTTCATTTTAAGTGATCCCTTAATTGAGAAACTTAATCTTTTTTTTTTTTTTTTGGGTTAGAGAGAAGCTAATCTTGGTTGTAATGTTTTTGCAGGACATCAAACACCACACAATTCATCATTGGAAGATGAGCCAAGGGTGAACTACTTGCACGGACATATTGGGGCATTGCTTGATGCACTGAGGTATTCCCATTTTCTATTGGTTTCTGTTTAAATCTTATAAATAATCTAAAATTATTTTAAATACTACCTTCACTATAATCTGAGTGTCTGCAACCCTAGACATCCTGATCCTATCTTAGTGGTCACATCGCAAATAAGGGAGATCACAGAAGTGGCTCAAAATACTAACAGAACCCAAAACTCAATACATCAGAAGAGTTCTCTAACTGTCTCTTGTCTAATACCAATAACACAGCAAGATATTTACATTTCTCTGCCACAACACATGTGGCGAGGAGAGAAAGTTCATAAACTGTTGTCTAATTTGCCAACACAAAATTTAACAAACTTATCACCTAAAGTCTCAAGTTGTGGGGTGTAATTAGTTGTCACCCCAATTTAAGACACATAATCATCACAGTTAATTCCATTTCATACACTTGTAAAACTAGATTGATGGATGATCTGATATGTATATTTCTGATATGTATATTCCTTTATGTTTTCCTGAAAACTAAGTTAGCTGTCATCAGCTAATTTATACGCTGGAGAAAATTATTATAAGTTTCTAAATGTTTCTTTGCATTGATATATGGTTTTTACTTCTTTGACAAAATTCCCCCTTCTTTTTCTCTTTCTCGAATCTAATTTTGGAAGGAATGGATCAAATACGAGAGGCTATTTTCAATGGTCCTTCTTGGATTTATTTGAGTTATTGGGCGGCTTCGAATCAAGCTTTGGCCTTTACTATGTAGACGTGGATGACCCGGATTTAAAAAGGCAACCAAAGCTTTCTGCTCAATGGTACTCCCATTTCTTGAAGACTAAAGGTGCCGGCTCAGATGGGTTTATCAAACTTGAGAAGAATTTGACTGAATTTTCCCGTGCTCACTTCTCTCGGTAGATCCTTCTATTCCTTTTTGCATAATGGTGTGCTAGTATACCTTGGTTCTGCACTGCTGCTGTTTATTGTTTTCTAGAAGTATATTATTTACCAATATACTACTTCGGAGCTTATTTTTTCAAAAACTGTAATAAACATCCTGTAACCTTCTTCAGTTTCAATTTCAAATAACATAATTCAGGTTTTTCCAACCTCATTTAGTCAGTCACATGTGCACGCTTGCATGCACACAGATAGTTTTCAGTCATTTGTTTGAATATAAAATGTTTAGAAGTATATCTGCTTTCATAAGACAGACAATGGTAAAGCTAATCAAACTGTCGGAGGAGTTTTAGTTCAAGTACTAACTGTTAAGACAAACAAAATAGTCATATATGAGTGGAGATGACTTCAAATTTGTACAAGAAGAGAGACATACTGAATTCTCTGCTACACTTCTTTTTGTTACCAGAAGCAAATAAAGCTTTTGGTGACAGTTTTTGGGTGATGAACAAACAAGTATTTGTTGGACAAAGAGACTCTTCTCTCTGGTGTTCTAGGATTTGGAAGGAACAGACTAAAATAAGCTTGGACATTCTCTTAAAGCATTAAAATCTAGCTTGAAATTCTGGGATATTTTACTTTTAATTTTTTTTAAATCTATTATTTATTTATTAATTATTATTGTTATTATTATTATTTTAAGTTCAGCTTGAAATTCATTCGAAATTGAACAAGATAACCATCCTATCTTTATCAAAAAAAGAAAAAAGAAAGAAAAATACCATCCTATCTTGCACATGAAATCCAGATCTGGATGAGACAAGTAATAATCTTGTGCGGTAACTATCGATTTCAAGAATGCATAGTATCCATCAAAACCTACGTACAATACTATACTGATATGACTTTTCATATTTGTAGTGATTAAGTACTGAGGCGCTCCAAGCTCTTGCTAGTGCTACCTAGCTATTGTAGATCGTATCTTAAGTCTTCTCAGTTACCCATTGCCTCATGGATGGGGCCACTTTTTGCCCTCAAATTTTTTTAAAAAAATATTAGTATATGTATAGGTATTAATTTTAGCAATTTTATTTTATAAAATAGATAAAGTTTAACTATAAAATTGATTATAACTTAAAACTACAAACTCACTCAATAAAATAAATATTACTATATATTTTGAAAATCTAACCGTTGAATTGTGTTAAGAATATAAAATGGAAGAAAAAGACTAAATAGTCTATATATTAATATGTAAATAATAATGTACAATAGAGAACCTTATATAAGCAAGGTATGTCTGCAGTACAAATAATATGAGTAAACTACAAGTACAGTATACTGGGGTAAGCCCAATGGGCTAATCTAGTCTAAGCTAGACACTAACATCTCCCCTAGGACTCGAGGTAGCAAGGAGGAAGCTAACTAAAGTTTGGATATAAGATCTCGAAAATGACCAGACGAATGAGTCTTGGTCAAGATATCAGTAGGCTGGTCAGCAGAGGAGATGGAGAACATCTTGAGATTGTCTTTCTTAAGATGTTGACAAGTGATGTGGCAATCGATCACAATGTATTTGGTACGTTCATGGAAGACATCATTATGAGCAATGTAGATGGCAATACGATTGTCATAATAAAGAGGAGTGGCGGTGGGCTATGGAGCATCCATGTCAGCCAAGAGCTAGTAAAGTCAAACAGGCTCACAGATGGTGTTGGCAAGGGCACGATACTCAACCTCAGTACTGGAACGGGAAACTACATTCTGCTTCTTGCTACGCCACAAGACAAGAGAAGTACCCAACAGGAAACAAAAACCTGTGATGGAGCATCGATTAGTCGGATCACCTACCTAGTCCGCATTTGAATAAGCATGAAGCTCGAGAGAAGACTAAGAGGAGTAGTGGAGACCATGATAAAGTGTGCCCTTGACATATCGAAGAATTCGAAGAACAGCAGCATAGTGGATAGAACGAAGGGCATCCATGAACTTACAAACCATACCCACGGCATGTGTCCGGATGAGTAATAGTAAGATGGATTAGATTGCCAACCAACTGATGATAGCGAGTAGTATCAGATATAAGTTCACCATCTAAGGGTGTATGCTTCGCATTGTATTCCAAGGGAGTGAAAATAGTCTAGTTGTCAGTGATATTAGTTTTGGAAAGAAAATTAGAAGCATATCTAGCTTGGGAAAGATAGTATCCATTAGAGGATGAAGTAACCTCAAGCCCAAGAAAATAGCTGAGAGTGCCTAGATCTTTCATCTCAAAATGCTAACTAAGGAAGTACTGAAGAGAGCAGATACTTGCAGAATCATCTCCAGTAATAATAATATCATCAATATAAAAAAGAATAAGAGTGATACCAGTAGAGGATCTTCGAACAAAGAGAGTAGTGTCATAAGGACTCGAAGTGAAACCTTGCTAAGCAATAATAGAGCTAAATTTTTTAAACCAAGCTCGAGGAGCCTGCTAAAGGCCATAAAAAGCACAACAAAGGAGATAAACTTGACTACCTAAGTGTGGATAGCCAAGTGGTGGTTGCATGTACACTTCTTCTTGAAGGTCTCCATTGAGGAAAGTATTTTTCATATCCATTTGATAAAGAGGCCAACGGCGAATAACAACCACAAAAATGAGACATTAGACAGATGTAAGGCAAGCAACCAGAGCAAATGTTTCCTCATAGTCAATGCCATACTTTTAAGTAAAGCCTTTGGCAACTAGGCAAGCCTTGTATCATTCAACGGACCCATCAGCCTTGGTCTTGATCTTGTAAACCTACCTACAACTTACTACAGACTGACTAGGAGGCAAATCAACCATATCCCAAGTGTAATTCTTATAAAGGGCATCTAGTTCTTCATTCATAGCTTGTTGCCAAAGAGAGTTAGTATGGGCCTCACGATAGGTGTGAGGTTCATAAAGGGTAACAAGAGCAAAAGAGCAGTAATAATCAATGAGATAAGGGAGAGGAATGCTTACCCGAGTGGAATGATGAAGTTTAGGACCAACAGGAGACTCAAGAGAGGGTAGTGCCATAAGATCCAAGACAAGCAAGTCATATGCCGAGAACGGAATCGGAGATAAGTTGTCTAGAGAGGTAATCGATGTCGAAAAATCCTCCACAAGTTCAGGATAGAAAAGGAGGAAAAGCTCAGTAAAAATGGGAGACTCTGAGGAAGAGGACACAGGAAATTGCTGAAAACTCGTGAAAGGACGATGTTCTCAAAACTCAACATAACGAGAGACACGAAGGCGATGAGAAATGTGATCATAACAGCGAACCCCTTTTGAGATACACCATAACCAAGGAAACAATAGAGACGAGCATGAGGCTGGAGCTTTGTTTGGAGTTTTGTTCATTCATGAGGAGGAAGAGAGACAAAGCAAGCACAACCAAAATCCCGAAGAGATGAGTGGTTAGGAGTTTGACCATAGAAAAACTCGAATGGTGATTTGTTGTGTGTAGTTGGTGAAGGAATATGATTAATGGTGTATACAGCAGTGAGTGCAGCATACCCCAAAAGAGCTCAGGAAGAGAGGCAGAAATGAGAAGGGTGCAGACAACATCAAGAATGTGACGATATTTTCGTTTTGCATGACCATTTTATTGAGAGGTGTAAGGACAAGACCGCTGAGGAAGGGTACCATGACTGTCTAAAAAGGATAGGAAATATTTATCATTATATTCTTGAGCATTATCTAATCGAAAGACTTTGATGGTGCGATTGAACTATGTTTCAATCATTTTATGAAATCTTTGGTAAATAGATACAAGTTTAGACCTATGGTGAAGCAGATAAATCCAAGTATATCAAGAAAAATCATCCACAAATATGACAAAATATCTAGATCCTCCCTTAGTGGGAGCAGGTGCAAGACCCCAAATACCAGAATGTATAAGATCAAAAGGTGCAAAAGAAAATGAGTCACTATTATTAAAGGGCAATTTTGTTTGTTTGCCAAAATGACAGGAATTACAACCAAATTTTTGAAACTGAATTGAACGTAAATGACCTTGATAAGCTAACAATTGAAGACAAGATAAGGATGGATGACCAAGACGAGCATGCCATAGATCAGGTAAGGGGGTGGTAGTGGTAGCAGCTGCAGAAACAACTTGTGAAGGAATCTTCAAGTCATGAACCTCAAACATGCGACCAACCTTACGGTCTATCCCAAGCACTTGACTTGTCTAGGGATCCTGCACATCCACACCATGATTAGTAAATAGAAGATTTATGCCTAATTCACAAAGTTAACCAACAAATAGCAAATTAAGGGATAACTTTGGGATATGAAAAGTGGCACTAAGAGATAAATAAGAAGAAGAGATTGTTCCTTTATGACTAACAGGCATAGGAGTTCCATCAGTAGTGTAAATAGTGATTGGATGTTCTAAGGGTGTCTTATCAAAAAATTAGGATTCATCAGGAGTCATATGGTTACAACATGTAGTATAAAAAAATAAAAGTTGTTTACCGAAGGTGACAGAAAGGGCAGTGGAAGTGCAGGATAAAAACTGTTGAACTACTGCCTCAATATTAGTTGTAGTAAGTGAGGAAGTCAAAGATGAACCTATAGGAACTGATAGATCTGAAGGACATACAACAGCTGCCCGAGGAAGAAAAGCTTTATTCTGCTTTTGCATAAATTTCTGCAATTTGCGACAAACTGAGATGTCATGGCCTATGGCACGACAAAACTCACAGCGAGTACCTTTAGAAGACTGAGAGGTGGGATGCTTAGAGTTTATTCGTGGAGAAGTAGTGAATGTAGCAATGGGAGGCTATGGAGATGGTGTAAGCAATATATGATCAGATGATGACATGTGATGAGTAGGCCTACGGTTCTCCTCAGAAATGAGCTCCTTAACTGCAGCATCAAGAGAAGGAGTAAGAGACAAGCTAAGTAGAGAAGCCCTATAGTAGGCTTAAAATCCTCACGTAAACCTATCATGAAGTGCATAAATTTACGACAATCCCGATATTTTATAAAGAGCTCAATGTCCTTAGAACACACTAGTGAAGGATCTGCAGCAAAGAGTTGTTCCCACATAGTAGAAGTCTGAGAATAAAAATCATAAATAGATTGACTAGTCTCTTGGTGCATTTGATAAAGTTTTGATTCAATGTGGAACTCCAAGCTTGAATCATTAGTACAATTATAGCGATCGACCAAAAATTTCCAAGCAGCCTCAGCAGTCTCAAGATGAGGAAGAAGATTATAAATGGAGGGAATAGATGTATTAATAAACCAAGACAAGATCTTACTCTAAATACTCTCCCATTCCTTTAAGCGTTCTTTATAACCATCCGCTGCAATAGCAATCTTGGAGGCATCTTCAGCAACTGTGGCTTTGGACTTAGGGTTTGGTACTGGTTTAGGAATTGAACTAGTCACATATCTCCATAGTTTATAACCCTTGAGAAAGACAGTCATATTCTGAGACCATGCATGATAGCTAGTAAGATCTAACATAATGGTAATAGGACAAATGATATCTCATTCGTTTTGTTGAGCCATAATGAAGAAAATGATCAAAAAGTGGGATTTAGAGACCTTAAATGAAGAAACGGAGCTTAAAATCAGAATATATGCAAAAAACTGAGTAAGACAAACCCTGTTGAAAAATTTTGACTTTAGTCAAAGTCAACGGTCATCAGCTCAGTCAACAGTCAATGATCAACGGCTCGGTCATAGTCAACGGCTTGGGATGCTAACTTATGTTGACGTGGAATGCTGATGTGGCAGTGTGACGTCACTTTAGGGCTAAGGTGGTAGGACGCGACACGGGGCAAGTGCATGGGGCACATGACAATGATGTTCCCAACGTATGTGGCGCATGTGAAAGATTGACGACGTGTGGAGGCACGTGGAGCCTATGCTCGTGAGGCAAAAACTTCAGTTGGCGCGTGTAGGCACATGTAAGGTGGTTTTTGGCCGTTCTTGGTTGGGTTTTTCTCGGGATTGTCAGATTTGTCAATCTATGCCTTGACTTTTGTAGTTTGATCAACAAAACTGACGAAATTCGGGTGTTCTAGGGGCTGTAGGTGTGACAACGGTGACTTGCTTCTGACAATGACTACTGGATGAAGGCGAGGGTAGTAGAAGAACGCTAGATATGTCCACAAAAACGAGAAAATCAGAGGAAAGACTTTAATACCATATTAAGAATATAAGTGAGAGAAAAAGACTGAATAATCTGTATATTGATATGTAAATGATAATATACACTAGAGAGCCTTATATAAGTAAGATATGTATGCAGTACAAGTAATATGAGTAAACTATAAGTACAATATACTAGGCTAAGGTCAATGGGTTAATCTAGTTTAAGCTATAAACTAACAAATTGCATATTCATTAGGCTCTTAATACATATGTCAAATATTGTGTCAATCAAATATTATTTACTATATAATCTATAAACTTATATTTCATACATAATTTTAAATTACAAAAACTTGCAATTTAAAATTTTTATAGATAACATAGTTATTGATTTTTAATTTTCTTAAAATTTTGCAAATATAGTTTGTCAAAATTCACTTTCTATAATGTAAGGTTGAAATTTATCAACCATTTTGTTGGCTTTATTTCGTACCAATTTACTTGTAATTTAGCACTTAGTAACCCTGTATTTATGTGGAATTCATGTAAGGGTAGTGTGTGAAGAGAGTGTGAAGAAAAGCTCAAGTACGTGCAAAAAAGCAGACTTTCGTGGCTAGGACTCGCGACTGACAAGCCACTAAATGCAGGCACGTGAGATGTACATAGGGGAGCTAAAGGGTCGCGCTAGCTATCGCATTACAGGACAAAAGTCCCAGGCTGGCCAGGCCGTTACGTCGTGACTTGAAGTCGCGACTTGGACAAGTCGCAAGGTCAAGTTGCCAATCAGCCCTATTTGGCAAAAACTGTCTCTTCGTATTCCAAACACACAGCACTATATATAGACCCTTATACCCACTAAATTAAGAGAGCTTTCATAAAGAATTTTGTGAGAGAAACCTTAGAAAAAAACAAGATTGCCTCATCTCCAATCTTTATTTTAGAGACTCTACAAATTCCTCTTCTCTCTTCCTCTCCATTGTTACATTCTTGAGAGGCCTTTAGCCAAATCCTTATCTCACCACATCCACGTTTGTGAGAAGGTTCACTTGGTGCCAAGGGAAGCAGTTTGGAAGGAACCAATATACATTGGTTGATGCTATGGTATAGTAGCGAAATTTGGGAAGCTAAAGAAGAAATAGGTTCGGCGTAACCTTGTTGAAGTAAGAACCTTGAAAGGCTTAGGTACCTAGGTAGATTAGGCTTGGAGGGTCTTCTGCTGTTCATGTATCCCAACTATATTCTTTAGTGAATTATTTACCGCATGGAGGATGGCGGAGAGGTTTTACGCCGAGGATTTTGGTTTCCTCTTCGATAATACATCGTGTGTTATCCGTGTGTTTGCATCTTCCTTCTCTTTATCTTTACTTTATATTTACCGCTGTGGATGTATTTATATTTGACTTAGATTGTTTATCAATTTTGTTATAAACTTGTTATCATGTTTCGCACATTAATTATTTGATATAAAACTTGAATTGGTATTTTTATAATTTGGGGTCTAAACGTTCAAGGGTGTTTTATACACATATTGAACTTTTAATTGGTATTAGAACGGGTACACTTGTTGTGGTTTAAATACCTAAGTTTGATCCTTAAACCCTTGTGTTTATTTGCCATGGATTGTGCTATGTATGCCTCTTTGTATGATTTGGTTGGTGATAAATGTAACATGCTACGTGTTTGTGAAAATGCCTCTATGAGTGATAATCTTCATGATTATGATGCTATGTTACATGAATCTTTGGATATTGTTGATATTCCTAACATCAAACCCTTGAAGAAAATTGTTAAGAAGTTTCAAAATAATTTGAGTAAGTTACTTTGTGAAAAGGATGATTTGATTGCTAAGCTCAATGAATCCAATAAATTGGTTGAGAAATATAAGAATCTTACTGAAAATTCTCTTGAAAAGCTGAAAGAGTTTGAATGTTTGAATATAGACTTGGATGCTAAACTTGTTTTGTCTAACAAACTTGTTAATGATCTTAAATGTGAAAATGAATTTCTTAAGATGCATGCCAAGTGTTTGATTGCTAAATCTATTGATAAAAATGATGAAAATATTTGCTGCAATCTTGTTGTGGTACCCGATATTGTGCCTATTGTGTGTTCTAACCCAAAGGACAAATCGGTGTACATTCCTTCACACAAAAGAAATCAAAAGGTGGAGAGAAAGGCTTCTTAGTCAAAGCCTTCATTTAGGTCTCAATCTAAGGTTTTGGATGGATCTAAGTTTGTTCCAACTTACTACCATTGTGGTGTGATTAGTTATATAAGACCTCAATATTATAAGTTGAAAAAAGAACAAAACCATGTTGCTAGATCCCTTCCCAAAAAGCCTAGTGGACCTTAACACATTGTGTGTCACCATTGTGGTGCTTTTGGTCATCTAAGACCTCATTACTCTAAGTTTCATGTTCTCAAAAGAAAAGAGAAACTTGAGCTTCTTGGAAATTATGCTAAAAAGGGTAAACCAGTTTTGAGTGAAGATAGCATGTTGTAAAAGAAATTGTTTAATACTCTTAACTCCTTGACTATGTGCATCTCCGGTTCTCATTCTTTCAACCCTCGTCTCACTTCTCTTGAGACACTCATTCTAAACAATCATTCTTTTTAGATGAGGAAGAGTTCCTATGGTTGAGCTTTTACTTTTTTGGTCATTGATCTAATTCTTTCGATCTTTGTAGGACCTTTCATGCGTTGTATGTTATATCTTCATGTATTTTGTGCATCATACATTTATTCATATGCATTGTTTTTGTTTTGATCTTACATTTTTTGTTTTAATTTTACGTGAGTATAAAATCCAAAACCACACAAAAAGTGAAAAAGGTTAAAAAATTTGATCATATATGTTTGAGCACATATCACATGTGAGTTTTGCCTTGTACCTTTGTACTTATGGCTTTGTGCATTTACGAACTTAGCTTGTTCTTTATGCACTTATATCTTTGTGGGAAAAATCTTGACATATTTGTGTGATTGTTGTAAATCGATCTTCAAGTTTGTCATGAATGATTAGCCAATAGTCATGTTGATTTTGATCCATGCGTAGACTTGTGCTTATATATCTTTCCACTATTTTATTTTGTTGTTTTTGCTTAAAGAGTTCACCAAATGTAAATCTCTAAATGAAAAGAGATATTGAGCTGTAATAGCCTGTCGCACATACTAGTATTTGACTAGGAAAAAGGGAAAGTGACTAAAATAAAATGTATGATGCCCTAAAAAGCCAAAGGCTTATTCATCAAATTGAAATATTAAAATTTCAGACATCAATCTCTAAAATGAAATGTATTGATTCAAAAAGATCAAATGATATGAATTATAAAGAAGTAAAATGAAAAGTTTCAAAGATATGTAATCATTTTCTTGTGGGAGGTCATATATGTTCATTTCTATAATTGAGATAGACCACTTGTCTTAGCACTAATTGTGTATGACTTGATTGAATTAATCATTGAAACTTCACTCTAGACTATGGACTATCCCACACTTGATACGCACACACAACACACATGTCTAATGTTCAATGAATGCCTTATTCATTTGTTCGATTATACTTGTTTAAATGTGATGTACGTGTGCTCAATTATATATGGATCAATCCAAAAAGATTTTTGATCATTTTATATATTTTTGGAAGTAATTTTTATCACTCTTTGTGCTCATGTTTAGTGTTTACATTGTTTTTCAGTGTTTAAACATGTTCTGGGTTGAAAAACAAGTGTCAGAATTTTTGGCCACTTAATTTGGCGACTTGCAACCAGCCAAACCAAGCTGCGAGTTTTGACGACTTGCCTAGTCACAAGCCCAGTTATGAGTTCAAGCAGAATGGTATCACGGCTTGCTGGCGACTCGTTCGTGACTCACCTAGTCGCCAAATGCCCAGAATCAGCTTTTTTAAGAGTTTTTTTCATGGGAAACTTGTTTTAAACCTCTCTCATCCTCTTTTAAACCCCTCTTACAATATTTTTACATCAAAACCCAATCAATTTAATGGTTTTTCGTTCCATTATCATCTCTTAGGTAATTCTAAACTCTTTTCATTGTTTTTGATCCTTCGATTTTGTTTTGGAGAGTTTTGTGCTCTTGGTTGAGATTTTCATCATAGGGGTTGAGAAAACTTAATTTTTGTCAAATTTTTTGCATAGGATTAGTTTTATTTTATGATTTTCTTTGGATGTTGGCCCCTTTTGGTAAAAAGAGCATGTATTAAGGGTGAGTTTCATGATGTTCATGCATTGTTTCACATTATTGTTCATAGTGTGCATGCTAGGTGTTTGATAAAATGTTTCTTAGGCATTTTCTCACTTGTTTGGACTTCAATGAGTATCAAACTTTGGGGTTTCTCATGTTTTCTCATTAGGAACATGTTTGGTTCATTGGTTGTGTATTTAACATACCTTGCTCCACATGTGCATTTTTCATGCATTGGTCATGCATTACATTTTGCCACCTCTTGCACACACCTTTGCTACCCTTGTCATGCATTGGTCTATATCTTGCTTCTTCATACTAGCATGTCATGTTTATCTTATACTTTGTAGCATTTTGTTTTGTCTTAAGTTTGAACTTCATTTTTTCATTCATCATTGCACACTTCATGCATAATTATCATTAGTCATACCTTCATCTCTTGCCCTCTTTTCTCCTTAACCCTTTTGTCCATTCTTGTCAAAAATGGGGAAAGTATACTCTAGAGTAGTATACCAGAATGTTTTGTCATTTCTATATGACTCTTGTGCACATTCTTAGGGGGAGAAATTTCATTTCTCATGCACATTCGTAAGGAGAGAGGTATTCCATAAGGGAGATGCATATACCAAGGGGGAGAAGATATTGTTTGGTCAAGTTGCTCACATATTTCACATCATGTTTACTTGATCGTATTTTATTTGTTACATTATACTTGTTCGTTTATTATTTGCTTTACCTTGAGGGTCTAATATGTTTTGTATAAGTGTTTCAGATTACAGGTATATATGTTCTAAGTTTATCACAACTCCTATGATTCATGATAGGTGGAGTGATATGATAAGGCAAGTATTTATAGTTTGTATCTGGTACCTTTGTAGGTTGTTAATGTTTATGATTTGTACCCATATTGCTTTTGTAAGATTTAAGAGTTTGTTTTTATGTACTCTTGTAGACCTTTGTGGTTTGTGTCATACTTTATGCAACCTTTATACTTTGTTAAATCAGTACTTTTAACCTAATGCTATGCATTCATTTTTAAGTACTGTTACTCTTGTGCTCGTGTAGGATTTTCCCTAGATGCACATACTTCATATATTGTGTATTGGTTGAGTGTTGGTCATTCAAGTGATTTGCCTTGTGTTTGTCAACTTGAATGTCCGGATGTTTATTCCAAGTGTGAATGAACATTGTGATCACTTGTATGAAGTGATTACTTACTTTTGGTCTTGTCATGGTTTATTACTTTACTCCATTGTGCTTGATCACTTTATGCTTGCTCCATTTGCATTACAAGTTTTCTGCATACAATGAACTTATTATGTTGTTGTGTTTCAGGAGTTATTTGTTCTTATGATTCTAAAACTTCACAGATTCTAAAGTTAGGTGTGAGTGAATTTTCCAACTGTTCTTTACTCACACGTTAAGTCTAGAGTTTGTTTTAGGGTTTTGTCACAGAACAACTAAAGGTGGAGATTGTAAAGTTGAAATTTATCAACCATCTTGTTGGCGTTATTCAGTACTAATTTGCTTGTAATTTAGCACTTAGTAACCTTGTATTTAGGTGGGATTCATATAAGGATAGTGTGTGAAGAGAGTGTGAAGAAAAACTCAAGTATGTGCAAAGAAGCAGACTTTCGTGGCTAGGACTCGTGGCTAACTCGTGACTAGCAAGTCGCCAAATCCAGGCACATGAGATGCACACAGGAGAGTTGAAGGGTCGCGCTAGCTGTCGCGCTACAAGACAAAAGTCCCAGGCTGGCCAGGCTGTTACTTCGCAACTTGGACAAGCCACTAGGTCAAGCTACCAATCAGCTTTGTTTGGCAAAAATTGTCTCTTTGTATTCCAAACACACACCACTATATATAGACTCTTATACCCACTAAATTGAGAGAGCTTCCAGAGAGAATTTTGTGAGAGAAATCTTAGAGAAAAATAAGATTGGCTCATCCTCAATCTTTACCTTAGAGACTCTACAAATTCCTCTTCTCTCTTCCTCGCCATTGTTACATTCTTAAGAGGCCTTTAGCCAAATCCTTATTTCACCACATCCACGTCTGTGAGAATGTTCATTTGGTGCCAAAGGAAGCAGTTTGAAAGGAACTAATATACATTGGTTGATGCTATGGTATAGTAGCGGAATTTAGGAAGCTAAAGAAGAAATAGGTTCGGCGTAACCTCGTTGGAGCGAGAAGCTTGGAGGGCTTAGGTACTTAGGTAGATTAGGTTTGGAAGATCTTCTGTTGTTCATGTATCCCAACTACATTCTTTAGTGGATTATTTACCGCTTGGGGGGCGGCAGAGAGGTTTTATGCCGAGGACTTCGGTTTCCTCTTCGATAACGTATCGTGTGTTGTTCGTGTATTTGCATCTTCCTTCTCTTTATCTTTGCTTTATATTTACTGTTGTAGATGTGTTTATATTTGGCTTAGATTGTTTATAAATTTTGTTATAAGCTTGTTATCATGTTCTGCACATTAATTGTTTGATATAAACCTTGAATTGATATTTTTATAATTTGGGGTTTAAACGTTCAAGGGTGTTTTATACACATATTAAACTTTCATATAAAAAAAAATTGAGTAAGGTTATAACTTAAGACTACAACTAATTTTGTAGCTAAACTTTGTCTTTATAAAATTACACTTTTCCACCTCTTAACAATATCGTTAATTCCTTTAAGAGTAATGTTATAGTCACAAACTTTCTATAACATTTTTACAAATTATTGAGATAGCAAACTCTACTTGGTTCGTATCTAAGCCTGCTACTTATATTACTTTTTTACTTACTAATAACCACTCACTATATTAGCAATTTATAAAAAAGTTTATAGTTCTAACATTTTCCTCTTTTTAAAGACCATTAAAAAAAACCTATAGATCTAAAATCTAAAATAAAATATACTAGCCCAAAATAATTAGTCCTATAAACCAATTTTATCCCTAAAAAACAACCTAACCCTTTAAAAATTTTAAACAAAATAATTTGACTTTACTCAACAGCGGACACACATATCAAAGACACAAAAATAAATAAATAAATAAATAATAGCAGCCAACAACAAAGGCACTCCCCATAAAGTTCTAACTCCATCCCTGCATTGCCTTAAGTCTAAACATCACTTGTAAACTAATCTCTCAGCTACTCCAAGACAGATTTGATGTCTTTCTCTGAGGTTTCAACATAAAGTCCAACACAACTTTAGTGATCATGGTGCATGTTTGGAACAATAGACCTCTCAAAGATGAACAATATTGGGAGAGGTAGGAAGCCCAAGGAATTCTCTTAAATAAGTATTTTTCTCTATTTTGTGACTGGCTTCCTCTCTTAGTAACTTGGATTGAATTTCTATTTAAATAGGTGTAGTATTTTGGGGTTAAAACTTAAATGCCTATGAAAAGCCCGTGGAAAGCCAACTCGATGGGTTTCTAAAATAGGGTTGCTCGACCAAGAGTTTGTGAGTTATGGCTAAAAGTTTATGTCCAAAATCCCAATTTTTGTCGATCAATCAAGTCTTCATTATTGACTAAGATCTTCAAATTAACATTCGGACAAAATTGGCCTTTGCCCTTTTCAGGCAAAATAAGTAGCATTCTACCTCCTTTTCCAAACTAATTAGAGAAATACCCCTCTTTTGAAACTCGACTTTTTCAAAATCGAGTTAAGCTCTATAGTAACGTTTTTAAGGATCTATAATGACGTTTTTAAGGACCTATAGTAGTTTTTTGTAACTTGAGCTCCATGAACTCAAGTTATAGATAAAAAGATTGCATAGAACTCGAGTTCATGGAGATCGAGTTACAAAACGTCACTATAAGGCTCTAGAATTTTTTTTTTTTTTTAAACTCGATTTTGAGTAAGTCGAGTTTCAAAAGATGAGCATTTCCCTAATTAATTTGGAAAAGAGGATAGAATGCTACTTATTTTGCCCGAAAAGGGCAAAGGCCAATTTTGTCCATTAACATTCTGAACATAATACAACCATACTATATGTATATATTACAATGGAATGTTGACAAGCAACTACAAATAAATTTATCATAGAATTAGTCATTACTAAAAATCCCAGGAAACTCAAAACTCCAAATACGACTCATAGAGGTCTCTCTCACCACAACTAACACTCCACAAGAATAATTGATGTGCCTAAGACCAAAGTTGTTTTTTGTCTCTCTCTATCTCTCTCTAAAACAACCAGAAAGCCACGTGTCTTTTTGTGTGTGAGGGTTGACATACCTTATTAAAAAAAAAAAAAAAAGACGAAAGGTTGGTAAATGGCAAAATCAATGTCATAATAAATAAATAAAAAATGTCAGGCACGCAGGAGTGGGATTTCTAAGTCATGATTCTATGTAACAAATAACAAATGAACTTGGTGCACCTCAAATTCAACTCACATATTATAGCATCCACGTAAAATTCAAGCAACATAATTATATCAAAGCAGCAGGGCAGATGACACTGTTGAGTCTAGATTTTAGATTGGCAAATCGTGAACAAAAGTGGGTTATATTAGTCTTTGAAGTGTATTTTTTAGACAAGCATATCAAAGATTCAAGTTTCTTTAAGTTTGATAGTCTACTATAGCTAGTCAATCGATCAAACAGCCAAGATTTCAATCAATCAAGCTCATTTTGGATCAATCGCAATGTGTCAGGTGAAAATCGTGAGTTCAGTCCATTTAGCACATCAAGTGACTACGGTTTCATGCATCTAAGCCTAAAGTATAGAAGAATAACCTAGAGCAAGTTAAAAAGACTTTTAGAGAGCTACTGATCACTTAATCATGATCTTTCCACTACATTTTTATTTTTTAAAATATTGGTATTATTCACTTAACCAAGAGGCAAGAGCTGTTCATAAATGAATCTATTTTCAGGGTCTAATTTCTAAGAAATATTTGGTATAAAATGATACAATCTCAGCATAATCAAAATTCAATAAAGGTGAGATATGTCAGCAAAAAATAACTACCCTATTAACAAATGAAAGACATGTGTTAATAGATAGTTATTTTTATACACATCTCTCATTTATTGAGACTACCCTATTAACAAATGAAAGACATGTGTTAATAGATAGTTATTTTTACACACATTTCTCATTTATTGAGTTTTAATACGGATAATAGTAGTATCATTTGATACAAAATATTTTTTTTCTTATTTCTAAACAAACCAACAAACACCAATACACCATGAATGCGAGTGTCAAAATATTCTATCATTTTTGGGTTTGGATTAGGTCCAATGTCCAGTGACACTAAACCCATTAAAATTGTATAACGTATCTATTTTTAAACACATATCATAATCTTAATGAATCCAGTGCACCTAAAGCACTGGAACCAAACTGGCCCCATCATTTTCCTTTTAACATTTGTAAAAAGTCCAGTATTCTAAGTCGGTAACTAGGACAAGTTTGTCGCATTCTCATTTCTCAGCAGACAGAGTTACTAACTTTTATGCATACCAATTCTTTGCAAGTCGATTTTTCTACTGGTGGGACCCACACTTTGTCTGGCTATAAATTAAAGCCATTCATTTGGTCAAACTGTAGAGGATACATGCATGCTTTAAAAGCGTTGTTTTGAGAAAAAAGAAGAAGAAAAAAAGATGTTGAGTCTCTCATATATCTTTCTATTTCTTCTGGTAAACATATCAGTTGTTGAAGTACTGGGGGTTGATAAATTTAGCAAAGATGACTTCCCACCTGACTTTGTATTTGGTTCTGGGACCTCTGCATATCAGGTCTGTTTATTAATTAATGGTTTTATACAGTCTCTTAAATTTTTTTTCTTAAACATAACTTTATTATTATTATTATTTGAAGTGTTTATTTGTTTGTTTTGTTATTTCATTACTAAAAGTTGTAAAGAATTGATGATTTCTAATAGATAATTAATATTCTTTCTATTTCTTCATATCCTTGAAAAAAAATGTTTATATATATGAAAGGTTGAAGGTGCAGCAAATGAAGATGGGAGGGAGCCTAGCATATGGGATTCCTTTTCCCATTCTGGTAAGCTTCTTTATAATTAGTATAGTATTTTGAAGTTATATTCTAATCATTTTCCCCCCAAAAAGTAAATTAATGTTCTATTATACAACTAACTTGGTTAATATGTATTAACATTTTTATAAAATAGTTTATTCCCTGGTATTTGTTTATTAAATAAAAATGAGATTATTTGCATTCAAATTGATTAGTATATCAAAAGTACTATTAGCGCTCATAATAGTCCCATTTTTCAAGTGCTTGAAAATCAAAATCTCATCTATTCCATATAAAGCGAATGACTATATATCACTTGGATTGATAAAATTAGAACTGAAATGAGATATAATTAAGCTAAGTCTATTTAGAACCTTTTCTCCATTTAAAAAAAAGAAAAAAAAGAAAAGAGAGTCTATTTAGACCCTATTAGAGAAGAATAAAATAATTTACAGAAGTAGAAGCAAGAGAGAGAGAGAAAACTAGAGTACATGGTTTCAGCCGGGGCCGTGGATTAGCCCTACATAGACTTACAATATATTGGGCCTTTTGGGCCATTAGATTAATATAAACACAATATCTTTAGCAAACCTTTTGGTTGATTTTTATGTGGGAATTAATCAACTTTGCACATTAATCAATTATAAATTTAAATTTATTTTCAGTTAAGTAACCAAAATATACAAGTCACCAATAATAATTAAAGTGTAGTGAAGTAAATAACTCAGTCAACTGGTGATGAAGTGGAAAACCTATAAAAGCAATATTCATAGGAAAAACCCCAGGGGTTAACAAAAACTTTTAAATTTTCAGGGAAAATGCATGGAGACAATGGGGACATAGCATGTGATCAATATCACAAATACAAGGTATGTACAATAATTCTTTTCCAAGGACTATTTGACGTGGACTAGGTTATTTTATCCCCTGATTGGTTTGTGTCTAACAAGGTGTGTGTGAAAGTATTTATCCATTAATATATTACCAATTGCGAAAGTAGTATTTTTAACTTTTTAAATTTGAGTTAGAGTGGAAACATGATCTAAACTTAGCACCACTTTTTATAATACCATGATAAATGATCAATGCCCCAAAAAATTAAGATGTTAGAAAATTGAAAACCATAATTATAACAAAATAAAAGTGTTCTGCATGACAATTGTTCATTCCTTGATTGGATGTGCTCTGCCTGATAGATACTAATTACACGACCCATGACAAAACAAACTAATTATATGGTCATTTAATTTTAACCATCCAGTAATATGACTATAGGAGTGTGGTCTGTGTATGATAAGGTTGATCACACACTTGCAGGATGATGTCCAGCTCATGGTGGACACAGGTTTAGAGGCCTATAGATTTTCTATCTCATGGTCAAGACTTATTCCAAGTATGATCACAAATCTCTTTCATTAACTGAACAAGAAGTGATTTAGTACTTTTTCTTATACTTAAGCTGCTTATTTTCTAATGTTTCAGATGGAAGAGGACCTGTCAATCCAAAGGGTCTACAATATTACAACAATCTTATCAACGAACTATCCAGCAATGGTTACTGTCCATTCCAATCATATGTGACAATAGTACAATTTTCTCAATTTGATAGAGTCCTTCTGTATGCTAATTTGTGCATGCCTTTTTTTCTGTTGATGTCTTTTGTTTCTTGATCAAGCAGGAATCCAACCTCATGTTACATTACATCACAGTGAGTTCCCACAGGCACTGGAAGACAAATATGGAGGATGGCTTAGTCGAGAAATGGTGTATGGTTCTCATCCTTCATATCTATTGCAGACAACTATTATGCTGGAGTGTATATATCCACATTCTGTGTGGTAAGAAGAAATCCTGGCAAGGAATGTGATTTAATAATCTAGATGTGGATGCAGGAAAGACTTCACGGCATATGCAGATGTCTGCTTCAGGAATTTTGGTGACAGGGTGTTACATTGGACTACTATGAACGAGGCCAATGTGTTCGTAATGGCGGGTTATGAATCGGGATTTCTGCCACCTGAACATTGTTCTCCTCCATTTGGCATTAATTGCACCAGAGGCAACTCCTCAACTGAGCCATACTTGGCAACTCATCATATCTTGTTAGCGCATGCATCAGCTGCTAGATTATACAAGGGAAAGTACCAGGTACTCTCGAAGCTATTCATTTCAAGTGGCTTGGTCAATTTAATGAATTAATCAATGTTATGCCTTAACTATATGATGTTCAAAAATGAAGATCATGCTTGGGCTTTTCAGCCTGAAGAAAGAAGCACCCTCTTTTCAGTACCTTTGTGCCATTGTTCTAAACTTTTAGAATAACACATACCAAGGGGAAAAAAAAGATAATGAATAATTGGGAACATATATATGAACAAATTGAGTTCGGGCAATGCAGGACCAGCAGCATGGATTTATAGGAATCAATCTCTTAGCTTTCTGGCTTCTTCCTCTAACAAACAAAACTGAAGATGTTATTGCCGCTCGAAGAGCCATGGACTTCCAGATTGGTTGGTAAGTTACACATTCACGAACAAATTGACCTTACATGCTGTCATCTCATTGTGGCGTCTATGAAGTGTAATGTGAATATGGTATAGCCCTAATGCAAGTAGTCATTACAAAGTTTGAGATTCTTTTGATTTAGTTTTTTTTTTTTTTAATTGTTTTTTATTATGAAAACATCTGATTTTTTAATTTTTGCATTATAAGATATATAAGCAAGGTTCGGAATTCTTTATTTTTTAGGCTATCATGATCTGCTTGGCATTGCAGGTATGCAGGTCCCTTGGTTTATGGAGACTATCCCGATGTAATGAAAAAATATTTAGGCTCAAGACTTCCAGCCTTCACCAATTTTGAATCAAATCTGGTTAAGGGTTCATTTGACTTTCTAGGATTAAATTACTATAACATGTTGTACATCAAGGATGACTCCAGCAAACTAAACATGGAGGTCAGAGACTTTGATGCAGACATGGCAATAGAGTTGACAGGTATATTCTATTATATATAGACTCATCACAATGGGGACTAATTTCACCAGTGATTAGATTACCTTCTAGCCTTTCTGAGCTTACCAATTCAACTCTGTCTGTCTGTTGTTGAATTTTACAATTTGGGCTTCATTCTATTATTTTATACATGATGGTCCTCAATAAATTCACCATTGTGTAACCGAGTCTTTAGAGATGAAACTGAAGTAGCATACTACTTGTCATATTGTGCAGCTATTCAAAATGATATATCAGTAAATAAGGTGAGAACATGAACATAAAATGCAGAGATGGTTTACTTGTAAAGTTCATATCAGTGTAATACTAATTAGCCTATTTGACTCAGTTTTCGATTGAGCCTTGGGGTTTGCAAGAACTGCTGGAGTATTTCAAGCAAGCTTATGGAAATCCTCCTATTTACATTCATGAGAATGGTCTCTCTCTCTCTCTCTCTCTCTCTCTCTCTCTCTCTCTCACACACGCGCACGCGCGCTCATGCACAAAGAGTTTGTTTGTATGTGTGCTTCTTGCTCTGTTAGAACTGAAGAATCCTTCATCAAAGTAATGATAGAGGTCATTTTGATAGAAATATGATTTTTAACGCAAAATTTTCTTTTCATGATTTTAGTCCTCTAAATATAAGTTTCTTTATTTTAAAAGTGACTCTTGATTCCTCATTTTGAATCACAAATATTAGGTAACTACAGAGCGCATAATAAGCCTTTATTGGCAGGTTTAGTTGCAAATGAGAGGAAATTTCTTTTACTTTATCTTCAATTTTAATATTTGTAAAAGCTTTCTCTTGTTTTGGTATATGGACTTGATATAGATGGACATAGAAATATACAGACTACCATCACTATTTGGCATTTTATAATACATTATCTGAAACAACAATCAATTGGCAGCCTGCATAGAGGGTCAATATCCATGAACTAAATGTTTGATAGAATGTCAACTATTTTACTCTCGCTTTCAAATGTTTGCACCATTCAAAGTAAAAGTGATCAAACAATGAACAAATGAGTTACTTAAAAAAATAAACCCTAATTGAATCTTTCATATTTTCTTCCATTTCCCTCTCAAATACCATTTGTTCTAACTTATGATTGTTGTTCATGTTTGGGGGTAGTAGGTATATAAGTTCAAAATCCAATTTTATTCTCATTTTACGTGATCCTCTAATTGAGAAACTTATTTTTTTTTTTTTTTTTTTTAGGGAGAAACTTAATCTTGGTTGTAATGTTTTTGCAGGATACAGAGCACTACACAATTCATCATTGGAAGATGAGCCAAGGGTGAACTACTTGCATGGACATATTGGGGCTTTGCTTAATGCACTGAGGTATGCCCATTTTCTATTGATTTCTGTTTAAATATTTAAAATAATCTAAAATTATTTTAAATATTGCCTTCACTATAACTGAGTGTCTGCAACTCTTGAGACCCTGATCCTATCTCAGTGGTCACATCGCAAATTAGGGAGATCACAAAAGTGGCTCAAAATACTAAAAGAGCCCGAAACTTAATACATCAGAAGAGTTCTCTAACTGTGTCTTGTCCAATACCAAGAACACAGCAAGATATTTTTACATTCCTCTTCACAACACGTGGCAAGGAGAGAAAGTTCATAAACTGTTGTCTAATTTGCCAAAACTAAATTTAACAAACTTATCACCTAAAGTCTCAAGTTGTGGGGTGTAATTAGTTGTCACTCCAATTTAAGAAACATAATAATCACAATTAATTCCATTTCATACACTTGTAAAACTAGATTGATGGATGGTCTGATATGTATATTCCCTTATGTTTTCCTCAAAACTAAGTTAGCTGTCATCAGCTAATTTATACATTGGAGAGCATTATTATAAGTTTCTAAATGTTTCTTTGCATTGATATATGGTTTTTACTTTTTTGACATAATTCCCCCTTCTTTCTCTCTTTCTTGAATCTAATTTTGGAAGGAATGGATCAAATACGAGAGGCTATTTTCAATGGTCCTTCTTGGATTTATTTGAGTTATTGGGCGGCTATGAATCAAGCTATGGCCTTTACTATATAGACATGGATGACCCGGATTTAAAAAGGCAACCAAAGCTTTCTGCTCATTGGTACTCCCATTTCTTGAAGACTAAAGGTGTCAGCTCAGATGGATTTATCAAACTTGAGAAGAATTTAACTGCATTTTCCCATGCTTACTTCTCTTGGTAGATTCTTCAATTCCTTGTTGCGTAATGGTGTACTAGTATACCTTGGTTCTGCACAGCGCTGCTGTTTATTGTTTTCTAGAAGTATATTATTTACCAATATACTACTTCGGAGCTTAGTTTTTTCTAAAACTGTAATAAATATCCTGTAACCTTCTTCAGTTTCACTTTCAAATATCATAATTCAGGTTTTTCCATCCTCATTCAGTCAGTCACATGTGCACGCACGCATGCACACAGAAAGTTTTCAGTCATTTGTTTGAAGATAAAATGTTTAGAAGTATATCTGCTTTCATAAGACAGACAATGGCAAAGCTATTCAAACTGTAGGAGGAGTTTTAGTTCAACTTTAACTGTTAGACAGAAATTAAATAGTCATGTATGAATTGAGATGACTTCAAATTTGTACAAGAAGAGAGACATACTGAACTAGTGAACTCTGTTACACTCGTTTCTGTTACCAGATGCAAACAAAGCTTTTGGGGACAGCTTTTGGGTGATGGAACAAACAAGTAATAATTTGTTGGACAAAGAGACTTCTCTCTGCTGTTCTAGGATTTGAAAGGAACGGACTAAAATAAGCTTGGACATTCTGTTAAAGCATTAAAATCAAGCTTGAAATTCTCTGATTTTTTATTTTTATTTTTTTTAAATCAAATATTTTTATTTATTTATTTATTTATTATTTTTAAGCTCAACTTGAAATTCATTCGAAATTAAACAAGATAACCGTCCTATCTTCCACATGAAATACTGATTTAGATGAGACAAGTAATAATCACATGTGGTAACTATCGATTTCAAGAATGCATATTATTCATCAAAACTTCCATACAATATTGATACAACTTTTCATATTTGTAGTCAGATTAAGTACCCAAACCCTCCAACCTCCGGCCAGTGCTACCTAGCTATTGTAGATCATATCTTAAGCCCCCCTTTTTTTATACGACATATCTTAAGCCTCATTAGTTTACTCATTGCCTCATGGACGGAACTACTCTGTCTCAATTTTTTTTTTTTCAATATTAGTATATATTTGTCTCAATTTTTTTTTTTAAAAAAATATTATTAAATGTATAGGTACTAATTTTAGTAATTGTATTCTATAAAATTATGCTTTACTCTGTCTTAACAATATCATTGATTCTTTTACAAATTATTGAGATAACAAATTCTAATTGGTTCACATCTATGCTTGCCACTTATATAATTTTTTTACTTACTAATAACCACTCACCATATTAGCAATTTAAAAAAAAAAATTGTAGCTCTAGCATTTTTCTCTTTTCAAAAACCATAAAAAAAATCTATAAATCTAAAATCTAATATAAAATTACTAGCCCAAAAAAATTAATCCAATAAACCAATTTTATCCCAAAAAATAAAAAATAAATATAAAAAAACAATAGCAGCCAACAACAGAGCCCCTCTCCTTAACTCTAAGTTCCCTGCATTACTCAAGTCTATACATCACTTGTAAACTGACCTTTCAGCTACTCCAAGGCAGATTTGATGTCTGGCTCTGAGGTTTCAACATAAAGTCCAACACAACTTAAGTGATCATGGTGCATGTTTGGAACAATAGACCTCTCAAAGATGAACAATATTGGGAGAGGTAGGAAGCCCAAAGAATTCTTTCTTAAGTATTTATCTCTGTTTTGTGACCGTCTTCCTCTCTTAGGAACTAGGATTGAATTTCTGTTTAAGTAGGTGTGGGGTTTTGGGGTTAAAACTTAAATGCCTATGAAAAGCCTATGGAAAGCCAACTCGATGGGTTTCTAAAACAGGGTTGCTCGACCAAGAGTTTTGTGAGTTATGGCTAAAAGTTTTTGTCCAAAATCCCAGTTTTTGTTGATCAATCAAGTCTTCATTATTGACTAAGATCTTTAGATCAACAATCTGAATATAATCTTCAGTCTTCAACTTTTAAGAGCACCCACAGCAGATGTGAGATATGTGCCAAATGCTAAATATTTGGCTCATATCCCACACCTAACCAAGATTGATCCCATTTATCAGATGTGCTAAATGCCATATTTTTTACAACATGCTACAGTACAATTACAAATTTGCAACTGTACGATAAGATGTGGTAAATGAGTTTATTAATTTTTTATTCCTCTTTCACACTTGTATCTCTTTCATCTTCAGCTATACTTAGTCTTCACCGCCTCCATCTCCATCTCCACTCTCCCATTCTCTTTCTTCTTCCCTCTTCCCTGTTGCTCTATTCTCTTCCCATTCATGAATATGAGCCACCACCGATTTCCTCTCTACCATCACTGATCTATATCCTTCACCGGTTTTTTTCCCCTTTTGTTCGCTCTCTCCTCTCTGTTCTATCGGTGTGGGTTTGGGTTGTGGTTGTGATTTTCGATTGTGGGTCTGGTTGTGATTTCCAATTGTGATCGGCATGGGCGTAGGTCTCTGGGTTGTGGGTCTCTCCTCTCTATTCTATATCCCAATGAACTAACCGAGCCCTTGTCTCATCAAAGAGTAGGTTCTTTGAATCAATTCTTGGTGCAAGAACGGCTGTGAGTGGACTTACGGTTTTGTGAAAGAGGCCTTGGTGAAATTTGTGCATGAGAATCACGACAGGAATAGCTCACTGGTCTTACTTTGTTTTGGCGATTCTATTTCATCGATTCACCGTACAGGTAAGTTCTCGTCTTCTCTGTGATTCTCTCGGTATTTCAGTGTCTATTTTTGATTCTCTCTATCTTCTTATGGTGTGTTGTGTTTTCACTTTCCCTATATACAACTCTGAAGACATTCGTTGTAATGAGGATAGTTTTAACATCCTGTATTTTCATCCCTTTGCCCTTTTAAAATGAACTCATCTTTAGAATCTTAGAGCCTTTCATAGGTTTAATTATTGGCAATTTAATGGAATTTCATGTGTTAGCATTCATTAGCAATATTTAAATAGAGGTAAAAACCTTGGTAGTCAGGTGTCCAAGAAAGCTTCAAGTTGGGCTAGCAGTTCTACTATAGAATATCCTTAAAAACAATATTAACGAATCTTGGATTTGAATTAATACTTTGGGATTTTCTTACATAGAGAAAATATCGCAAAATTTTCTTGTACATTTTAAGTAACCAATACCTAAAGCTTTAAGAGTCTTGTTGTGAATTATTGATGCTAGCTGAATCTATTAATGGTGCCAATGTTTTTTCCATTCTTAACACCAGCCAGCTCTGTTGTGCTTTACAATTTGGCACCAATACCTCATGCAAAGCTTTGGTGAAAGTCTTAGATGCTATTACACGAATCTTTCCTTTACTTCATATCTCAAACAAAATAAAATATAGCTTGCTAAATTTGTTCTTTCAGCTAACTTGGAGGATCCAACTTGTTCATCTTGTTATAATACACACTAATATTAATAGTATAGCTGGATAACGTTACATGTTTGAATTGGCAAAACAAACTTTGAAAAAAGTAGAGCCAAAATTCGTTTAGCACCATCATCAGTAACTTAAGTTCATATGTGCTGTTTGTTGTGCAAAACCATATGTATTTGTTCTGCCTAATCTATCTGACAAACCAGACAGATTAGGCAGATAGTTTAGCACCATCATCAGTAACTTAGTAATGATATATTTTGTTGTAATTAACAAACCAAAACAAGTAGTCTCTATATCTATTTAGAGCATGGACTCAAGAAATTATTCATCATTCATTGATCTCGTACGGGGGAATATTAATCTTGAGGATGAACTTTTTGATGTATCTGAAAGTAGTCCCTTGATAGTCAAAAATTCTCCAATGAATGATGAAGTTGCCACTTCTAAGAAAAAACCAGCACGTGGTGTCAACTTCAATGCTGAGGAAGACAAGCTGCTTGTAGCAACATGGCTTAATACCAGTGTCGATCCTGTGTATGGTAATGAGCAATATAAAACAACATTTTATGGCAAAGTTGCAAAATACTTTACGGACCACAAGACTGATTCTACACGTAGTGTTGCATCCCTAACAACCCGATGGGGAACGATTAATAAGGAAACAGCTAAATTTGTTGGGTCCTTAGCTAAAATTGAAGCAAAGAATGAAAGTGGAACCACGGCTCATGACAAGGTATAAATTTTGCAATGGTCTTTAATTTTTTTAGGTTTACAACACAAATGAATTGTTTAAAGAAACTAATTATGTTATATTTATTTAATTTTTTTTAGATTGAAAAAGCAAAGGAATTGTTTAAAGAAATTCACGGTTCCCTTTTTCAATTTGAACATTGTTGGCTAATCTTGAAGGATTTTCCAAAGTGGGCATCTACTATGCCTAAGGAGGATTCAAGAAAAGAAATGCCTCAAACTCCAGATTCAATAGATCAAAGAGGGGGGCTTGATGGCATTATGGATTTCGAGAGGCCAATAGGTAGAAAAGCTGAAAAGGCTAACCGAAAGAGAAAAGATGATGGGAAAGATATTGCAACAGAATATTTGAAAAAGAAAATGAAAATTCTTGAAGAAGGTTGTGCAGCCGAAAAAGAGAAAGTACATATCAAAGTGGAAAAGGTTCGCTTGCAAGAGTTGAAAGAGAATGAAAGAATTATGATGCTTGACATAAATGGCATGAACGAAGACCAAAGAACTTTTTATGATGGACTCAAAAAGGAAATCCTTGCAAAACAAAGATCAAGTCATTCGTTGGGTTGAGATGATGTTGGTGATGTCTTGTTTCACCTTATTTTGGTAGTAACTAATTTTAGGCCGTGATATGTTTTTTGTGACATTTTTTTGGTGTAGCTGATTTTAGGCCTTAATATGTATTTTGTGATCTTAGCAAAAGGTCTTGACTCTTTTATTATATGATTTGTTGTAGATTCTGGTAGGCCATTGCCATGTAAAGTAATCCTAACATTTTAGCTTTTATAAAATGTTGTATATTTTACTATGTTTGAATTTATATTACAAAAAAACCTGTACAACTCTCCAACTTTTGCAGATTTTTCTTCCTACCATTTGCCAAGCGGATATGTGGTTGTTTAGCTTTGCATTATCTTGTATTTTGGTTTGTTTGATGCTAGGAATTTGTCCCTGACTTGTGTAGATGGGTAGTCAATCTAGGTTGTGTAGTTAGATACTGTTATTTGGTTGTTGGGAGTTGTTTGCTCTATTGCAACTGTGGCAGATTTTCCAGCTTGTTGCTTAATAAATTTCACTTGATTAGGAACATAAGCATCAACCTGTGAAATTCACTGGCAATTGTAAGACATACCCAGTTTTCATTTTGTATTTTTCTCTCAATTTTAATAAGGATTCAATCAAATGGACCACAAATATATGTTTTCATTGTTTCTCTCTGAATTTGGTTACCTGGGTAGTTCTTAGATCTTGTCATCAATTTATTTTGTGTAAAAAGTTATGAACCTTTTTTGGCTTTAAATAATTCCACAAATTTTTTTTTTTTTAATTTTTAATTTTGTTTGTTCTTCAATGATGCTCTATTTGTTTGCTGAGCAAGTGATGGAATATGAGAAATTTGAACTGGTTTTTGTATAAAGATTTCACAGTTTTGTTTAAAGATTTCACAATTTTGTTGTTGGTCTCGTGTAGTTTCTATGATTGGAAAATGGTGCAAGTGGTTGTGGATTGAGTGGTTGTAATGTGGATTAGACACTATGCATTGCTGTTTTTTTTTTTTTTTTTTTTTTTTTATCATTTGTTGGTGACCCATTGAGTGGTTGCATTGTGGATCAGACATTATGATTGAGTGTTTGCATTGTTTGTTGAGTGGTTTAATTGTTTTCTTTTTTTTTTTTTTTTTTTTATTTTTTTTTTTTTTATCATTTATGGATCAGGTCATGGTTACATATTTAACCTTTTCTTTTAAAATGATCATAAAAGTGCTTGTGAGCACTATCATAGATTTGTAATTTGCTGATAGTACTTGTCTTACTTGAGTGTTTTTGCCCTTTGGAATATTTTTTGGTGTTGTTTTATAGCCCCATTTTGATGGTTTATATTAGAAACCTAAATAATAATACACTTTTTGATTCATGAAGTTTGTTTATCCTTGACATTTAATTTATGCTAATGTATTAGCTTGTAGCTTAGGAGCTAAATTATTGTGCTAAAAAGACAACATAAATATGCTAATGTGTGAAGGCTTTCAAGTTTGAAATGACTGAAGTTAGAATTGGATTAGGTTGCATTTTAATCATATTGTGTAAATTCTTTGTCTATTTTTTTTACTCTTTAATTCCATCATGATATAATGATGTGTAAACTTGCAAATTTGATATCTCAGAGAACAAGGCCCAAATTTAAATAGGCCTATATTGCCGTTTGGCTAGACTCACATTATAGATTATAGATTTTATATGATATGTGCTTATCCTTCTTTTATAAGATATTGCAATCAAACCTTCTTTTAAAGCTATTGATTTCATTTCATATTATGATAATGGCATCTATATTGATAATTGCTTTCTAATGTTTTCTTATAGTTTGTCTCCATGGGTCGTTCTTTTTTTTGTGAATTGCTTGATGATGACTCAAATGAAGATGAGATAATTATAAAACTTCTCACGAGTTCGACATCACAACGTAAGCATCATCGGTATATCGACCGTAATCATTTGGCAGGCCATAGAAGGCTTTATGATGACTACTTTGCCGAAGAACTTGTATATCCTCCCAACTTATTTCGAAGGAGATTTCGAATGAGACATTCTCTTTTCCTCCAAATCCTATCTAAGGTAGAAGCTCATGAACCTTACTTTACCCAAAAAAGAAATGTTGCCAAAAAGCTTGGTCTATCTCCCTTTCAAAAGATGACCGTTGCACTTAGGATGCTTGCTTATGGAATAGCAGCTGATTTTATGGATGAATATGTGAGAATAGCAGAAACCACTGCAATAACCAGTTTAAAAAAATTTGTTGCAGCAGTGGTTGCTATTTTTTCGAATGAATGCTTGAGGTCACCAAACAATGAAGACATCGCTAGATTGTTAACCCATGGCCAAAACTGTGGATTTCTAGGCATGTTGGGAAGTATTGATTGCATGTATTGGAAATGGAAAAATTGTCCAACTGCATGGAAAGGGATGTATTGTGGTCATATTCGTGAACCAAGTATTATTTTGGAAGTAGTGGCTTTGTATGATTTTTGGATATGACACTCATTTTTTGGGTTACCTGGGTCAAATAATGATATTAACATGTTGGAGCGGTCTCATGTATTTTCTGAGCTTGCACAAGGACGTGCTCCTGCAGTTAATTACTCAATCAATGGTCATGATTACACAATGGGATACTATCTTGCCGATGACATATATCTACAATGGTCAACATTTGTGAAGACAATCCCAAGGCCACTAGAATCAAAAAGAAAATTATTTGCAAAAACTCAGGAGGCATATAGGAAGGATGTAGAGTGTGCATTTGGAGTGCTTCAAGCACGATTTACAATTGTATGTGGACCTGCACGATTTTTCTATCATAAAACACTACAAGACATTATGAAAGCATGCATAATTCTTCATAACATGATTATTGAAGATGAGCGAGATGAAGCTGAAGTAGTGGACTTAGATTATGAACAAATTGATGAGATTTCATGTACACAAATGCCACGTGAGCCAACAAATGAATTTACAAAGTTCATTCAAGTTCATCAATGCATTAGGGATCGAGAAGTTCATTCTTAACTCCAAATGAATCTCGTTGAACATTTATGGCAATTAAAAGGAGAGTCATGAAAACTTTTGGTTTTGTTTATTTGTCTCCTCTTCTTTATGGAGTTGTCATTAAAAATTTTGATTTGGTTTATTTGTTTGTATGAAGCTACCATTAAAACTCATTGGCTATGTTGTTTTGTTGCGTTAAGTTAGTAATAGCCAATTGTTTTGTTGTGTTAAATTTAAGTACCATTTGTCATCAAGGAAGTAGCAAGCTCAACTATGTTTAATTCAATGGGTTCTGTGTGAGTTAATGTTATTGGATCTGAGTTATTTGTGTAAGTTTTCTATGGACTACATTGGTAGTTTAGTTCAGTTGAAACAACTTCAACTTGACAGGTTGGCTTTTAGATTGCATATATTTTTGGTTTTTGATATGAGCCTTGGTATTTGGTGTTTAAAAATATGACAGTTGAATTAAGAGTATTTTCAGTTTTTAGAATTTTGTCATGCATGTAATACTGTGGCTGATGCTTTAGCAAAAAAGGCCAAACTTTGTACAGGGCAGCAAGTGTGGCTGGATTACATCTCAACTCCTCTAGTTTCATTTGATGGCCATTTGAGGGTCTTTCAATAAAGCCCGGGCTGTCTGGTTTCTCAAAGAAAAAAAAAAAAGAAAAAAAGAAAAAGAAATAATACACTTGTTTGAAAATGTTACCGTTGAACATGACAAATATTACCGTTGAACAAACAATAAAGAAAGAATAAAATAAGAATTAAAAAAAATATATTTAAATGAAGTGGTAAAAATATAAAACATCTGATAAATGAGATGTTGTAAAATGATGTGGTAAAATAATAAAGTAGGCTTTTGGTGTGACAAAATAGCATAGTTTTTACAATAGTTGCTACGGATGCTCTAAACCATTAAACATTAGTTAAAATAAACCACCGCAAGGGTTTAATGTCATACTAAAAATCTCATGAGGATTTTAAGTTTTAACACAAAAAAGGAGATGTTATGCTCTTTTTTTTTTTTCCTATTTTTTCATTAAAAAAGAAAAAATCATTTTGAGATTGAAAAAAATAAGGATCGCAAAATTTTTTACAACTTCATGTCACAAATGTAATGTGACAAAGTGTAATTAGTGAAGAAAAATAATAAATTCATATATAAGTGATAAATAACCACTCACAAAATTGTAGCAAACAAATTGCGGCTCTAAAACTAAACTTTTAGATTTGATAAAATCTTCTTAAAAAAAAAAAAAAATTGGATAAAATCTGCCACGTCACACACAAGATGACTATGAATTTCAGACTCAGAAAATTTAACGAAATGACCAAAATACCCTTCAAGCTCTGCATAAGCGCTAAGACCCCTTTGGTTTTCTCTCTCTCTTTTTTTTTTTTTTTTTTTTTTGGAGCAAAGACCCTCAGTTAGCTCAGTTAGCTGAGCAGATCCCATACGTTTGGTATCCAATAATCCCAAAAAGTACAATAATTATTAGAATCATAGATACCCAGAATTCAGTTCATACATAGTAAAATTCTCATATATATATTTTTCTCATATTCATATATAACAGAAAATACACAGACAGACAGACAGGACACAGAGACATACAGACTGAGAGAGAGAGAGAGAGATAAACATGTTGAAAATCTGGGACTCTACCATGTTTTTCCAGGGTTCTTGGGAGGAAATTTGGCGGGAAAACAGGCATGGTGGTTGTTGGTTCACTCTTATTGCTTTGTCTCTCATCTTGGTTTGGCACTGTTCCAAGACCTTCTCTTTTAGATTTTCCTCACCTTCCAATCCCACCACCGCCACCACCACCACCACCACCACCGCTATTTCTGGCAGCACTAAAATTCATTCCCAATTCAGGTATGTAAGATGTGAAAGCTTTTTTTTTTTTTTTTTCTTGGTTTTGCTTAACTTCAATTGGGTCACTCTTGTTTTTCTTCAATTTGGTGCTTATTCATTGAGTTTTGTAAATTTTGGTGGTGGGGTTTTCACAAAGTTTGATTTTTTTGGTTATGGTTATGGTTGTACTAAGATTCAATCCCTATTCAGGTTTGTCTCTGTGTTTTTCTTCACTTTGGTGCTTCTTCATTGAGTTTTGAGAAATTTGAGTAATGGGGTTTTCACAATGTTTGATTTTGTTGTTATGGTTGTACTAGGATTCGTTCCCAATTCAGATTTGTCGTTGTGTTTTTCTCTCTGGGTTTTGTGTAATTTGAATTTGGTCACTCTTGTTTTTAATTAATTTGGTGCTTATTCATTGATTTCTGTGAAATTTGGTGATGGGTCATTTGGATCATTTTATCTTTTATATGAATTTGGAATCTTATCATCACAACAGGGTAAATTGGGTCACTGATAGTATTCTTCAATTTGGTACTTGTTCATTGAAATTGTGGTGGATTTTCTGAAACTTGATTTTGTTATTGTTTTGTATTGTATTGCGTGTGCGCGCGTGTGTGTTTGTGTTTTTTTTTTTTTTTTTGGGTGAATTTTGGGTTTATACTCACAACTGGTAACAACTGGATTGCTCTTTCTTCAATTTCTTGCTTTATAAGCTATTTGGTGATGGGGTTTCAACAAAGTTGGTATTGTTGTGGGCCATTTCTCTGTTTTATGGATTTTGGATTTATTATCACAACTGGGTCCTTAATCCTAATAATGTCAATGAAGTTGCTAGCTTTTTGGAAGAATCTGTGATGGGGTACTTCATGTTTTGATTGTTGTGGGTGATGTCTTTGTTTCCAATTTTCAAATATGATTATTACTTGGATCAATTTGACTTACCTAAATGGTGTGCATTAGTTTTCAACAACTTATCAAAAAAATTTGCAATGTTCTAAATTGACATTGCTTACAGTTTTTGTGATTTTATTACTGACTCGGAAGTTCTGTTACACCTGTAGAATCTCGGAAATTGTCTCAGATGCTGATTTAAAGTTTTTAATTGAAAAATTGGATCAGAAGCTCAATGAAAGTGAGAAGTGGGAACAAGTCATAGACAAAAGAAACAATCTTCTATCCTACAATGCAAAATGCTGCAAGCCTAAGGTTACAGCTCAATCTATGCTGAAAATTAGTCACTATAACTTCCTTTCTTGCTCTTTAGATTGTTGGAAACTTCAGTTCTTTTAATTAATATAAGCACGTCAACCGTCTTTTCTTATCTTATAAATAAAAAAGTGTTATTACTTGGTGCTAGTCCAAATTACAATGGGTCCTGGGAGTGGTAGCTTCAATATGGCTTGACACTTTAGTATTTTTTGAATGAAACCTATGGCTTCCTATGTTTCTTTGCATAATGCTGACCTTCTTTTATGATACTTTTCCTTACCTACTTATCAAAAAATATATATATATATATATATATATATATTTCTTACATATCAAAAAAACAGATTCAAATTAGGTTCCAAAAGTAAAATCCAGTTACTGTCCTCTGGGTAATGACACCTGAATAGGCTTACACCTAGTTTGCAATCTCTATTGACATGGGCCTGTGTCCAATTTTATTCAACTGGTTTAGCCATTCCTTGGTTAAGGACTTGATTTAGTGTATCTCTCTTTTTTCTTGCAGGATGGCCCCTTAAAATACTTGAGTTTGACAGTATTTGAGAACTGTTCTCCTGAGATGTTAAAAAACTTCTACATGGACAATGATTATAGAAAGCAGTGGGACAAGACCGTGGTTGAGCATGAGCAGCTGCAGGTGGATAAAATTAATGGAGTTGAAATTGGTCGTACAATAAAAAAGTTTCCACTCTTGACACCGAGAGAATATGTGTTAGCTTGGAGATTGTGGGAAGGGAAGGATAAAACATTCTACTGTTTTCTTAAGGTAACTGTAACCTAAATGTGGTCTTATATGCAAGTTATTAGTTAAAGGCATTGCTTAGTTTCTTCTGATTGTAATTTTCTACATGGTTGTGCTGTGGATCTTTTCTTTTTCTTCTTTTGGTATGAACAACTGGAAAATCCTTTTAGAAGAAGGGAAGTATGTTACTTGTCATAAACACACATGAGTGCACACACACACACACACACACACACACGCACACACACACACACACAGATAATTAAGATGTTCATCTTGGTTGAGAAATTTGGGATTCATAACAACAGAAGAAATCCATGTAGGCTTGAATACACTGTACTGACTTTTAAGAATTTCATCTAGCCATTGGTTTATTTTGACGTGTGCATCTTTGTGTGTATGTGTGTTTGAACATATAGGAATATCAATGGCGGAGGTGTGATCTGTCAAGATGAATTGGGCATGATCCCCTTTCACTCGAGTTGGTGAAATTATATACAAATCCAAACCATTAACATAAATTTGAACACTATAGGACTGGTTACTTTTTTAATTTTTCTTGGACTAATGATGTAAAATGGTGTATATAGCAACATATACCTTCATGAGCACATACATATAGGCAAACCACCCAGTCTATCTTCCATATATATAAGTTGATATGAATCTGAGATATGATTATTCAGCTTTCATATATCTTGGTAAGTATTGGCAACATTATTGCATGTGCTATTGAGTGACAAGATTACTGGCTTTGAAGAAAAGAACATTCATTAAGCTTCTTAAAGCAATTTTTTTTTTTTAACCCAGATAAGTAACTTTTAATATTCTGGGGATGATCTGAGTCTCCTAATATTTGACAACATGCTGGAAAGTTAAACTTTTTCTGCAAATTACTGTAGTTTATAGCATGTGCTCTTATGTGTGAAAGTAAGGATTATTCTTAAGGGAAAAAAAAAATTGGTAAAAATGCCATAGCATTTTTGTGGTCGTAGGTTTTATACAGCACATGATTGGATCTGGAACTGTATTTATGGATATAAACCTGTCCTCTTGATTATTCAATTCGTTTTAAGTTATATTCTGTCATTGGTTTTAAAAATTTTCAAGTGCCTCTGCTGCTCTGCACTGAGATAAATAAATGTATGGGGGAAATTACACTTTGTCCAACTATGGTATATGGCGAGTTTGGTTTGTGAACTTTTGGGCTTGGAAGTGACACTTCATAACTGCCTAAGGTCCACTATTAGCAAGCAAATGCTTTTGTACATTGCTGTAGTTTAGCTTATTTGAAATTGTATGAGTAATACTGCACAGTCAAGCCTACTGGATAACTAAACTATCGATACCTGAAACCATGCAATTTTGGCACTTGTTGATCTTTTAGCTCATGATTGTGACACATGAAAAAATTCTTCACGGGTTGTCATGAAATTGGCTTATCTTAAGTTTTGAACTACTTGTTTGGTCAATATGTGCCTAGTAGTTGAACTGGAGAAGGAAATCAGTCTAATTGTTATGCCTACATCAGAGAAATAAAGTACCCTCATTAAAGATCTTGTTTCTTCCTGGCATATCCTATTTCTTGGAGCCACTGGTATTCAAGTCTGTAACATCCTTGCTTCTGAAACAATCTCTCTCTACTCTCTGTGGGAGAATTCTAGATGTACCTAAGGAAGCAAGTAGGTACATCTGAGCGAGAGTTCAGGATGTAATGAAAAGGATTAATCTTTCTTCTTCAGTAAATGGTGGCATCAATGCCAAAAGACCTTGTCGAAGGTTGGCGTAGAAAAGAATAACTATCATTGTTCCATTTGATGCTTATGAACTTGCTAAATACTTATATGAGGGGTTTGAACATATGTTAATTTTTAGTAGAATTTAAACCTTTCTAACTTTTGATGCTTTTGTTTCTGTTAGAAGTTCTCTGCAATTTTTAACAATTACCTGAGATTTTAGTTCTTTTTATTCTTGGTGATAGGAATGCGAACATCCTTCAGTACCACGACAGAAGAAGTTCGTACGTGTTAGATTTTTCAGATCTGGTTGGCAGATAAGGAAAGGCAAGTTCCTAATACTTTCTTTTTCATCTCCCCTGCCCTCACCCATCTTTTTTCCCCCTAATTTCCTTTGTCCTAGAAAATGATGAATTTACACAACCTGCTTTCATGTCTGGTCATATACTCAATGCTAAACTGAAATATGAATGTGACACCCTATGAAGCCTATGTTGATTTAAACTTTGAACCTGTTGAAAATCATGTAATACATATTTCAACTAAGATCATCTTTGGCTTGTATCATATTCCCTTGATTGATAAACAGAATATATATCTCTTCTATACTTAAGCTCTGCCTGTACTTCAATTTGATCTTTTGGTCAACCCAGGTGCATGAGAATTGCTAGCTTGATTTTTTATTCTTAAAATGAAAAGCGATAGTTTTGTGATTTTTAATTATCTATTTACAGTACCTGGGAGAAATGCTTGTGAGATCAAAATGTTTCACCAAGAAGATGCTGGTTTGAATGTCGAGATGGCAAAGTTGGCTTTTGCTAAGGGGATTTGGAGTTATGTGTGTAAGATGGATAGTGCACTACGCAAATACTCCGGGATCAGCCATCCTCAATCAAGCTCAGCTGTCACTCTAATTCAGAAGGTTGGTACTGTCCATTCACATTTCACTGATTTCTTGTATTCTTTGGTTGTTATTGAAAGTATTTGTTGAGGTTAAAGATCTTGGACTACTAGGATATTCAGAGGCCATCTTTGTATTTTTATGTTAGATTCACCGGAAAGTTGGTTAGTCTCCATGTGATGCTTTATGGCCTCTAAACTGAACATTGTGAAAATCATAGTTGTTTTACAATGTTGTGATGTTCATCAAAAATGTCAATAGATAATCAAAAATTGTGATTTTGACAGCACTGAGCAAATCTTAGTTGAAACATTGGCCTACCACTATGCATTGGTGGGACAGAGAACTAATGGTTTCAGTAATTTTAGGGGATTACTACGTATCAATTGTTTTGCTTGTGTTTATGGTTAACAATTTCCTCCACACAGGTGCCACCTGGATTAGATACCATGAACAGGACCTCTTCTGAATCTACCAGTGCAACTGCCTCTTGTGGGCAAACTGGTGAAGCCAAAGAGAGGAAAATCTCTAAGAGGCCTTCAAGGAAATTGCTAGCCAATGGTTTACTTCTTCTTGGGGGTGCAATCTGCCTTTCTCGTGGTCACTCTAGCCTGGGTGCTAAAGTTGCCATGGCATACATCTTGACGAAGCTGAGTAAGCATGGTGCTTCATCAGATCAAAGTAGTCAAAGTTGAGGTACATGACCTAGATGTATCATGACAGATTTTGGAGTATCTAGTAAAGTTTACTAGACATTTTATTAAGTGAAGCGTGTTGCATGTAGCATCATTGTATCAAAAAAATTTGGGACTAAGGTTTAATTGTTGTTTTATGTAGCATGTAGTGTAACTTACGTGCTTTTTTTTTTGGGGTGTTTTCCTGCCTTTAACTCTGCATCAAGAAGAGAATAAAGAGAAAGGCAAATGTGAAAGAAAACAATTTTGGAGCAAGGCTACTAACGGGGTGGGGTTGTGGGGTGTTTCAAGTTGTAAATACTATATATATAATCAGTGGACCCTTTTTACATACTCATCTACATTTTTTTTTTTTTTTTTTTGGGACGTAAATGCCCATATACTTCATTTGTAAATCTTCAAGATGTGAAAAGGATTAGAAACTGATCTAATCAAGTCTTGTTTGACATTTAATATAGTTGGTTTTGATGTATCAGCCTTTGCATTTTATTATTGGAAAAGTTATCACAATTAGATCATCACTATCCCTTTCTGTTAAGAATATGCAGTTCCGGCATATTATCTAGATTCACTTGGAACAGAGAGCTCAAGAGAATAAGATAGGAAATTTATTATTGTGATCCAACAAAAAAGATCTTGTTTTATTCTCTTCTTAAGTTATATTTGTGGAAGATGAACCATGATGCAGGCAAGTAAATTATGGTCGATTAGCTAGAGAGGAGTCAGGACATAGTAATAGCATGATAGATTGTTCTGCTCTAAGTTATTCAGGTTGTTAGAGACCATAACAAGTAAATGGTGTGCATGAGTGATTTTGTCCTGTTCTTAAATTTAGGCATGACTGGCATACTGTATGTTGGGTTGGTGGCACTTGCTTAAGCCTCCACTAGGGTCAGCTAAGGTTTATATGAGCTTATATAACTGTCGCCAACTCCTTTGGTATAATTGAAGAAATTGATCATGAATCTTCTTCTTTTTTTCCTTGGTTCAAAAGGATACCATTTATATTTTTTGATAAGAGGATAACATTCTATATTGTTGTTGAGAAGATTAGAAAGAATAGGAGAATATGAGTTTAGATAATTTATCAGTGATTTGATTAAGGAATCATGTCATGATCAAGATCACAAAAAAATTGCACCCTTCTTTCTCCTTTTTTTTCCTTATTTGTTTGGTGGGAATGTTCAGACAGAATGGACAAATTTGATAGATAATTTGTTTTAATGAATTTCTATTTAGTGCCATATATGATATTTTTGCCCTCTAATTTGTAAATATTTTTCCCCCTAAAATAGCATTCCATTCCAAAATATATGCTAGCCAAACACACAAGCAGAAAAAAGGCTCCAAGTGATCTCCACTTATCATAGTTGATGGATTTTGAAGAAGTGAATAGTTGTCTTTAAAATCTTCAGCAATATTATAGAGGGCCTCTGTCTGTCTCACTAATTATATTGAACATTAAAGAAATTGAAATATTATAGTATAAAAATGAAAAATTGCTACAAAGCAGAACACTGGTTATTCATATGCTTTGACAAAAATAATAAACAAGAAGAATATTACACGAAACTGTTATAAAGTATATGTAGAAAGCAGATTCTACTGAAAGTTGGTAGAAACTGCAGATAAATTCTTCTGAAGTTCAATATATCCATCTGAACTGATGTTTTTTCCCTTCAAGAAATTGGAGTACCAATGGGCAGAGAGCTTAGGTTGTCTTTTTAAATCCGGGTCATCCAAATCCACGAAGTATAGGCCATAGCTTGATTCATAGCCATCCAACATTTCAAATAAATCCAAGAAGGACCATGTAAAATAACCTCTTGTATTTGATCCATTCCTTCCAAGATTTTAAGAATTGTAAGAGAAAAGTAATCGCATCAAATTTCAGTAACTACATACCAATTAAAAAGAAACAACCAGAAATATAATTAAGACCTCTCATATAATATATATATATATATATATATATATATATATATATATATATATTTTACAATAAGAGACTTTACTGGATGAGATGTATGGAATCCATACACCCTTTTAATACATCTAGTGAAGCAACTAATTCATTTGATAAATTAGCAATAATTAGTCACATCTAGCTCTCTTTCAGGAAAAGATAATACACATATTAGTACATAACATAGGCAATATTCTTAGTTTTTAATTCAGTAAATGTGCGAAATGGAATTATCAAATCGTGAGTCACTATGCCTTGCTAATTATCTATCAAAATTAGATTGCCAAATAAACCTAAGAGCAAATAGAAATTTCAGTATAAGATGTCAAGGAATGCATACAGCTCAAATACAATTATGACAAGACTCTCACATCATGTATTAGGTTTATTTAAGGTCTACAAACATACCTCACTGCATCAAGCAAGCCGCCTATGTATCCATGCAAATATTTTACCCTAGGCCAGTCTTCCAGTGTTGAATTACGTCTTGTTCGTTGACCTGCAGAGAGATGTATGTCATGTCAGATTTCCTCAATTAGATGAATTACCAACCTAATGCAAGCTCTATGCTAGAAGAGCTCTATGCTAGAAGAGTTTACCCAAAGGAAGAATGAGCAATATTTCAACTAGCAACATGAAGAAAATTTGAAACTTTTCTATAAATTTTAGTTATTCTATCAATGAATTGGTTGATTATTTCAAACTGTTACAAACCATTAAGTTGTGCATTATGATACTTTAAACATGCCTACCAATAGATATATCAATAATCTATTAAATATTTGTCACATTCTGCCACAGTTGCCCTGTGTATTGCAGCATACATCCAAATCATACTCTCATAGTGGCATTTTTTTTTTTGTTCTTTTTCTTTCTTCTTCCTTTTTTTTTTTTTTTTTTTTTTTTTTGGCTCCAATTTGATTTCCATTCATCCCTTAGATGATGTTTTCCATGATTCTACATCCAGCTACTGAGTTTCTCTATAAAAATTGACATAACTGCTCCAAAAATAAAATTAAAAAAGAAGTTAAAATGGAAGGAAATGTTTATACTTTATAAAGATTTATTTATTTGCAATGCAAGTCTACAGCTTGCGAAAATATACTTTCACAATTGATTTTGCTGTCACGTTATAGTTTAGTAATATTTATCATTGATCCTTTTTAAGTGAAACAATGATCAAATTCTCAATGTGGAATCTGTGGTCAAAATGTAATAACACTAAATTCTTGTAGAGAATTATTTTGACAAAACAAAAGCAAATTATCATGCCTTACAAATTATAATACTGCATTGCAACTAAAATTATCAATACTTCTACTATTAACAAATTTTCACAGTTAAAGGAGTGATGTGCGCACACGCACACACACAGAGAGAGAGAGAGAGAGAGAGAGAGAGAGAGAGAGAGAGAGAGAGAGAGAGAGAGAGAGACCATTTTCATGAATGTAAACAGTAGGGTTGCCATAAACTTGCTTGATATACTCCAAGATTCCTTGCAGACCCCAGGGTACAATTGCATACTGAGTCAAACAAACTAATTAGTAATGCACTGAAATAACCAGTAAAAGCAAACTGGCCTTAAATTTTTATGTTCAGCCTCTCACCTCAAATGTCGATGTATCATTTCGAATGCCTGCCACAACCAAAAAATTAGTGAGTTATTTTAGTTCCATATCTAAACTAGATGAGCATAGCTACAACTGCTTAACACACAAGTTACATTGGCCAAGACTTCACGTGTCAAGAAATACAGGACACCATAAACAAATATTAGAATGAAGGCTAATACATAGATGGGTGATCAGAATTGACTTTGTAAGCTCAATCAAACTAAAACAAAGTAATGAAATCCAAGCTAAAAATAGTTTTAAAGTTAATAATTTTTGTTTCATTTGTCCATCATTATCAACCTATTCCACTAAAATCCCAACAATGTGTCAAAAACATACTTGTTAACTGTACCGCCATGTCTGCCATAACATCTCTATCTTCTGTACTTACGCTACTCGGGTTGTCTTTGACATACATTGTGACATAATGATTTACTCCAATGAAGTCAAATGAACCCTTAACCTGACTGGATTCAGCACAGGAAAAGGACGGAAGTCTAGAGCCTACAATCTTTTTCATGGTCTGAGGATAGTCTCCAAATACCAAGGGATTCACAAACCTGCAACACAAAGCAAGGAATGGTTGCCAATAGCTTGAATAAATTCTGAGATCCAATTCATTTGCAGATTACTAAAGGAAATTGGACATGAGAAGTTTTTATAGGGCAAAACGAAATCCACAAAATTGTATGATAACTTTTATTTCTCATGCCTTCTCAAAAAGACATTAGAATTGACTAATTCCAGACTAAAATGACGAAAGCCGAAGAGAAAACAGATACCACTTCATACATGAAATTGGAACTTACCAACCCAAGAAAAAGTCGTTGGCTCTTTGAGTGGCAATTTTATCTTCAGTACTGTTTGTTCGAGGAACAAACCAATAGGAAAAGACATTCAACCCTATAACACCATGCTGCTTGTCCTGCATCGCCCACAATTTCTCTAAATTGGCACTTTGATATATATATATATATATATAGTCATAACATTCAAATTCATTTTTCTCAAATGAAAAATGATGGCCTAAATGAAAAGTAGTGAATTTTTAAACATGCTAGGATGATCAAGCATGATGCTTGTCCTTGAACGTCAAATAATAGGGCAATTTATGTATTTGCTACATCGGTCAAAATGCTGACAATGAACAAATTGAATCATACCTGGTATCTTTTCTTGTACAATCTAGCAGCTGAAGCATGTGCCAGCAGGATATGATGAACTGCCATGTACGGCTCAGTCGAGGAGTTACCTGTAGAGCAGTTAACTCCATATGGAGGTGAACATCGCTGAGGAGGCAGAATTCCAAGATCGTAACCCCCAAGCACGAACACATTGGCCTCATTCATAGTAGTCCAATATGAAACCCTGTCACCAAACTTTCTGAAGCACACATCTGCATATGCTGTGAAGTCTTTCCTGCATCCAGATCTAATTATTAATTCATACTCCTAGCAATGATTTGTGCTAAGTGAAGGAAATGTATATACTTTTAAGTAAAAGTGGCGCATGATGGAAAAGGGCGGGGAACCATACACAATCTTCTGACTAACCCATCCTCCATACTCGTCTTCAAGTGCTTGAGGAAGATCAGTGTGGTGTAATGTAACATGTGGTTGTATTCCTGTGTGCAATCAAGAGGAGAAGAATCTCAGCTAGAGGAAACTCATTTTTATATTAGCTTCTTGGAAGTACTTTTTTTCTCCCTTGTTAAAAAAAAAAAAAAAAAAAAAAAAGCCTGCATTGTTAAGAAAATGGCATTATCAACATCAATGATGGATGCTGGCTATAACCATGGCTGATTAGCTCATTGATGAGATTGTTGTAATATTGCAAACCCTTTGGATTAACTGCTCCTCTTCCACCTAAAAGTTAGACAATCAAAAGTTTAAGCGTGAGAGAAAGAACCAGAAATAACTTATTTTTTGTTTAGTTAAAGTGAGTGACAGTTATGTGATCATACGTGGGATAAGCCGTGACCATGATATGGAAAACCTATAGGCTTCCAAACCCATGTCTTTCATTAGCTGAACATCCTCCTGCAGAATTAAATGAACGCAGTCATACATATAAGATTATAAGGTGTGTTTTTGACAGTTGATTATGCTTGCTTGTTAGGACATCACCATATAGTTGTTACAAGAAATATCAGGCAGAGAGAATCGTTAGCTTCATGTGTAAACCAAAAGATGATTAATTAAGCTCAATATGTGATCGGTATTTATGGTAAAAGACCTTTAAGAAAGGCTCCTTACATAGACTGACCTTGTATTTATGGTACCCATCACATGCTATGTCCCCACTGGCTCCGTGCATATTCCCTGAAATATGAGTTGGGCCAATTAGGCAGCCGATTCTCAGATATAGACAGATATGTCTCAACTTATAATGGACAAGTCCATTTAAGGAAAGAGGCTTGCTTTTTCTTCTATGCCGCTACCACAAGTGCAACCAAATCATTCCATTTTTAAGTTCTGACAAAAAGGCATGGTTTTGTGACAAGGAGCAGGCTAGTAATAAGTCTTACATAGTTAAGCCCATCAGACCAATGATCATTCTTTTACTAATTATTATATTTCACCAAGCTTTATGTTGTTCAAGGATCAAATAAATTACACTTCCAACTATCATTTTAGATTATTTTTTTAATTGATAGAATTATTAGTTACATCTCATGACGTTCTCTCATAACAATGTGATGTATATATTTCCATGTGTTAAAATTTTCACAATGACGGTTTGTATCAGGTCTTGTAACCAGGTTCTTAATGTACTTTAAACCAAACAGCCACCCCCCCCCCCCCCCCCCTCCGCTGTGCTTGTTCATGCCTTAAGTTACTTACAAGATGAGTTGTGTAAGAGAGATTACTCACCCAAAAGAGAGATAGACAGAGAAGCTAATTAAGCTTGATGAAAAAGACAAATTGTATGTTTGTTCTTCATAGATAAAAAGATAAAAAAAAAAAACAAAATGTAGTTCTCATCTTCATAAATATATAACTATAAGTTCCTCCTAGGGAGCCCCAAGCTTTAAAATAAAGGATAATGTATTAGAGTTCATTTTTCTTGGATACATTAGGCTATTTGTTTTTCCTTTTACTTTTGCAAAACTTCTATTCCAACATGTCATCAGCCACTCCACTCCTTTTACCAACAATTTTTCCTCTTTTTTGGTAATATTTAATAATAAAAAATAATATCTATGCTGCATATAATAATGCAGGTTTAGTAATTAATTTTGGTTTAGTTTTCCAACTTTTCTCACTTTCTTAACTCTTATTCTTCCCGTTGTTCCTCCAACTCTTTATCTCCCTATCTTGACTCTTCTTCTCTCCCATCTTCTTTTCTATAAATTTCCTATTACTTCCTCTATACCTCTCTCCCGTCCATTCCATTTTCTTCCCAAAACAAAAAAGGCAATTTTTCTTTTCCTCTCTCTTTATTGATTTTTTTTTTGGGTGGATTTATTATTGTTTTTGCCACATTTGTGGTGAATTTCTTATTCTTTCTTGCAGTTTTGTTTTAGGTTGATAAATTTTGGCATTCGGATTCCCTGTCACAAGCTCCCTCTCTCTTGAATTTGGTGGGTCCTAAAAGTGTTTGTTTCATTTTTTTTTTTCCTTGATTTATATAAATGTTGATAGGCAATTATTTTTGTTTGAATTGAGAAAGTTTGGATTTTAAGAAAATCTGTTTTTGGAAGTAATTGTCAATTCCTAAAGTGCTTTCACGTATGCATAAACTTTTGTAAATAATGTTTGTCTACAAATAAATATTTTCACCTTACTTTTCAATATAAAACATAACAATATTTGAATATAAAAAAATATTAACATGTGCTGACCTGCGTGGGCGAATGTATCCCATATGCTGGGGGCCCTTCCATCTACGTTTGCTGCACCTTCAACCTTTCACAAACGATTGAAGAAACAAAAAATATAAATAATAATAAAAAAAAGAAGATATTTACTTGTTATTTTACATTAGAATGAGTAAACCAAAAAATATATATATCATTAACACATAAAAAGAACCAAAAGGAATTTAAGTGATTACCTGATAAGCTGAGGAAGCAGCACCAAACACAAAGTCAGGGGGGAAATCATCTCTGCTAAATGTATCAGTGCCTAAAACTAGTGCTGCTAAACTTGTCAGCAAAACTAGCCTTAACATTTTCCTCCTGTTTTAGTAGGGGAGCCTCGCAGTACTCTCTCTCTCTATATATACATATATGTTGTTAAAGAACGTACGCAACATAGTTTTAGATGCCTATTGGATTCTTTAAAAAAAAGAATCTTATTGGGTTTGTCCATTCATGAGCCCTACGGTCCTACCGCATACACAGCTTTAATTTATGGCCAGATTTTTTTTTTTTTTTTATTTGACTTTGAGAAAGCATGGTAAAGACAGGATTGAATTGTACTCTATGCTTGGTATTATAAGCCTCTACTTGGATTAACTGCAACCAAGTACTCTATATCTAGTACTCTAAAAAAAAAAAAAAAGTACTCTATATCTATATATTGGGTAAATTCCATTTGGACTAATCCCAACCAAGTCTAAAACTTTTCAAAACTAACCAATTTAGTCTCTAAAACCAGTTTAATTCCTAAAACAGTTGAGAAAAAAAACTGACTGTTTAGGGACTAAGTTGGCTTTAGGGACCAAACTGGATAGTTTTGAAAAGTCTTGGACTTAGTTGGCTTTAGTCAAAACCTCAGAATATGTTAGTGGAATTTACCTCAATATTTTTATTAATTGAAACAGTAATTTGAGTGAGAAAAAAAAAATCAGATATATATATATATTTTCATAATTTTTGACTTGGTCTATTTGATTGATGCACAATAAAAATGGTGTTAGCAGTGGACTTATGTGAACCATGGTTTGCCAAAAGTGATAAATTTTGTCCAAAAATTTTATTTAGCAACAAAAGCACCATAAAATAAGCCTGTATTTTTTTGGACCAAAACAAGAACTCACAAGAGTTGGTCATCCTCCCTTGCACTACCCAGCGTTGCCATCTTCAGTTTCTGACAAACCGCACAAGAAAATATAAAAAAAGTTCATACTTTTAACCCATTTTGGTTCATTTGCATATTTCATTCAATCCAATACTCCCTGATAAATAAGATACCAAAATATAAGTTAGCCAAACACACATGGTGAAGGTCTTGTGTAATGCATTGTACTAGAGCGCTCCACGTATCCAAGTAGATGACTTTTGAAGAAGTGAATAGTTGTTGTCTTTGAAATTATCGGCAATATCAGAAAGGGCCTCTATCTGTCCCACTTAAATATAGAGAAAACGTTCTATCAGGCTGTGGCGGGTATTTTTAGAAAATAATTACAAAACCCAAACAATATTATTAGTTAGGCAACGTTTCAAACATATTGCATTTTTAGCAATTCGACTATAGAGGAGTCGATTTTACTGTTCATATTACCTTTTTTTTTTTAAAGAAGTCGACTTCAGAGGAGTCGACTTCTACACAAAGAAGTCGACTTCAGTGGAGTGGACTTCTATACAAAGAAGTCGACTCCATTGAAGTCGACTTCCCCAAAAACCCACCGACTCCAGGTCCACACAACTAGCTTCCAAGCGAAGCATTCCAGGCGAAGAACCCTGGCGAAGCCAGGCGCTGACGAACCCAGGCGAAGAACCCAGCAACACCGACGAGCAAAATTGACGAGCAAGCGAACGCAGGCACTGTCGAACCCAGGCGCCGATTTCTTCACCAGACCTCGACGAACCCAGCAACATCGACAGCGAAGCACGAAGAACATGCTAATTTCTTCACCAGACCTCGACGAAGCATGAACCCAGGAGCCGATTTCTTCACCAGTGACGAAGCATGAACCCAAGCGCCGATTTCTTCACCAGAACCCAGGCGAAGAACACGCTCGAGTACGGCGAAGCACGAAGAACACGCTTCTCTGGTTGTGAGGTTTCTTTGAATTTCTACACAGGGAAATCGACTTTAGTAAAGAAGTCGACTCTACTGAAGTCGACTTCTTTCCGACGCCGCTCACGCAAAAAGGCATTATGAATAGTAAAATCGACTACTCTATAGTCGAATTGCTAGAAATGCAATATATTTAAAACGTTGCTTAACTAATAATATTGTTTGGATTTTGTAATTATTTTTTAAAAAATCCCAGCTGTGGCGTAAAACCTATGTTTTACGCCAGCCAATAGAATCCTGCCACGTGTATAATAATAAGTTCCCACTAAAATCCAACTCCAAACAGACTGAAAACAGAGGCTGAAAAACAGAGAACGAAGAAAGAAGTCAGACAAAAGCTCACCGCCACAGCCCTCCCTCTTCCATCTTTGCTTGCCCAAACCTCCACCACACCACGCATAGCTCCGGCGACCTTTGAGGTGGTGAGCTTCGGTGTGTGGTGTGGTGGAGGTTTGGGCAAGCAAAGATGGAAGATGGGTTTTCTTAATTCATTCTCAAGCACAGCTCCGGCGAACTCTGTGGCAGTGAGCTCCGGTGTGTGGTGTGGTGGAGGATTGGGCAAGCAAAGATGGAAGAGGGAGGGCTGTGGCGGTGAGATTTTTTCTGAGTTTTTTCTTCGTTCTCTGTTTTTCAGCCTCTGTTTTCAGTCTGTTTGGAGTTGGATTTCAGTTGGAACTTAATATTATACACGTGTTAGGACTTTATTGGCTGGCGTAAAACACAGGTTTTACGCCACAGCCTGATGGAACGTTTTCTCTTAAATATATTGAAGAAGATCAAAGATATCTATATACCATTTTTGAAAAATTGCTACAAAGCAGCACACCGTTGGTTCATATACTTTGACAAAAGGAGAAAAAAAAGAAAGAGAAAAAGAATAATAAACAAACCATTATACAAAGTACATGTACATAGCCTAATCTACTCAAGTAAATAAGGAGAAATTGCAGAGATATTCCTCTGAAGTTCAATATATCCATCAGAACTGATGTTTTTCCCCTTCAAGAAATTGGAGTACCAATGAGCAGAGAGCTTAGGTTGTCTTTTTAAATCCGGGTCATCCAAATCCACGAAGTATAGGCCGTAGCTTGATTCATAGCCGTCCAACATTTCAAATAAATCCAAGAAAGACCATGTAAAATAACCTCTTGTATTTGATCCATTCCTTCCAAAATTTTAAGAATGGTGAGATAAAAGTAATCACATCAAATTTTAGTAACTATGTATCAATTAAAAAGAAACAACCAGAAATATAATTAAGACCTATCATATGATTTTTTTTGTAGGTATAATAGACTTTGAAACATATGGCATCCATCTCATATTGGTTTATTTGACAATGAGAGACTTTGCTAGATGAGATCATTGGAATCTATATATCATGGTACCCTTTTAATTGATCAAGTGAAGCAACTAATTCCATTTGATTAATTTTTGTAGCACTAATTAGTCACATCAAACTCTCTTTCCAAAAAAGATAATACAAATATTAGGTCATAACATCTACATTAATCTTATTTTTGAATTCAGTATATATGTGAGATGGAATCATCAAATCATGAGCCACTGGTATGCTAATTATCTTCCAAAATTAACTTGGCAAATAAACCTAACAGCAAATAGAAATTTCTGTCAAGGACTGCAAACAAATCAAAGAAAATTATGACAAGACTCTCACATCATCATGTGTTAGGTTTATTTAAGGCCTATAGACATACCTCAATGCATCAAGCAAACTGCCAATATATCCATGCAAATATTTTACCCTAGGCCAATCTTCTAGTGTTGAATTACATCTTGTTCGTTGACCTGCAGAGAGATACATGTCATGTCAGATTTCCTCAATTGGATGACCAACCTAATGCAAGCTCTATACTAGAAAAGTATGCCCAAAGAAAGAATGAGCAATATTTCATCTAGAAATAGGAAAAGTTGAAACTTTTCTATAGTTTTAGTTAATTCTATCAATGCATTGGTTGATTATTTCAAACTGTGCCAAACCATTAGTTTGTGCATTATGGTACTTTTCACTATTCCTACCAATAGATATTTCAATAATCTATTAAAAGTTTGTCACATTCTGCCACAATAGCCTTGTGTATTACAGCGTAATTCCAAATCATACTCTCATATGGCTTTTCATATTTTTTTTTTCTTCTTTTCTGCAATTTGATTTCCATTCATCCTATAGAGGATGTTTTCCTGATTCCACACCCAGCTATTGAGTATCTCTATAAAAATTGACATAACTGCTCCAAAAATGAAATTAGAAAAAGAAGTTACAATGGAAGGAAATTTTAATACTTTATATATTTGCAACGCAAGTCTACAGCTTGAGAAAGTATACTTTGACAAGTGATTTTGCTGCCCAGTTACAATTTAGTAAAACTTATCATTGATCTTTTTTAAGTGAAACTGTGATCAAATTCAAACCGTGGAATCAGAGGCTAAATATACTAATGCAAAAATTCTTGTAAAGAACTACTTTGACAAGATGAAAAGCAAATTATCATGTCTTGTAATACTACAATGAAGCTGAAATGATCTGTAGTGCTACTGCTAACACACAGAGAGAGAGAGAGAGAGAGAGAGACCATTTTCATGAATGTAAACAGGAGGGTTGCCATAAAATTGCTTGATATACTCCAGGATTCCTTGCAGACCCCAGGGTGCAATTGGATACTGAGTCAAACAAACTGATTAGTAATGCACTAAAATAACAAGACAAATCAAACTGGCCTTAAATTTTTATGTTCAGCCTCTCACCTCAAATATGGATGTATCATTTCAAATTCCTGCCACAACCAAAAACTTGTGAGTTATTTCAATTCCATATCTAAACTGGATGAGCATAACTACAACTGCTTAACACACAGGTTACATTGACCAAGACTTCAGTGTGGCATGAAATACAGGACATGTATCCAATGCAGTACGGAGAAGATGGAAGTTTTGTCAATCAAACTAAAAGAAAGCGATGTAATCCAAGACTTCATTTGTTTATCACTATCAACCTATTCCACTAAAATCCCAACAATGTGTCAAAAACATACTTGTAGACTGTACCGCCATGTCTGCCAAAACATCTCTATCTTCCATATTTAGGCTGCTCGGGTTAGCACTGACATACATTGTGATGTAATGATTCACTCCAATGAAGTCAAATGAACACTTAACCTGACTGGATTCAGCATAGGTAAAGGATGGAAGTCTAGAGCCTACAATCTTTTTCATGGTCTAAGGATAGTCTTCAAATACCAAGGGATCCACAAACCTGCAACACAAAGCCAGGAACGGTTGCCAAAAGTTTGAATAAATTCTGAGATCCAATTCATTTGCAGCTTACTAAAGGAAATTGGACAAAAGTAGTTTTTACAGGGCAAAACGAAATCCACAAAAACTTTTATTTTTTGTGCCTTCTCAGAAAGACATTAGACTTGACAGAATCCAAAATAAGATGATGAAAGCCAAATAGGTAGAAAATCACACAAACAAATGAAAGAAAACAGATACCGCTTCATATACATGATATTAGTACTTACCAACCCAAGTAAAAATTGTTGGCTCTTTGAGTGGCAATTTATCTTCAGTACTGTTTGTTAAAGGAATGAACCAATAGGAAAAGACATTGAGCCCTATAACACCATGCTGCTTGTCCTACATTGCCCATAGTTTCTCTAAAATGGCATTTTGATATAGTCATAACGTTCAAATTCATGTTTCCCAAATGAAAAATGAAGGCCTAAACGCTGTACAAAGAAGTAGTGGATTTTTAATCATGTTGGGATGCTCAAGCATGATAATTGTCCTTGAACATCAAATAGTAGGGCAATTTAGATATTCGCTACATTGGTCAAAATGCTGACAATGAACAGATTGAATCATACCTGGTATCGTTTCTTGTATAATCTAGCAGCTGATGCATATGCCAGCAGGAAATGATGAGCTGCCATGTACGGCTCAGTTGAGGAGTTTCCTGTAGAGCAGTTACCTCCATATAAAGGTGAACATCGCTGAGGAGGAAGAAATCCAGTATCATAACCCTCAAGCACGAAAACATTGTCCTCATTCATAGTAGTCCAATATGATATCCTGTCACCAATCTTCCTGAAGCACACATCTGCATATGCCGTGAAGTCTTTCCTGCATCCAGATCTCGTTATTGAGTCACATTCCTAGCAATTATTTGTGCTTAGTGCAGGGAATGTATATACTTTTAAGTGCAAAGGAGTGGTGTATGATGGACAAGGGTTGGGAACCATACACAATCTTCCAACTAACCCATCCTCCATACTCATCTTCAAGTGCTTGAGAAAGATCAGTGTGGGGTAATGTTACGTGTGGTTGTATTCCTGTCTGAAATCAAGAAGTGAAAAACCTCAGCTAAGGGAACACATTTTTATATTAGCTTCTTGGAAGTACCCTTTCTTCTTTTTTTTTTTTTTTTTTTTTTTAATGAAAAAATGGCTGCATTGCTAAGAAATTGGCATTATGAACATCTATGATAGAAGCTGGCTATAACCATGGCTGATTAGCTCATTGATGAGCTTGTTGTAGTGTTGCAAACCCTTTGGATTAACAGCTCCTCTTCGATCTGAATGAGAGACAATCAGAAGTTTAAGTGTGAGAGAAAGAACCAGAAATAACTTATGTCTTTTTTTTAGTTAAAGTGAGTGACAGTTATGTGATCATACTTGGGATAAGCCTTGACCAGGATATGGAAAACCTATAGGCTTCTAAACCTGTGTCTTCCATGAGCTGGACATCCTCCTGCAGAGTTAAACAAATGTAATCATACATGTAAGGTGTGTTTTCGACAGTGAGTTGATTATGCTTGGTTGGTTAGGACTTAACCATATAATTGTTACAAGAAATATCATACACATAGAATCATTAGCTTCCTGCGCAATCAATAAGATGATTAATTGACCTCAAATATGTAATTAGTATTTATGGCAAAAGATCTTTTAGAAAGGTTCATTACATAGACTGACCTTATATTTATGATACTCATCACATGCTATGTCCCCACTGGTTTCATGCATATTCCCTGAAATATGAGTTGGGCCAATTAGGCTCCTAATTCTCATATATAGACAGAAATAAGTCTCAGCAATGTTTTATCCACTTATAATGGATAATTCAATTTCAGGAAAAAGGCTTGTTTTTTTTTTTTTTTCTTCTAGAATCATTCCATTTTCAAATTTTGACAAAAGGGTAGCAGCAGGCTTGCAATAAGTCTCACATACCTAAGCCCAACAGACAATGATCATTCTTTTAGTAATTATTATATTTCACCAAGCTTAATGTGGTTCATGGATCATATCAATCACACTTACAACTATCATTATAGGTGAAAATTTTTAATTGATATAATTATTAGTTACATCTCATGACTTTCTCTTATAACAAGAACGTTAAGTATATATTTCCGTGTCAAATTTTCAAGATAATGGTTTGTATCATGTCTTGTAAAATGGTTCATAATGTACTTAAACCAAACAGCCCTCCAACCCCAGAAGGAAGGGGAAAAAAAAAAAGAAAAAAGAAGAAGGAAAATAGATAGTCTTATGCTTGTTCATTCCTTAAGTTACTTACAAGATGAGATGTGTAAGACTACACACACAGGGAGAGGGGAAAATATTTTAAAGTAACTGACAATGGTGTATATCCAAAATGGTCTAACTCTTAAATACACAGCATATACTTTAAACATCTTTAACTCACTTATTTTTCAATGTAGGATTAATCCGTTATTTTTTCTTTTGAGAATACTAAGTATTTTAACACAAATACACACAGGAGAGAGGAGGGAGACAGAGAAGCTAAGCTTGAAGTTATGTTGACAAAAAGATAATGAAAAAGACAAATGGTACTTTTGTCTTCATATATAAAAATAAAAAGACAAACTGTAGTTATCATCTTCATAAATATATAACCAAAAGTGTCCCCAAGCTCCAAAAAATAAGTATAATGTATTAGTATTAGAGTTAGTTTTTCTTTGTCACATTAGGCAATTTTTGGCAATATTAATAAAAAATAATAATATCTATACAGTATATAATAATTTAGGTTTAGTAATTAATTTTAGTTTTTTGGTTTTTCGTCTCCCTATCAGTCTTCCAACTCTTTTCCCTTTCTTTTCGTAGAGGCTTAAACCGGGCCTTTGCCCTCCACATCCCACAACCACTAATACTTGTGGAGTGACCACCATACCAAAGGTGTGCGGTGATAACTCTTCTCCCTTTCTTAACTCTTATTCTTCCCCATAATTCTTCAGTTTACCATTACTGTTACTCCAACTCTTCATCTCCCTATTTTGACTCTTCTTCTCCCCCATCTTCTTTTTTATAAATTCTCTATTTTGACTTTTCTTCATCTCCTTATTTCATGTTTTTCCTACAATAAAAAATGTGATTACTCTTTCCATCTATCTTTATTCGATTTTCTTCTTCTTCTTTTTTTGGGGGGATTTGCTATTTTTTTGCCACGTTTGTGGTGAATATCTTATTCTTTCTTGCAATTTTGTTTTGGGCTGATACCTTTCGGAGTTGGAATTTCCCGTCACAGGCTCTATTGGATATGGTTTGAATTTAGTTTGGGTTAATGTGTGTGTCTATATATATATATATATATATATTAATTGAATTTGGGTTCATATTTAGTTGTTTTAGAAGTGATAATTTGAGTTTAAATCATAACATACTCAACTTGGTTATGTATTAGAATGTGTCTACTGATTATTTGAGTAATTAATTATTGCAAATTCTATCTCTTATGGCTTTAAATTCATTTTGATTTTGGTTTGTCATAAATTATTGAGATACCTTTTCTCTGTTTTGGTTACTGGGGAGAGAGTATTGTACTTTGATGTAATTTTTTTTTTTTTTCTTTTTGGTTTTGAATTGTGTTTTTGTTGGGTTTTGGGTCCTAGAAGTGTTTGTTTCAATTTTTTTAAAATGATTTATAAATTTTATTAGATAGATAATTTTTCTTTTTCTGGATATAGGGCGGGAAAGTTTGGTTTTTAAGAGAAAAAAAATTTTGGGAAGCAATTGTCAATTCCTAAAGTACTTTCGCGATGCATAAACTTTTGTAAATAATGTTGTTTTCAAAAGAATATTTTACCTTACTTTTTAATATAAAACATAACAATATTTGAATATAAAAATATGTAATAACATATGGTGATCTACATGGGCAAATGTATCCCACATGCTGGGTGTCCTCTCTTCTAGGTTTGCTGCACCTTCAACCTTTCACAAACGATTGAAGAAACTAAATTGTAAAAAAAAAAAAAAGACAATATATATATATATAGAAAAGATAAAGAAAATTTTGTAATTATCAGAGAGATTTTTTTCTTTTTATTTTTTAACTATTATGAAAGATATTTGCTTGTCATTTTGCCTTCTTTTTTTGCTGGAAGCTTGTTATTTTACATTAGAATGAGTAAACCGAAAAAAAAAAAGCATCATTAACACATAAAGAAGCAAAAAGAATTTAAGTGATCACCTGATAAGCTGAGGCAGCAGCCCCAAACACAAAGTCAGGTGGGAAATCATCTCTGCTAAATTTATCAGTGCTTAAAACTAGTGCTGCTAAACTTGTCAGCAGAACTAGCCTCAACATTTTCCTCCTGCTTTAGTGGGAGCCTAGCAGAACTCTCTCTCTCTCTCTCTCTCTCTCTCTCTCTATATATATATATATATTGACAAAGAACATAGTTCTAGCTGCTTATTGGATTCCTTAAAAAAGAAACAATCTTATTGGATGTGTCCATTCATGAGTCCTACCACATATATGGCCACAATTTTTTTACTTTTTTTCATTTGACTTTGAGAATGCATGGAAAAGACAAGATTGAACTCATTGCAAGCTTCACCTAGGAAGTTTCTTTCAAGATTTAAGCCCGTTTATGTAATTGAGCTCAAATATGTAATTAGTATTTATTGTAAAAGACCTTTTAGAAAGGCTCATTAGATAGACTAACCTTATATTCCCTGAAATATGAGTTGGGCCAATTAGGTAGCTGCTTCTTAGATATAGATAGAGTTATGCCTCAGCAATGTTTTATCTACTTATAATGGATAATTCGATTTCAGGATAAAAGGCTTGTTTTTTCTTCCATGCTGCTACCACAAGTGCAACTGAATCATTCCATTTTTAAGCTTTGACAAAAGGGTATGGTTTTGTGACGAGGAGCAGGCTAGTAATAAGTCTCACATATCTAAGCCCAACAGACCAATGATCATTCTTTTACTAATTAGTATATTCTACCAAGATTAATGTTGTTCAAGGATCATATCAACCACACTTACAAGTTACAACTGTCATATAGGTGAAATTTTTTAATTGATATAATTATTAGTTACATCTCATGACTTTCTCTCATAACAAGAACGTTATGTTTATTTTTCCATGTGTTAAATTTTCAAAATAATGGTTTGTATCATGTCTTGTAACAAGGTTCATAATGTACTTAAACCAAACAGTCCCCCAACCCCAGAAGGAAGAAAAAAAAAAGAGGAAATAGATTGTCTTATGCTTGTTCATGCTTTAAGTTACAAGATGAGATGTGTAAGATGAGATGTTCATAATGTACTTCGAGAGGGAGGTTTGACACGGTGGGCTGAATGAAATGAGAGTTGGTAAGGAAGATGGAGAGTGGGTTTTCCGGTGAGAGATGGGAGACTTGGTGCAGGAGAGCGAGAGTGAGACTGAAAACAAGATGGGTTCATTACTTATATTACGAAGAAACTCAAGTTTCACGTGAAATTTTTTAATTAAAAAATCTAGTTTAGTGGGTGCCAACGTGGCAGATTTTAATGGAACTCGAGTTCTTGGAACTTGAGTTACATAGTAAACTCGAGTTTGAAGAACTCGAGTTTTAAGATAGTGGTAGATTACTTATTATTTCACAAATAGTAGTAGAACACCAATAATTTCCGTCAAAGATGGTATTTGGCCATTTTTGCCTACACATTTATCCTACTTTCTTTGTTCTTTACATTATGTGAATATTAAATTTATTGATTTATTGTTAGTCACTTTGTTGATATTCCATATGCTTCTTGTTCCATACAAACTTAATAGTGTTTTTTTGTTACCTCCCAACAGGAATGTGTGAATTATCACTTATTGGGCTTTTAGTTCATTATTTTATATATATATATATATATATATATATATATATTCCTTTTCTTTTCAGATCAGTTATTCAGATTTATAGTCATAAGAGGTTGCTAGGACATGATCCCTCTGCTGATGGTGGATATCTATTGAGATTCAAGAACATATATAGTTGTTCTTGAAGAAATTTCTAATGTGTTAAAATTTTTAAATTTAATTTAAAAAATTTACTTTTGTGGAGAATTAATTGGGATTCTTATTTATGTTTGAACCTTGTGGAATTTAAATAATTTGGAGATTAGATGAATTACTGTGTGATTTGATTTTGAGGCTAAATTTATTTCCGTAGGGGATTTCCAATTGCGAGTTGAATATGCACTTTTTAAATGAATTAAAATTTTGGACTTTACTCTTTTGTTCTTTTTCTTTTTTAAAAGAATCATTTTGGGCTGTACTTAAAATATTTTTAAAACTGTGGTATTTTCAAATAATTTACTAAAATAGCTATTTTTTCAGAAAAGCCGACCCCTTTCAAATTGATCATTTTTTTCTTATTTATTTTTTAAATTAGATATTAATATTTATAATTAAAAATAATAATATCCAAATAATTAACCATATATAATTATAATTACACTGGATTAGCATCATCAATTGTTGTAAATTTTGATCCAGCCCATATAATTCTAAGAGAACTTCGGCTTTGGCTCCTGTTCTGTACTCTAGAGAGAAGAGTCTCTTTGTCTAATAAACTATCTTGTTTATCACCCCAAAATACCATCCAAAAGCTGAGTTTGCTTGTGGAAACACAAAGGATTGTTAGTGTGCAACAAAGTTCAGTATCTCTCTGTTCTTGTACAACATTGAAGAGATATTTGTACTCAGGTATGACCATTTCATTTATGTCAATAGTTAGAGTTAAATCAAAACTCCTCCCACACAGGATTAGCTTTAACATTGTCTGTCTTATGAATAAAGCAGATATACTTCTAAACATTTTAGCTTCAACTAAATGACTGAAAACTGTGTGTGCATGTGTGCATGCACATGTGACTAACTAAATGAGGTTGGAAAAACCTGAATTATGTTTTTGAAATTGAAACTGAAGGAGGTTACAGGTTTTTTTATCACAGATTTTGAAAAAAATAAGCTCTAAAGTAGCATACTGGTAAATAATATAATTTTAGAAACAATAAACAGCAGCAGCACCAGGTCTACTAGCAAACCATTATGCAACAAGGAATGGCAGAACTACCGAGAGAAGTGAGCATGGGAAAATGCAGTCAAATTCTTCTCAAGTTTGATAAACCCATCTGAGCTGACACCTTTAGTCTTCAAGAAATGGGAGTACCAATGAGCAGAAAGCTTTGGTTGCCTTTTTAAATCCGGGTCATCCAAGTCTATGTAGTATAGGCCAAAGCTTGATTCATAGCCATCCAATAACTCTAATACATCCAAGAAGGCCCATTGAAAATAGCCTCTTGTATTTGATCCATTCCTTCCAAAATTAGATTGGAGAAAGAGAAAAAGAAGGCGGAATTATGTCAGAGAAGTAAAAACCATATATCAATGCAAGGAAATATTTAGAAACTTATAATAATTCTCTCCAATGTATAAATTAGCTGATGACTTTTAGTCTTTAGTAAAAATAAATTTTGCTAGCTAACTTAGTTTTGAGGAAAACATAAAGGAATATACATATCAGATAATCCATCACTCCTGTTTTACAAGTGTATGAAATGGAATTAATTGTGATGATTATGTATACTAAATTGGTGTGACAACTAATTATACGCCACAACTTGAGACTTTAGGTGATAAATTTGTAAAATTTTCTGTTGGAAAATTAGACAACAGTGAGTTCAGTTTTATGAAATTTTATCTCCTCGCTGCATGTGTTGTGGCAGAAAAATATAAATATCTTGCTGTGTTATTTGTATTAGACAAGAGACAGTTAGAGAACTCTTTTGATGTATTAAGTTTTGGGTTCTGTTAGTATTTCACTATTTTGAGCCACTTTTATGTTCTCCCTAATTTGTGATGTGACCACTGAGATAGGATCAGGATGTTTAGAGTTGCAGACACTCAGATTATAGTGAAAGCAATATTTAAAAGAATTTTAGATTATTTAAAAGATTTAAACAGAAATCAATAGAAAATGGGCATACCTCAGTGCATCAAGCAAAGCCCCAATATGTCCATGCAAGTAGTTCACCCTTGGCTCATCTTCCAATGATGAATTGCGTCGTGTTCTCTGTCCTGCAAAAACATTACAACCAAGATTAAGTTTCTCCCTAACAAAAAAAGAAAAAAAAAATTAAGTTTCTCAATTAGAGGATCACATAAAATGAGAATAAAATTGGATTTTGAACTTATCTACCTGCTACCCTATTAGAGATATATATTAAACATATATTAGTCCAATGTAATAGGCCCAACATGAACAACAATCATAAGTTAGAACAAATGGTATTTCAGAGGGCAATGGAAGAAAATATGAAAGATTCAATTAGGGGTAAAACATTTGAAAGTGAGAGTAAAACAATTGTCGTTCTATCAAACATTTAGTTCATGGATATTGATTCTCTATGCAGGCTACCAATTGAATGTTGTTTCAGATAATGTATTATTAAATGCCACGTTGTGATGGTAGTCTGTATATTTCTATGTCCATCTATCAAGTCCATGTACCAAAACTAGCAACAGCTTTTACAAATATTAAAATTGAAGATAATGTAAAAGAAATTCTTCTCATTTGCTACTAAGTCTGTCAATAAAGGCTTATTATGCGCTCTTTAGTTACCTAATATTTTTGTTTCAAAATGAGGAAGCAAGATTCAGTTTTAATATAAAGAAACTTATATTATGAGGACTAAAATCATTAAAAGAAAATTGTGTGTTAAAAATAATATTTCTATCAAAATGCCCTCTAGCATTACTTTGATGAATTATTCTTCAGTTCCAAGGGAGGAAGAAGAACACATACAAACAAACTCTTTATGCATGAGGACACGTGTGTTTGTGTGAGAGAGAGAGAGAGAGACCATTCTCATGAATGTATATAGGAGGATTTCCATAAGCTTGCTTGAAATACTCCAGCAGTTCTTGCAAAGCCCAAGGCGTAGTTGGAATCTGAGTCAAATAGGCTAGTTAGTATTACACCGATATGACCTTCACAAGTAAACCATCTCTGCATTTTGTGCTCATGTTCTCACCTCATTTACAGATGTATCATTTTGAATAGCTGCACAGAAGGGAAAGTAGTATTCTACTTCAGTTTCATCTCTAAAGACGGTAACAAAATGGTGAATTTATTAAGGACCATCATGTATAAAACAATAGAATGAATCCCAGATTGGAAAATTCAACAATAGACAAAGAGAGTTGAATTGGTAAGCTAAGAAAGGCTATAAGGTAATCTGATCACTGGTGAAATTAGTCCCCATTTTGATGGGTCTATATATAATAAAACATACCTGACAAGTCTATTGCCATGTCTGCATCAAAGTCTCTGACCTCCATGTTTAGTTTGCTGGAGTCATCCTTGATGTAAAGCATGGCATAGTAATTTAATCCTAGAAAGTCAAATGAGCCCTTAACCAGATTTGATTCAAGATTGGTGAAGGCTGGAAGTCTTGAGCCTACATTTTTTTTCATTACATCGGGATAGTCTCCATAAACCAAGGGATCCGCATACCTGCAAGGCCAAGCAGATCATGATAGCCTAAAACATAATGAATTCCGAACCTGGCTTATATACGACTTATATTCCAAAAATTAAAAAATCAGATGTTTTCACATTAAAAAACAAGCACAAAAAACTAAAACAAAAGAATCTCAAAGTTTGTAATCACTACTTGCTTTAGGGTCATACCATATTCACATTACACTTCATAGATGCCACAATAAGATGACAACGTGCAACGTCAATTTGTTCGTGAATGTGTAACTTACCAACCAATCAGGAAGTCCTTGGCTCTTTGAGTGGCAATAACATCTTTAGTTTTGTTTGTTAGAGGATGAAGCCAGAAAGCAAAGAGATTGATTCCTATAAATCCATGCTGCTGGTCCTGCATTGCCCACACTCAATTTGTTCATAAATACGTTCCCAATTTTACTTTACCTTTTTTTTTTTCTTTTTTACATGGTATGTGTTATTCTAAAAATTTAGGACAAAGGCATAAAATTACTAAGAATAGGTTGCTTCTTTCTTCAGGCTGAAAAACCCAAGCATGATCTTCATTTTTGAACATCATATAGTTAAGGCATAACATTGATTAATTCATTAAATAGACCAAGCCACTTGAAATGAATAGCTTCTATAGTACCTGGTACTTTTCCTTGTATAATCTAGCAGCTGATGCATGCGCCAACAAGATATGATGAGTTGCCAAGTATGGCTCAGTTGAGGAGTTGCCTCTAGTGCAATTAATGCCAAATGGAGAAGAACAATGCCCAGGTGGTAAATATCCCCCATTGTAACTCCCAATAGTGAACACATTGGCCTCGTTCATAGTAGTCCAATGTAACACCCTGTCACCAAAATTCCTGAAGCAGACATCTGCATATGCAGTGAAGTCTTTCCTGCATCCACATCTAGATTATTAAATCACATTCCTTGCCAGGTTTTCTGCTTACCACACAGAATGTGGATACATACACTCAAGCATAATAGTTGTCTACAACAGACATGAAGGATGAGAACCATACACCATTTTTCGACTAAGCCATCCTCCATATTTGTCTTCCAGTGCTTGTGGGAAATCACTGTGATGTAATGTAACATGAGGTTGGATTCCTGCTTGATCAAGAAACAAATTAGCATACAGAAGGATTCAATCAATGCCAAGAAAATTGAACTATTGTCATTTATGATGGGAATGGACAGTAACCATTGCTGGATAGTTCATTGATAAGATTATTGTAATATTGTAGCCCCTTTGGATTGACACGTCCTCTTCCATCTGAAACATTAGAAAATAAGCAGCTTAAGCATGAGAAAAAAATACTAATCACTTCTTGTTCGGTTAATGAAAGAGATCTGTAATCATACTTGGAATAAGTCTTGACCATGAGATAGAAAATCTATAGGCCTCTAAACCTGTGTCCACCATGAGCTGGACATCATCCTGCAAGAGTGTGATCAACCATACTCCTATTACTAGATGGTTCAAATAAAATGGGCATGTAATTAGTTGGTTATGTCATGGGCCGTATAATTTGTTATCTATCAGGCAGAGCACAGCCAATCAAGGAATGAGTATTTGTCATGCAGAATACCTTCATTTTGTTATAATTAATTATGGTTTACCATTTGCTAATAACTTAAGTCTTGGGACAACTTATAATTTATCATGGTATTATAAAAAGTGGAGCTAAGTTTAAATCATGTTTCCACTCTATCTCAATTTTAAAAAGTTAAAAATACTACGTGTGCAAATATTGGTAATATATAGAGGATAAATACTGTTGCACACATCCTGTAACACACAAAGAATTAGTGTTAGACTTACCTCAAATACTTTTTTAACTGGACATGTCCTTTTATTTTAAATATACAATGGCAAGTGGTAATGAGTTTTAATTTCTATCTTTTATTTAGTTAGTGAGTGATATGGTAGTCTCTTAATAAAACAAAAGGAGATTCATTTTTAAAAAGTATTGAAAGTAAGTCAAACTCAAAGAACTATTGTACATACCTTGTATTTGTGATATTGATCACATGCTATGTCACCATTAGCTCCATGCATTTTCCCTGAAAATTTAAAATGTATTAATCCCCATAGTGGTTTTTCACTTCGTCACTAGTTGACTACATTATTTACTTCACTTCACTTTAATTATTATTGGTGACTTATTTATTGTGGTTACTTAACCGAAAGTAAATTTAAATTCATAATTGGTTAATGTGCAACGTTGGTTAATTTCCGCATTGTGTTAAAGATATTGGGTATATATCTATCTAATGGCCCAAAAGGCCCATTATTGTAAGTCCATGTAGAGCTAATACTAGTTCTTTTATATGTCTTACTAGAATTCATTGAAATCAACAATTAAGAACACAATAAAGATGTAGCCCCTCAAGTTTTATTGTATGTCAAGTTGAACTACATAACTCTTGTATTTTTTTTTTCTCTCTCTCTCTATTGCTTTTGCTTCTCTAAATTATTTAATCCTTGTCTTAATTTCAACAGGGTCTAAATAGACTTAGCTTAATTATATCTCATCTTAGTTCAAATTTGTCAATTCACGTGATATATAGTCATTCACTTCATATGGAATAGATGAGATTTTGATTTTCTAGCACTTGAAAAATGGGAATATTATAAGCACTAATAGTACTTTTGATATACTAATCAATTTGAATGCAAATAATCTCATTCATATTTAATAAACAAATACCAGGGAATAAACTATTTCATAAAAATGTAACTACTTATTAACCAAGTTAGTTTATATACTTATATTAGAACACTAATATTTACTTTTTGGGGGGAAAATGTTTAGAATATAACTTTAAAAGACAATACTAATTATAAACAAGCTTACCAGAATGGGAAAAAGAATCCCATATGCTAGGCCCCCTCCCATCTTCATTTGCTGCACCTTCAACCTTTCATATATAAACATTTTTTCAAGGATATGAAGTAATAAAGAGAATATTAATTATCTATTAGAAATCATCAATTCTTTACAACTTTTAGTAATGAAATAACCAAACAGATAGCACTATTTTTTTCCCCCTTTAATAAAGCTATGTTTAAGAAAAAATTGAAAAGAATGTATTAAACCATTAATTAATAAACAGACCTGATAAGCCGAGGTCCCAGAACCAAACACAAAGTCAGGTGGAAAGTCATCTCTACTAAATTTATCAACCCCTAGTACTTCAGTCACTGATATGTTTATCAGAAGAAATAGAAAGAAATAAAAGAGAATCAACATTTTTTTCCCAAAGCAATGCTTTGAAAGCATGCTTGTATATATTATCCTCTAGCTTGACCCAAATCAATGGCTTTAATTTATAGCCAGACAATGAGTGTATCCTAGTAGAAAATCAACATGCAAAGGATTGGTTCTGCATGCATAAGTATATTGAGAAGAGACAAACTTGTCCTTGTTGCTGACTTAGGATAATGGACGTTTTACAAATGTTAAAGGAAAGTTCAAAGGAAAGTTACAGAGTATATTGACACTTGCATTCGTGGAGTTTGTCAGTTTGTTTAGAGCCCGAAAACAATGGTTAACCAATTTTAAGGCCAAACAGCTTTTGGTTAAGTCATGAATAACACCAATATTGTAAAAAACAAAAATAAATGTGGTGGAAATATACCACATAATATGGTTCCAAAGTAAAAAAACACAAGGAGGGCTTGACCTTACCAACCCTGGAAGCAAAAATGAAACCACTAACCGAATTGAAGTTTTACAAAATAAAATTACCAAATTTTAAATTGCTACAATTTAGTAGTACTTGCTAATTTTACCCAACACAGTTTTGAATTCATGGACTCTTCAATTATCAAGTTTGTTGCATGTGAAACTTTGTCCACAACTTCAAACACTTTTGGTTTAGCATTTTAACTTTCGGAATATGCAACAACTTCAACACCACCCGTTTTGAATTTTCTTCAAGCTTGATCACCAATATAGACTTTTGAGAGCAAGAAGTAGTGTACCTTCAAGTTTACAATCAGTAGCTCTCTAAAAGTCTTTTTCACTTGCTCTAGGTTTTTCTTATATACTTTAAGCTTAGATGCATGAAACCGTAGTCACTTGATGGGTTGAATGGACTGAACTCACGATTTTCACCTAACACATTTTGATTGATCCAAAACGAGCTTGATTGATCTAAATCTTGGCTATTCGATCGATTGACTAGCTATCAAAAACTATCAAACTTATAGAAACTTGAATCTTTGATATGCTTGTCTAAAAAAATACACTTCCAAAGCAAATATAAGCCACTTTTGTTCATGATTTGCCAACCTAAAATATAGACTCAACAGTGTCATCTGCCTTGCTGCTTGTTATAAATTATAATATGTTGCTTGAATTTTAGGTGGATGCTATAATATGTGATATGAATTTGAGGTGCACCAAGTTCATATGTTATTTGTTACACAGAATCATTACTTAGAAATCCCACTCCTGTCCTGTGTGCCCGACATTGATTTTTTTTTTTTTTTCTTATGACATTGATTGTGCCATTTACCAACCTTTCGTCTTTTTTTATGATAAGGTATGTCAAACCTCACACACAAAAAGACGCGTGGCTTTCTGGTTGTTTTAGAAAGAGAGAGAGAAAAAAACAAATTTGGTCCTAGGCACATCAATTATTGGAGAATAAATTATTCTTGTGGAGTGTTAGCTGTGGTGAGAGAGACCCCTATGATTTGTATTTGGAGTTTTGAGTTTCATGGGATTTTTAGTGATGACTAATTCTATGATATATTTATTTGTAATTGCTGGTTAATATTCCATTGTAATGTATACAGTATGGTTGTATTACACACAGCAAAATTGAAGGGTAAATAAAGTGTTATGTTTAAAATTTTAGAGGTTTTTTTTTTTTTTTTTTCAGTGAGAAACCACATAGAGGTTTTGTATAGTTTCTCCTTTCTTTTTTTCTTTTTTCCCCGGAATTCAGTTGACAATTAGGCTAGCTCCATATAACTATGTGTGCATGCCGAGTAACTTTTCTCCTCAATCTTCTCATCCATGTCAACCATGATATCTACATTCCTCAATATTCAATCCACCCAACTACCATTTTCCCAAGGATTTTAACATTTAATTGCTTATGTGCTTCAATGCACCCAACTACCTTTTTCCCAAGGATTTTAACATTTATAATTGCTTATGTGCCTTATCGTGGGTCGATTCAACGTCAGATAATCTTTCCTTTGTGGCTAAAACCAAGCATTCATTTCACCTTACTAAGAGCATTCGCATCAATGGATGCAAATTTTTTTCCATTTTACACGTTTAAAACTTACTTTTTCTATTTTACACATTTATTTTTACAAGACACCCACATCAGTTTGTCTATTTTACACATTTATTCAATAAAATATACATTATTTTACATTTTTTTTTATTATTTTCTCACTTATGGCCTCTCTCTCTCTCTCTCAGACCCAACCACCATATCATCACCCAGCCACCATTAAGCCGAAACCCAAATCAAGCCGAAACCCAGACCCATTCTCATGGTTGAAGAAAGAAGAACGAAAAAATGAAGACCCATTCCTCCTGCAGCTGCAAAGACCCATTCTCATGGTTGATCAAGCCGAAACCCAGACCCATTCTCATGGTTGATCGAAGCCTCCTTCGACTCTCGCTTGAAGAAAGAAGAACGAAAAAAATGCTTGAAGACCCATTCCTCCTACGGCTGCGAAGACCCATTCCTCTGAAAAAATGCTTGAAGAAAGAAGAGCTTACAGATGAGTGGTTGAAGCAGAGAGTGAATGAGGAGTGAGAGAAACGAAAACCAACAGAGACAAGAGAGAGAGAGAGAGAAAAAATTAATAAAAAAATAAATACACGAGCTACAGTACCTGTGTAAATTTACACGGGTACTGTAGTTCGGGGATAATTTTACACGATTTTAAAAGATTTTAAACGGACTGATGTGGGCTATTTTTGAACAAAAATGTGTAAATTTGAGCATTTTTTCTATTATACACACTTATACACAGATTGATGTGAATGCTTTAATTAGTAGTTATCCAATTTGAAAAATAAATTTAAGTCAACCACAAAGATCGAGGCAAACCTTAACCCCCTAAGCAAAAGCACTCAGACTAGAGAAAGCACACTTTTAGTAGATAGCAAGCTATGACTAGCAATGCAGAGAAATCAATACTAACAGAGGTTTTTTTTAAAAAAAGACCACACACACATGAATAACTGGAGAGAAAACATCATGAGAACAAGGGGAAAAAGCATCAGTGTGCCCTGCCTACGTCACCTAGATTTCAAAAGCATACTATCAAAGGCCAAACACATACGTCTGATTATGTAACAAAACCCTATTTGCCCAGAGATGCATTAACAACAAATTAAGAAAATCAGTTAACTTTATTTTCAAAAAAAAGGGAGTTTTTTTTTTTTTTTTAATACAAAATAGTAGTTACTATCAACTATAACTATTTTGTTTATTTGCAATGGGGCAAATGAAGCTTCCAAGCAACAAAAAAATCTTTTACGACAAGAAGCAACTTGCCAGTATAAGTTTGGCCAGTTTCTTCTAGTGACATCCAGACTACTTAATAGTTATTTAAAAATACATATGACAAATTGACAATTAAATAAAACAAAGTCATCCAGGCTACTTTAAAGTGTTTCTTTTGAGGTCTTTTACTACATTGCTTTTGTTTGAAGTGCCTGCAAAGATGGGGAACTTTACAAATAAAAAGCATCAGTATCTTAACATGAATACTCTCACCCAAAAAAGAAGAGCTTATGACAGAAAATGGAAAACTGAGGACTACAATTGATAAGAAGCACTCAGAAAGGACATATCATACAGGAATCCTATCGGCTTCACTAAACTTGTAAGACCTTTTGCATTCAGATATCAGCAAAACCTGACCTAACAAAATAATTTTGGCACTAAAGGAGTAGAATCCAAGTCTTTAATCACATACAGTAAGCCCACCGAAAAGTTCCCAGTGTTAATACGCTGTCCTAACTGGCATGAGCAGAAGAGACGACTACTGGAAGAGTATCTTCAAGTAAGACTCTGGCACCCATCGAGCCATCTGAGGCAGAAGTAGCTCGCTCTGTGAGGGGGACTTCTTTACTACCCTCCTTCATGCGAACAACTTGAGCAAAACTCTTTGACATCTGCTTGATAAAATCACCGGATAAAGCAACAGCATTTCTGTGCTCATTGTCTCCAACTACTCCGACAGCCATCAGGCCAGCTTGCTGTCTGACCTTCCTTTCTTGCATGGCTTTCTGCCGCTCTTCATAGTTTTTAACAGATTAGAATCTTTTAAATCCACGTTGAAGTCTATTAACATTATTACATGTAGAACACTATAATGAACCTCAGTCTGAAAGATAAGATTGAGGTCATATGACAAGTAGGAAAGAAGCAACAAAACAAAATTTAATCTGGGAAATCATCTACAATCTAAAGTATTAAAATTTCCTTCCATTGTAACTTCTTTTTCTAATTTCATTTTTGGAGCGGTTATGTCAATTTTTATAGAGATACTCAATAGCTGGGTGTGGAATCAGGAAAACATCCTCTATAGGATGAATGGAAATCAAATTGCAGAAAAGAAAAAAAAAATTATGAAAAGCCATATGAGAGTATGATTTGGAATTACACTGTAATACACAAGGCTATTGTGGCAGAATGTGGCAAATTTTGAATAGATTATTGAAATATCTATTGGTAGGAATAGTGAAAAGTACCATAATGCACAAAGTAATGGTTTGGCAAAGTTTGAAATAATCAACCAATGCATTGATAGAATTAACTAAAACTATAGAAAAGTTTCAACTTTTCTTCCTGTTTCTAGATGAAATATTGCTCATTCTTTCTTTGGGCATACTTTTCTAGTACAGAGCTTGCATTAGGTTGGTCATCCAATTGAGGAAATCTGACATGACTAGTATCTCTCTGCAGGTCAACAAACAAGACGTAATTCAACACTGGAAGACTGGCCTAGGGTAAAATATTTGCATGGATATATTGGCAGTTTGCTTGATGCATTGAGGTATGTCTGTAGGCCTTAAATAAACCTAACACATGATGATGTGAGAGTCTTGTCATAATTTTCTTTGATTTGTTTGCAGTCCTTGACAGAAATTTCTATTTGCTGTTAGGTTTATTTGCCAAGTTAATTTCGGAAGATAATTAGCATACCAGTGGTTCATGATTTGATGATTCCATCTCACATATATACTAAATTCAAAAATAAGATTAATGTAGATGTTATGACCTAATATTTGTATTATCTTTTTTGGAAAGAGAGTTTGATGTGACTAATTAGTGCTACAAAAATTAATCAAATGGAATTAGTTGCTTCACTTGATCAATTAAAAGGGTACCATGATATGTAGATTCCAATGATCTCATTTAGTAAAGTCTCTCATTGTCAAATAAACCAATATGAGATGGATGCTATATGTTTCAAAGTCTATTATACCTACAAAAAAAATCATATGATAGGTCTTAATTATATTTCTGGTTGTTTCTTTTTAATTAATACATAGTTACTAAAATTTGATGTGATTACTTTTATCTCACCATTCTTAAAATCTTGGAAGGAATGGATCAAATACAAGAGGTTATTTTACATGGTCTTTCTTGGATTTATTTGAAATGTTGGATGGCTATGAATCAAGCTACGGCCTATACTTCGTGGATTTGGATGACCCGGATTTAAAAAGACAACCTAAGCTCTCTGCTCATTGGTACTCCAATTTCTAGATCTTGAAGGAGAAAAACATCAGTTCTGATGGATATATTGAACTTCAGAGGAATATCTCTGCAGTTTCTCCTTATTTACTTGAGTAGATTAAGCCATGTACATGTACTTTGTATAATGGTTTGTTTATTATTCTTTTTCTCTTTTTTTTTTTTCCTTTTGTCAAAGTATATGAACCAACGGTGTGCTGCTTTGTAGCAATTTTTCAAAAATGGTATATAGATATCTTTGATGTTCTTCAATATATTTAAGTGGGACAGATAGAGGCCCTTTCTGATATTGCGGACAATTTCAAGGACAACAACTATTCACTTCTTCAAAAGTCATCTATTTTGATACGTGGAGCGCTCTAGTACAATGCATTACAGAAGACCTTCTCCATGTGCGTTTGGCTAACTTATATTTTGGTAGCTTATTTATCAGGGAGTATTGGATTGAATGAAATATGCAAATGAACCAAAATGGGTTGAAAGTATGAACTTTTTTATATTTTCTTGTGCGGTTTCTCAGAAACTGAAAATGGCAACGCTGGGTAGTGCAAGGGAGGATGACCAACTCTTGTGAGTTCTTGTTTTGGTCCAAAAAAATACAGGCTTATTTTATGGTGCTTTTGTTGCTAAATAAAATTTTTGGACAAAATTTATCACTTTTGGCAAACCATGGTTCACATAAGTCTACTGCTAATACCATTTTTATTATGCATCAATCAAATAAACCAAGTCAAAAATTATGAAAAAAAAAAAAATATATATATATATATATATATATCTAAAATTTTTCTTCTCACTTGAATTACTGTTTCATTTAATAAAAATATTGAGGTAAATTCCATTAACATACTCTGAGATTTTGACTAATGCCAACCAAGTTCAAAACTTTTCAAAACTATCCAGTTTGGCTCTTAAAGCCAACTTAGTTACTAAAGTGTTGTTTGAATTTTGAGATCTCAAAATCCGTGGGCTCCACACGCATGAAGTTTGTTTGGCTTTTTTTTGCGGGTGAGAACTCAGTTAACAAATCTGAAAATTTTGAGATATGAGTTATCAAAGTAGGAAACTTCGGAGAACAAAGTTTCTCTCCAAACTAGTTTGGAGAGAAATTCTTCAAACTTATCATATATTTTTATATTGAGTGTGAAATTTGAAAATCTAACCACTAGATTGCATATTCTTATTATATCCTTCATGCTTGCAAAATTTCAAGAAAATCAAAAATCAATTACTATGTCATCAAACAAATGTTAAAATTTCAAGTTTTTGTAATATAAAATTGTGTATAAAAAATAAGTTCATAGATCGAATAGTAAATAACATCCGAATTGAACAAAATTTGACATGCATATTAAAAACATAGGGAACATAAAATTCAACGGTTAGATTTTCAAGATTCACACCTAAAAAAAGAAATATATGATAAGTTTGAAGGGTTTCTCTCCAAACTAGTTTGGAGAGAAACTTTGTTCTGGGCTTGTTTTCATTTTTTTGAGTTTTGAGATTTGTTAACCCATGGCAATTTTCGTAATTATTCAGCACAACTGGGCCCCACGATCAGAGTGTTGTCCCATCAGTCTCAGCTTTACTCCTTCCAACGGTCATAAATCACTTTTCTACACAACCATCTTTTTCCTTTTTTTCATTCTTCATTTTCTTCTAAAGAAACTCCCAAATCCACTGCAAAAGCTCCTCCCAGTCCGGTCTTGCATAGCCATTTGAAGGAGAAATTTGGAGCTGAAGGAAATCTCCATCTGACGTGCTCCTCTGTAGTGGTGTGTTTTGGATACTCTTTTATTTTATTTTGCAAGAGCATCAATAGTAAAGTAAACATAAAACAAACTAGAATCTACAGTTAGATGAACTCATCAATCTACAATACTACTTGATACAGAACAAGTAATGAATTTCATGTCAACAATCAACTTAATTCCTTTGCCATTTTCTCACCCATTTATTTCCTCAACAACAACACCCATATGATTTGTAAATTCCAATCTCTACCCAGTACTCCCTTCCCACATGAAATCCCAACCGAAACCTTAAAATTTGAAACAATACCACATCCCAAAAAAAAAAAAAAAAGTTCATTTTTTCCCTAAAATTTCAAAAAAGATGTGGGAAAAATTCATACACTAGTCTTGGTAATTTTCCTTTGGAGCCGTCGGATTCCTCTTGATGTGAATGCTACCGCCGTCGGATTCATACACTACTGTCAGAATACTCTCTGTTTCTCTTTGTTACAAACTTTCAGCCTCATTATCAAAGCTCCAGTGCCGTCGTTCACCGAAAACCCCAGAAAATCAGCAGAGAAAAAAAAAAAAAAAGCAATAATGCGCAAGCAACAGAGACAAAGAAAGGGGCATGAACAACAAAAGAAAAAACAGAGCACAACCAACAAAAAAAAAAAAAAAAAAAAAAAAAAAAAAAAAAAAAACGAAGGGGAGAGGCAAAGAAAAAAACAGAGCACAACCATCGGCGTCGCAGGTCCAGACCGTGATTTTCGTCGCTGGGTTCGCGGAGGGGTTTGGGAGAATAACAGGGGAAAAACGAAGAGAAAATCATTGAAAAACGAAGGGAGAAAAAGGGGGAAAAACAAAGAGACAATCACAGGAAAACAAAGGGGAAAGGCAGAGAAAGATAGTAAGGGGAAAAAGAAAAAAAAGGAAAGAGGAAAGTCTCTGACATGGGTCAGTGTGTGGGTTCCTTTTTTTAGATTTTTATGGTTGAAACCATAACTGAGTTATATGGGGATTTTTTAAAAATTAACTACAAAACCCAAACAATATTATTAGTTAGGCAACGTTTCAAACATATTGCGTTTCAAACATATTGCATTTCTAACAATTCGACTTCAAAGGAGTCGATTTTACTGTTCATATTGCCTATTTTTGCGTTACGTAAGTAAAGAAATCGAGTCCATTATATTCATTTTTTATACATAGAAATCAACCTCAGAAAACGACTCTAATGGAGTCGTTTTCTTTGTATTGAAAACGACTCCACTGGAGTCATTTTCTTTGTCCAAAAAACCCCCCACCGATGAACCCAGAAGACCCATGCGCCAAAAAACCCACAGAAGAACCCAGTGAACCCAGCAAACGAACCCAGCAACACCGAACGTAGGCGCCGACGAACGCAGGCGCCGACGAACCCAAGCGCCGATGAGCGTGTTCTTCTCCTCCACTAATCCGATCCGAGCGTTGCTCATCGGGGTTTGGTGAATCGGTGTTGCTGGGTTCGTCGGGGTTTGGTGGGTTCGTCGGTCAGAATCGGTGTTGCTGGGTTGCTGGGTTCGTCGAGGTTTGGTGAATCGGTGTTGCTGGGTTCGTCGGTCAGAATCGGTGCCTGGGTTTGTCGGCAAGAAACCCAGGCGCCTGAGTTTGTTCGTCGTTCTCGGTGACTGGTTTTTACAGAACGAAGAACGAAGTTTGGTGTTGCTCGTTGGTCACGGTGACTGGGTATTGCTCGTCGGGGTTTTGCTGGGTTCTTCTGTTGCATGGGTTCTTCTGTCGCTGGGTTCTCAGCGGAGGAGCTGGTGGGTTTTTGGGGAAATCGACTTCAGTGGAGTCGTCTTTAATACAAAGAAAACGACTCCACTGGAGTCGTTTTCTTTGTATTAAAGACGACTCCACTGAAGTCGATTTCTATGTATAAAAAATGAGTATAATGAAATCGATTTCTTTATCTACGTGGCACAAAAATAAGTAATATGAACAGTAAAATCGACTCCTCTGAAGTCGAATTGTTAAAAATGCAATATGTTTGAAATGTTGCCTAACTAATAATATTGTTTGGATTTTATAGTTATTTTATAAAAAAATCTAGTTATATGTGACAAACAGGTGCGTGTAGAAAATTGGGTTATTTTGAGTAACGAGTGATGAGTGATTAGTGATGAAAATTAAGTGATGAAAAAAAAAAAAAAAAAAAAAAAAAAAACCAAACAGGACCTAAACAGTCAGTTTTTTTTTTCTCAACTGTTTTAAGGATTAAACTGGTTTTAGAGACTAAATTGATTAGTTTTGAAAAGTTTTAAACTTGGTTGGAATTAGCCCAAATGGAATTTACCCAATATATAGATATAGAGTTTTTTTTTTTTTTTTTTTCAAGAGTACTAGATATAGAGTACTTGGTTGCAGTTAATCCAAGTAGAGGCTTCTAATACCAAGCATAGAGTGCAATTCAATCCTGTCTTTAAAGCTGGCCATAAATTAAAGATGTGTATGCGGAAGGACCGTAGGACTCATGAATGGACAAACCCAATAAGATTCTTTTTTTAAAGGAATCCAATAGGCATCTAAAACTATGTTGCGTACGTTCTTCAACGACATATATGTATAGAGAGAGAGAGAGAGAGAGAGAGAGAGAGAGAGTACCGTGAGGCTCCTACTAAAACAGTAGGAAAATGTTAAGGCTAGTTTTGCTGACAAGTTTAGCAGCACTAGTTTTAGGCACTGATACATTTAGCAGAGATGATTTCCCACCTGACTTTGTGTTTGGTGCTGCTTCCTCAGCTTATCAGGTAATCACTTAAATTCCTTTTGGTTCTTTTTATGTGTTAATGATATATATATTTTTTGGTTTACTCATTCTAATGTAAAATAACAAGTAAACATCTTCTTCTTTTTTTATTATTATTTATATTTTTTGTTTCTTCAATCGTTTGTGAAAGGTTGAAGGTGCAGCAAACGTAGATGGGAGGACCCCCAGCATATGGGATACATTTGCCCACGCAGGTCAGCACATGTTAATATATATTTTTATATTCAAATATTGTTATGTTTTATATTGAAAAGTAAGGTGAAAATATTTCTTTGTCGACAAACATTATTTACAAAAGTTTATGCATACGTTAAAGCACTTTAGGAATTGACAATTACTTCCAAAAACAGATTTTCTTAAAATCCAAACTTTCTCAATTCAAACAAAAATAATTGCCTATCAACATTTATAAATCAAGGAAAAAAAAATGAAACAAACACTTTTAGGACCCACCAAATTCAAGAGAGAGGGAGCTTGTGACGGGGAATCCGATCACCAAAATGTATCAACCTAAAACAAAACTGCAAGAGAGAATAAGAAATTCACCACAAATGTGGCAAAAACAATAATAAATCCACCAAAAAAAATCAATAAAGAGAGAGGAAAAGAAAATTTTCCTTTTTTGTTTTGGGAAGGAAATGGAATGGACAGGAGAGAGGTATAGACGAAGTAATAGGAAATTTATAGAAAAGAAGATGGGGGAGAAGAAGAGTCAAGATAGGGAGATAAAGAGTTGGAGGAACAAGGGGAAGAATAAGAGTTAAGAAAGTGAGAAAAGTTGGAAGACTAAACAAAAAATTAATTACTAAACCTACATTATTATATGCAGCATAGATAACATTTTTTTTATTATTAAATATTACCAAAAAAGAGGAAAAATTGTTGGTAAAAGGAGTGGAGTGGCTGATGACATGTTGGAATAGAAGTTTTGCAAAAGTAAAAGGAAAAACAAATAGTCTAAGGACAAAGTTTAGCTACAAAATCAATTGTAGCCTTAGGCTACAAACTCACTTAATATCTTTTTATTGGAGGTAAATTTTGACAAATCTACCATTAGATTGTATCTTTTTCTTATATTCTACATGTTTGCAAAATTTCAAGAAAATTAAAGATCACTAGCTGTGTCATCAATAAATTTTTAAATTGCAAGTTTTTGTAATTTAAAATTATGCATAAAATATAAGATTTTAGATTATATAGTAAATGATATCCGATTGACACAAAAATTGACATGTACATTAAGAGTGTAAAGAATATGTAATTCATCGGTTAGATTTTCAAAATATGCAGTATTATTTATTTTATTGAGTGAGTTTGTAGCCCAAATGCTACAACTAATTTTGTAGCTAAACTTTGTCCATAGCCTAATGTGTCCAAGAAAAATGAACTCTAATACATTATCCTTTATTTTAAAGCTTGGGGCTCCCTAGGAGGAACTTATAGTTATATATTTATGAAGATGAGAGCTACATTTTGTTTTTTTTATCTTTTTATCTATGAAGAACAAAAGTACAATTTGTCTTTTTCGTCAGGCTTAATTAGCTTCTCTGTCTGTCTCTCTTTTGGGTGAGTAATCTCTCTTACACAACTCATCTTGTAAGTAACTTAAGGCATGAACAAGCGCAGCGGAAGGGGGGGCTTGTTTGGTTTAAAGTACATTAAGAACCCGGTTACAAGACCTGATACAAACTGTCATTGTGAAAATTTTAACACATGGAAATATATACATCACATTGTTATGAGAGAAAGTCATAAGATGTAACTAATAATTCTATCAATTAAAAAAATAATCTAAAATGATAGTTGTAAGTGTAATTGATTTGATCCTTGAACAACATAAAGCTTGGTGAAATATACTAATTAGTAAAAGAATGATCATTGGTCTGATGGGCTTAACTATGTAAGACTTATTACTAGCCTGCTTCTTGTCAAAAAACCATGCCTTTTTGTCAGAACTTAAAAATGGAATGATTCGGTTGCACTTGTGGTGGCGGCATAGAAGAAAAAGCAAGCCTCTTTCCTCAAATGGACTTGTCCATTATAAGTTGAGAAATATCTGTCTATATCTGAGAATCGGCTGCCTAATTGGCCCAACTCATATTTCAGGTAATATGCATGGAGCTAGTGGGGACATAGCATGTGATGGGTACCATAAATACAAGGTCAGTCTATGTAAGGAGCCTTTCTTAAAGGTCTTTTACCATAAATACCAATCACATATTGAGCTCAATTAATCATCTTTTGGTTTACACATGAAGCTAACGATTCTCTCTATCTGATATTTCTTGTAACAACTATATGGTTATGTCCTGACCAAGCAAGCATAATCAACTGTCAAAAACACACCTTATAATCTTATATGTATGACTACGTTCGTTTAATTCTGCAGGAGGATGTTCAGCTCATGAAAGATATGGGTTTAGAAGCCTATAGGTTTTCCATATCATGGTCACGGCTTATCCCAAGTATGATCACATAACTGTCACTCACTTTAACTAAACAAAAAATAAGTTATTTCTAGTTGTTTCTCTCATGCTTAAACTTCTGATGGTCTAACTTTTAGGTGGAAGAGGAGCAGTTAATCCAAAGGGTTTGCAATATTACAACAATCTCATCAATGAGCTAATCAGCCATGGTTATAGCCAGCGTCCATCATTGATGTTGATATTGCCATTTTCTTAACAATGCAGGCATTTTTTTTTTTTTCCAACAAGGAAGAAAAAAAGTACTTCCAAGAAGCTAATATAAAAATGAGTTTCCTCTAGTTGAGATTCTTCTCCTCTTGATTGCACACAGGAATACAACCACATGTTACATTACACCACTTTGATCTTCCTCAAGCACTTGAAGACGAGTATGGAGGATGGGTTAGTCGGAAGATTGTGTATGGTTCCCCACCCTTTTCCATCATGCGCCACTTTCACTTAAAAGTATATACATTTCCTTCACTTAGCATAAATCATTGCTAGGAGTGTGAATTAATAATTAGATCTGGATGCAGGAAAGACTTCACAGCATATGCAGATGTGTGCTTCAGAAAGTTTGGTGACAGGGTTTCATATTGGACTACTATGAATGAGGCCAATATGTTCGTGCTTGGGGGTTACGATCTTGGAAGTCTGCCTCCTCAGCGATGTTCACCTCCATATGGAGTTAACTGCTCTACAGGCAACTCCTCGACTGAGCCGTACATGGTAGCTCATCATATCCTACTGGCACATGCTTTAGCTGCTAGATTGTACAAGAAAAGATACCAGGTATGATTCAATCTGTTCATTGTCAGCATTTTGACCAATGTAGCAAATATACAAATTGCCCTATTATTTGACGTTCAAGGACAAGCATCATGCTTGATCATCCCAGCATGTTTAAAAATTCACTACTTTTCATTTAGGCCATCATTTTTCATTTGAGAAACATGAATTTGAATGTTATGACTATATGTATATATATATATATATATATATATATCAAAGTGCCAATTTAGAGAAACTGTGGGCGATGCAGGACAAGCAGCATGGTGTTATAGGGCTGAATGTCTTTTCCTTTTGGTTTGTTCCTCGAACAAACAGTACTGAAGATAAAATTGCCACTCAAAGAGCCCACGACTTTTACTTGGGTTGGTAAGTTCCAATTTCATGTATGAACTGGTATCTGTTTTCTCTTCGACTTTCGTCATTTTAGTCTGGAATCAACCAATTCTAATGTCTTCTCATGTCCAATTTCCTTTAGTAATTTGCAAATGAATTGGATCTCAAAATTTATTCAAGCTTTTGGCAACCATTCCTTGCTTTGTGCTGTAGGTTTGTGAATCCCTTGGTATTTGGAGACTATCCTCAGACCATGAAAAAGATTGTAGGCTCTAGACTTCCATCCTTTTCCTGTGCTGAATCCAGTCAGGTTAAGGGTTCATTTGACTTCATTGGAGTAAATCATTATATCACAATGTATGTCAAGGACAACCCGAGCAGCGTAAGTACAGAAGATAGAGATGTTATGGCAGACATGGCGGTACAGTTAACAAGTATGTTTTTGACACATTGTTGGGATTTTAGTGGAATAGGTTGATAATGATGGACAAATGAAACAAAAATTATTAACTTTAAAACTATTTTTAGCTTGGATTTCATTACTTTGTTTTAGTTTGATTGAGCTTACAAAGTCAATTCTGATCACCCATCTATGTATTAGCCTTCATTCTAATATTTGTTTATGGTGTCCTGTATTTCTTGACACGTGAAGTCTTGGCCAATGTAACCTGTGTGTTAAGCAGTTGTAGCTATGCTCATCTAATTTAGATATGGAATTAAAATAACTCACTAATTTTTTGGTTGTGGCAGGGATTCGAAATGATACATCGACATTTGAGGTGAGAGGCTGAACATAAAAATTTAAGGCTAGTTTACTTTTACTGGTTATTTCAGTGCATTACTAATCAATTTGTTTGACTTAGTTTGCAATCGTACCCTGGGGTCTGCAAGGAATCCTGGAGTATATCAAGCAAGTTTATGGCAACCCTCCTGTTTACATTCATGAAAATGGTCTCTCTCTCTCTCTCTCTCTCTCTCTCTCTCTCTCTCTCTCTCTCTCTCTCTCTCTCTCTGTGTGCGCGCGCATCACTCCTTTAACTGTGAAAATTTGTTAATAGTAGCAGTATTGATAATTTCAGCTGCAATGCAGTATTATAATTTGTAAGGCATGATAATTTGCTTTTGTTTTGTCAAAATAGTTCTCTACAAGAATTTTAGTGTTAGTGCATTTGACCATAGATTCCACATTGAGAATTTGATCATAGTTTCACTTAAAAAGGATCAATGATAAATATTACTAAACTATAACGTGACAGCAAAATCAATTGTCAAAGTATATTTTCGCAAGCTGTAGACTTGCATTGCAAATAAATAAATCTTTATAAAGTATAAACATTTCCTTCCATTTTAACTTCTTTTTTAATTTTATTTTTGGAGCAGTTATGTCAATTTTTATAAAGAAACTCAGTAGCTGGATGTAGAATCATGGAAACATCATCTAAGGGATGAATGGAAATCAAATTGGAGCCCAAAAAGAAAAAAAAAAAAAAAAGGAAGAAGAAAGAAGAAAGAAAAAGAACCAAAAAAAAAATGCCACTATGAGAGTATGATTTGGATGTATGCTGCAATACACAGGGCAACCGTGGCAGAATGTGACAAATATTTAATAGATTATTGATATATCTATTGGTAGGCATATTTAAAGTATCATAATGCACAACTTAATGGTTCGTAACAGTTTGAAATAATCAACCAATTCATTGATAGAATAACTAAAATTTATAGAAAAGTTTCAAATTTTCTTCACGTTGCTAGTTGAAATATTGCCCATTCTTCCTTTGGGTGAACTCTTCTAGCATAGAGCTTGCATTAGGTTGGTACTTCATCTAATTGAGGAAATCTGACTTGACATACATCTCTCTGCAGGTCAACGAACAAGACGTAATTCAACACTGGAAGACTGGCCTAGGGTAAAATATTTGCATGGATACATAGGCGGTTTGCTTGATGCAGTGAGGTATGTTTGTAGACCTTATATAAACCTAATACATGATGTGAGAGTCTTGTCATAATTGTATTTGAGTTGTATGCATTCCTTGACATCTTATACTAAAATTTCTATTTGCTCTTAAGTTTATTTGGCAATCTAATTTTGATAGATAATTAGCAAGGCATAGTGACTCCCGATTTGATAATTCCGTTTCACACATTTACTGAATTAAAAACTAAGAATATTGCCTATGTTATGTACTAATATGTGTATTATCTTTTCCTGAAAGAGACCTAGATGTGACTAATTATTGCTAATTTATCAAATAAATTAGTTGCTTCACTAGATGTATTAAAAGGGTGTCATGATATGTGGATTCCATACATCTCATCCAGTAAAGTCTCTTATTGTAAAAACAAATATATATATATATATATATATATATATATATATATATATATTATATGATAGGTCTTAATTATATTTCTGGTTGTTTCTTTTTAATTGGTACGTAGTTACCAACATTTGATGTGATTACTTTTCTCTTATTACTCTTAAAATCTTGGAAGGAATGGATCAAATACAAGAGGTTATTTTACATGGTCCTTCTTGGATTTATTTGAAGTGGCGGATGGCTATGAATCAAGCTATGGCCTATACTTCGTGGATTTGGATGACCCGGATTTAAAAAGACAACCTAAGCTCTCTGCTCATTGGTACTCCAATTTCTTGAAGGGAAAAAACATCAGTTCAGATGGATATATTGAACTTCAGAAGAATTTATCTGCAGTTTCTACCAACTTTCAGTAGAATCTGCTTTCTACATATACTTTATAACAGTTTCGTGTAATATTCTTCTTGTTTATTATTTTTGTCAAAGCATATGAATAAGCAGTGTTCTGCTTTGTAGCAATTTTTCATTTTTATACTATAATATTTCAATTTCTTTAATGTTCAATATAATTAGTGAGAGAGACAGAGGCCCTCTATAATATTGCTGAAGATTTTAAAGACACTATTCACTTCTTCAAAATCCATCTACTACGATAAGTGGAGATCACTTGGAGCCTTTTTTCTGCTTGTGTGTTTGGCTAGCATATATTTTGGAATGGAATGCTATTTTAGGGGAAAAAATATTTACAAATTAGAGGGCAAAAATATCATATATGGCACTAAATAGAAATTCATTAAAACAAATTATCTATCAAATTTGTCCATTCTGTCTAAACATTCCCACCAAACAAATAAGGAAAAAAAAGGAGAGAGAAGGGTGCAATTTTTTTGTGATCTTGATCATGACATGATTCCTTAATCAAATCACTGACAAATTATCCAAACTCATATTCTCTTTCTAATCTTCTCGACAACAATATAGAATGGTATCCTCTTATCAAAAAAATATAAATGGTATCCTTTTGAACCAAGGAAAAAAAGAAGAAGATTCATGATCAATTTCTTCAATTATACCAAAGGAGTTGGAGACAGTTATATAAGCTCATATAAACCTTAGCTGACCCTAGTGGAGGCTTAAGCAAGTGCCACCAACCCAACATACAGTATGCCAGTCATGCCTTAATTTTAGAACAGGACAAAATCACTCATGCACACCATTTACTTGTTATGGTCTCTAACAACCTGAATAACTTAGAGCAGAACAATCTATCATGGTATTACTATTTCCTGACTCCTCTCTAGCTAATCAACCATAATTTACTTGCCTGCACCATGCTTCATCTTCCACAAATATAACTTAAGAAGAGAATAAAACAAGATCTTTTTTGTTGGATCACAATAATAAATTTCCTTTCTTATTCTCTTGAGCTCTCTGCTTCAAGTGAATCTAGCTAATATGCCGGAACTGCATATTCTTAACAGAAAGGGAGTGTGATGATCTAATTGTGATAACTTTTCCAATAATAAAATGCAAAGGCTAAAACATCAAAACCAACTATATTAAATGTCAAACAAGAGTTGATTAGATCAGTTTCTAATCCTTTTCACATCTTGAAGATTTACAAATGAAGTATATGGGCATTTACATACCAAAAAAAAAAAAAAATGTAGATGAGTATGTAAAAAGGGTCCACTGATTATATATATAGTATTTACAACTTGAAACACCCCACAACCCCACCCCATTAGTAGCCTTGCTCCAAAATTGTTTTCTTTCACATTTGCCTTTCTCTTTATTCTCTTCTCGATGCAGAGGTAAAGGCAGGAAAACACCCCCAAAAAAAAAGAGCGTAATTTACACTACATGCTACATAAAACAGCAATTAAACCTTAGTCCCAAATTTTTTTGATACAATGATGCTACATGCAACACGCTTCACTTAATAAAATGTCTAGTAAACTTTACTAGAAACTCCAAAATCTGTCATGATACATCTAGGTCATGTACCTCAACTTTAACTACTTTGATCTGATGAAGCACCATGCTTACTCAGCTTCGTCAAGATGTATGCCATGGCAACTTTAGCACCCAGGCTAGAGTGACCACGAGAAAGGCAGATTGCACCCCCAAGAAGAAGTAAACCATTGGCTAGCAATTTCCTTGAAGGCCTCTTAGAGATTTTCCTCTCTTTGGCTTCACCAGTTTGCCCGCGAAAGGCAGTTGCACTGGTAGATTCAGAAGAGGTCCTGTTCATGGTATCTAATCCAGGTGGCACCTGTGTGGAGGAAATTGTTAACCATAAACACAAGCAAAACAATTGATATGTAGTAATCCCCTAAAATTACTGAAACCATTAGTTCTCTGTCCCACCAATGCATAGTGGTAGGCCAATGTTTCAACTAAGATTTGCTCAACGCTGTCAAAATCACAATTTTTGATTATCTATTGACATTTTTGATGAACATCACAACATTGTAAAACAACTATGATTTTCACAATGTTCAGTTTAGAGGCCATAAAGCATCACATGGAGACTAACCAACTTTCTGGTGAATCTAACATAAAAATACAAAGATGGCCGCAGAATATCCTAGTAGTCCAAGAGCTTTAACCTCAACAAATACTTTAAATAACAACCAAAGAATACAAGAAATCAGTGAAATGTGAATGGACAGTACCAACCTTCTGAATTAGAGTGACAGCTGAGCTTGATTGAGGATGGCTGATCCCGGAGTATTTGCGTAGTGCACTATCCATCTTACACACATAACTCCAAATCCCCTTAGCAAAAGCCAACTTTGCCATCTCAACATTCAAACCAGCATCTTCTTGGTGAAACATTTTGATCTCACAAGCATTTCTCCCAGGTACTGTAAATAGATAATTAAAAATCACAAAACTATCGCTTTTCATTTTAAGAATAAAAAATCAAGCTTGCAATTCTCATGCACCAGGTTTGACCAAAAGATCAAATTGAAGTACAGGCAGAGCTTAAGTATAGAAGAGATATATATTCTGTTTATCCATCAAGGGCATATGATACAAGCCAAAGATGATCTTAGTTGAAATATGTATTACATGATTTTCAACAGGTTCAAAGTTTAAATCAACATAGGCTTCATAGGGTGTCACATTCATATTTCAGTTTAGCATTGAGTATATGACCAGACATGAAAGCAGGTTGAGTAAATTCATCATTTTCTAGGACAAAGGAAATTAGGGGGAAAAAAGATGGGTGAGGACAGGGGAGATGAAAAAGAAAGTATTAGGAACTTGCCTTTCCTTATCTGCCAACCAGATCTGAAAAATCTAACATGAACAAACTTCTTCTGTCGTGGTACTGAAGGATGTTCGCATTCCTATCACCAAGAATAAAAAGAACAAAAATCTCAGGTAATTGTTAAAAATTGCAGAGAACTTCTAACAGAAACAAAAGCATCAAAAGTTAGAAAGGTTTAAATTCTACTAAAAATTAACATATGTTCAAACCCCTCATATAAGTATTTAGCAAGTTCATAAGCATTAAATGGAACAATGATAATTATTCTTTTCTACGCAAACCTTCGACAAGGTCTTTTGGCATTGATGCCACCATTTACTGAAGAAGAAAGATTAATCCTTTTCATTACATCCTGAACTCTCGCTCAGATGTACCTACTTGCTTCCTTTGGTACATCTAGAATTCTCCCACAGAGAGTAGAGAGAGATTGTTTCAGAAGCAAGGATGTTACAGACTTGAATACCAGCGGCTCCAAGAAATAGGATATGCCAGGAAGAAACAAGATCTTTAATGAGGGTACTTTATTTCCCTGATGTAGGCATAACAATTAGACTGATTTCCTTCACCAGTTCAACTACTAGGCACGTATTGACCAAACAAGTAGTTCAAAACTTAAGATAAGCCAATTTCATGACAACCTGTGAAGGATTTTTTCATGTGTCACAATCATGAGCTAACAGATCAACAAGTGCCAAAATTGCATGGTTTCAGGTATCGATAGTTTAGTTATCCAGTAGGCTTGACTGTGCAGTATTACTCCTACAATTTCAAATTAGCTAAACTACAGCAATGTACAAAAGCATTTGCTTGCTAATAGTGGACCTTAGGCAGTTATGAAGTGTCACTTCCAAGCCCAAAAGTTCACAAACCAAACTCGCCTCATACTATAGGTGGACAAAGTGTAATTTCCCCCATACATTTATTTATCTCAGTGCAGAGCAGCAGAGGCACTTGAAAATTTTTAAAACCAATGACAGAATATATCTAAAACGAATTGAATAATCAAGAGGACAGGTTTATATCCATAAATACAGTTCCAGATCCAATCATGAGCTGTATAAAACCTACGACCACAAAAATGCCAAAAATGCTATGGCATTTTTACCAATTTTTTTTTTCCCTTAAGAATAATCCTTACTTTCACACATAAGAGCACATGCTATAAACTACAGTAATTTGCAGAAAAAGTAACTTTCCAGCATGTTATCAAATATTAGGAGACTCAGATCATCCCCAGAATATTGAAAGTCACTTATCTAGGCTAAAAAAAAAAATTGCTTTAAGAAGCTTAATGAATGTTCTATTCTTCAAAGCCAGTAATCTTGTCACTCAATAGCACATGCAATAATGTTGCCAATACTTACCAAGATATATGAAAGCTGAATAATCATATCTCAGATTCATATCAACATATATATATGGAAGATAGACTGGGTGGTTTGCCTATATGTATGTGCTCATGAAGGTATATGTTGCTATATGCACCATTTTACATCATTAGTCCAAGAAAAATTAAAAAAGTAACCAGTCCTATAGTGTTCAAATTTATGTTAATGGTTTGGATTTGTATATAATTTCACCAACTAGAGTGAAAGGGGATCGTGCCCAATTCATCTTGACAGATCACACCTCTGCCATTGATATTCCTGTTTGTTCAAACACACATACACACACAGATGCACACATCAAAATAAACCAATGGCTAAAAGTTAAAGATGAAATTCTTAAAAGTCAGTGCAGTGTATTCAAGCCTACATGGATTTCTTCTATTGTTATGAATCCCAAATTTCTCAACCAAGATGAACATCTTAGTTATCTGCGTGTGTGTGTGTGTGCACACTCATGTGTGTTTATGACAAGTAACATACTTACCTTCTTCTAAAAGGATTTTCCAGTTGTTCATACCAAAAGAAGAAAAAGAAAAGATCCACAGCACAACCATGTAGAAAATTACAATCAGAAGAAACTAAGCAATGCCTTTAACTAATAACTTGCATATAAGACCACATTTAGGTTACAGTTACCTTAAGAAAACAGTAGAATGTTTTATCCTTCCCTTCCCACAATCTCCAAGCTAACACATATTCTCTCGGTGTCAAGAGTGGAAACTTTTTTATTGTACAACCAATTTCAACTCCATTAATTTTATCCACCTGCAGCTGCTCATGCTCAACCATGGTCTTGTCCCACTGCTTTCTATAATCATTGTCCATGTAGAAGTTTTTTAACATCTCAGGAGAACAGTTCTCAAATACTGTCACACTCAAGTATTTTAAGGGGCCATCCTGCAAGAAAAAAGAGAGATACACTAAATCAAGTCCTTAACCAAGGAATGGCTAAACCAGTTGAATAAAATTGGACACAGGCCCATGTCAATAGAGATTGCAAACTAGGTGTAAGCCTATTCAGGTGTCATTACCCAGAGGACAGTAACTGGATTTTACTTTTGGAACCTAATTTGAATCTGTTTTCTTGATATGTAAGAAATATATATATATATATATATATATTTGATAAGTAGGTAAGGAAAAGTATCATAAAAGAAAGTCAGCATTATGCAAAGAAACATAGGAAGCCATAGGTTTCATTCAAAAAATACTCAAGTGTCCAGCCATATTGAAGCTACCACTCCCAGGACCCATTGTAATTTGGACTAGCACCAAGGAATAACACTTTTTTATTTATAAGATAAGAAAAGACGGTTGACATGCTTATATTAATTAAAAGAACTGAAGTTTCCAACAATCTAAAGAGCAAGAAAGGAAGTTATAGTGACTAATTTTCAACATAGATTGAGCTGTAACCTTAGGCTTGCAGCATTTTGCATTGTAGGATAAAAGATTGTTTCTTTTGTCTATGACTTGTTCCCACTTCTCACTTTCATTGAGCTTCTGATCCAATTTTTCAATTAAAAACTTTAAATCAGCATCTGAGACAATTTCCGAGATTCTACAGGAGTAAACAGAACTTCCGACTCAGTAATAAAATCACAAAAGCTGTAAGCAATGTCAATTTAGAACATTGCAAATTTTTTTGATAAGTTGTTGAAAACTAATGCACACCATTTAGGTAAGTCAAATTGATCCAAGTAATAATCATATTTGAAAATTGGAAACAAAGAAATCACCCACAACAATCAAAACATGAAGTACCCCATCACAGATTCTTCCAAAAAGCTAGCAACTTCATTGACAGCATTAGGATTAAGGACCCAGTTGTGATAATAAACCCAAAATCCATAAAACAGAGAAATGGCCCACAACAAAACCAACTTTGTTGAAACCCCATCACCAAATAGCTTATAAGGCAAGAAATTGAAGAGGGAACAATCCAGTTGTTACCAGTTGTGAGTATAAACCCAAAATTCACCCAAAAATAAAAAACACACAATACAAAACAAAACAACAACAAAATCAAGTTTCAGAAAACCCACCACAATTTCAATGAACAAGTACCAAATTGAAGAATACTATCAGTGACCCAATTTACCCTGTTGTGATGATAAAATTCCAAATTCATATAAAAGATAAACAAATGACCAATCACCCAAATTTCAACGAAACCAATGAAGAAGCACCAAATTAAATAAAAACAAGAGTGACCAAATTCAAATTACACAAAACCCAGAGAGAAAAACACAACGACAAATCTGAATTGGTAACGAATCCTAGACTCCTAGTACAACCATAACAACAAAATCAAACATTGTGAAAAACCCATCACCCAAATTTCTCAAAACTCAATGAAGAAGCACCAAAGTGAAGAAAAAGACAGAGACAAACCTGAATCGGGAATGAATCTTAGTACAACCATAACCATAACCAAAAAAATCAAACTTTGTGAAAACACCACCACCAAAATTTACAAAACTCAATGAATAAGCACCAAATTGAAGAAAAACATGAGTGACCCAACTGAAGTTAAGCAAAACCCAGAAAAAAAAAAAAAAAAAAAGTTTTCACATCTTACATACCTGAATTGGGAATGAATTTTAGTGCTACCAGAAATAGCAGTGGTGGTGGTGGTGGTGGTGGGATTGGAAGGTGAGGAAAATCTAAAAGAGAAGGTCTTGGAACAGTGCCAAACCAAGATGAGAGACAAAGCAATAAGAGTGAACCAACAACCACCATGCCTGTTTTCCCGCCAAATTTCCTCCCAAGAACCCTGGAACAACATGGTAGAGTCCCAGATTTTCAACATGTTTATCTCTCTCTCTCTCTCACAGTCTGTATGCCTCTGTGTCCTTTCTGTCTGTGTGTGTATTTTCTGTTATATATGAATATGAGAAAAAAAAAATATATATATATATATATGAGAATTTTACTATGTATGAACTGAATTCTGGTTATCTATGATTCTAATAATTATTGTACTTTTTGGGATTATTGGATACCAAACGCATGGGATCTGCTCGGCTAACTGAGCTAACTAAGGGTCTTTGCTCAAAATAATAATAATGAAGGCGTCTTGGCGCTTATGCAGAGCTTGAAGGGTATTTTGGTCATTTGCTAAATTTTCTGTGTCTGAAATTCAGTCATCTTGTGTGTGACGTGGCATATTTTATCAATTTTTTTTTTTTTTTAAGAAGAAGATTTTATCAAATCTAAAAGTTTAATTTTAGAGCCACAATTTGTTTGCTACAATTTTGTGAGTGATTATTTATCATTTATACATAGACTGATTATTTTTCTTTACTAATCATACTTTGTCACATTACATTTATGGTAAGAAGTTGTAAAAAATTTTACTGTTCTAATTTTTTTCAATCTCAAAATGATTTTTTTTTTCTTTTATGAAAAAAATCGGAAAAAAAAAATACATAACATCTCCTCTTTTATGTTTAAACTTAAAATCTTTGTGAGATTTTTAGTATGACATTAAACCCTAACAGCGGTTTCTTTTAACTAATATTTAATGGTTTACACACGGCAAATTGAAAGGTAAATAAAGTGTTATGTTTAAAATTTTAGAGATTTTTTTTTTTTTTTTTTTTAGTGAGAAACCACGTAGAGGTTTTGTATAGTTTCTCCTTTCTTTTTTTCCTTTTTCCCCGGAATTCAGTTGACAATTAGGCTAGCTCCATATAACTATGTGTGCATGCCAAGTAACTTTTCTCCTCAATCTTCTCATCCATGTCAACCATGATATCTACATTCCTCAATATTCAATGCACCCAACTACCATTTTCCCAAGGATTTTAACATTTAATTGCTTATGTGCTTCAATGCACCCTACTACCTTTTTCCCAAGGATTTTAACATTTATAATTGCTTATGTGCCTTATCGTGGGTCGATTCAACGTCAAATAATCTTCCCTTTGTGGCTAAAACCAAGCATTCATTTCACCTTACTAATTAGTAGTAACCCAATTTGAAAAATAAATTTAAGTCAACCACAAAGATGGAGGCAAGCCCCCTAAGCAAAAGCACTCAGACTAGAGAAAGCACACTTTTGGTAGATAGCAAGCTATGACTAGCAATGCAGAGAAATCAATACTAACAGAGGTTTAAAAAAAAAAAAAAAGACCACACACACATGAATAACTGGAGAGAAAACATCATGAGAACAAGGGGGAAAAGCATCAGTGTGCCCTGCCTACCTCACCAAGATTTCAAAAGCATACTATCAAAGGCCAAACACATACGTCTGATTATGTAACAAAACCCTATTGCCCAGAGATGCATTAACAACAAATTAAGAAAATCAGTTAACTTTGTTTTCAAAAAAAAGGGAGTTTTTTTTTTTTAGTACAAAATTGTAGTTACTATCAACTATAACTATTTTGTTTATTTGCAATGGGGCAAATGAATCTTCCAAGCAACAACAAAATCTTTTACGACGAGAAGCAACTTGCCAGCATAAGTTTGGCCAGTTTCTTCTAGTGACATCCAGACTACTTAATAGTTATTTAAAAATACATATGACAAATTGACAATTAAATAAAACAAAGTCATCCAGGCTACTTTAAAGTGTTTCTTTTGAGGTCTTTTACTACATTGCTTTTGTTTGAAGTGCCTGCAAAGATGGGGAACTTTACAAATAAAAAGCATCAGTATCTTAACATGAATACTCTCACCCAAAAAAGAAGAGCTTATGACAGAAAATGGAAAACTGAGGACTACAATTGATAAGAAGCACTCAGAAAGGACATATCATACAGGAAGTCTATTGGCTTCACTAAACTTGTAAGACCTTTTGCATTCAGATATCAGCAAAACCTGACCTAACAAAATAATTTTGGCACTAAAGGAGTAGAATCCAAGTCTTTAATCACATACAGTAAGCCCACTGAAAAGTTCCCAGTGCTAATACGCTGTCCTAACTGGCATGAGCAGAAGAGACAACTGCTGGAAGAGTATCTTCAAGTAAGACTCTGCCACCCATCGAGCCATCTGTGGCAGAAGTAGCTCGCTCTGTGAGGGGGACTTCTTTACTACCCTCCTCCATGCGAACAACTTGAGCAAAACTCTTTGACATCTGCTTGATAAAATCACCGGATAAAGCAACAGCATTTCTGTGCTCATTGTCTCCAACTACTCCGACAGCCATCAGGCCAGCTTGCTGTCTGGCCTTCCTTTCTTGCATGGCTTTCTGCCGCTCTTCATAGTAATCAAAATCATCCAGAATGGACATATCAGTTTCATAATTCTTGAAAATATTCAACATCTCAATACCCTGCTCCAATTTCACCTGTAATATTTAAAATTAAAACAGAGTTGCAGAAAAGAAGTTTTTAAGTAATTTAACCTTGAAAAGAAAAAATGTTTATTCAATTTTTAACAGATTAGAATCTTTTAAATCCACGTTGAAGTCTATTAACATTATTACATGTAGAACACTATAATGAACCTCAGTCTGAAAGATAAGATTGAGGTCATATGACAAGTAGGAAAGAAGCAACAAAACAAAATTTAATCTGGGAAATCATCTACAATCTAAAGACTTCAAAAGGGTTCCAAAGGACAAGACAATAACAATCAGAATGCATATTTAGCTTTTCTTGATTCTTTTCTGGTAAAGATCTTGGTTTTATGAGTATCATTTTTGGCTATTCAGAATTGTAAATAAGAACCAAAATTTTTTTCTAGTTAATGGGTTGAATAGTTGTGAGACTGAAGAAAAAATTTGTTAATATTAAAAACCATTTTTTCCTCTGATTGATAACCATCCCCTCCGCCCAGTGGCAATGTCAAATGGATCTAAAGAACAATGGACCAATATCAAAAGTGTCACTCCTAATTGCTATACATCAAACGAGTTATGAAAAATGCCTACCTCCTGGGTGTCTCGACTGTTAGTTACAGGCTTGTTGTCATTGTTTTCAAGTACAATGTGACGAAACTGACTATTAGGGACATCTTTGATTATATGCCATTTGACAGGAAACTGCCCACTCCATTTATCTTGCTGCCAGTAGGTTACACTCTTGTCAAAATCAACAGGTCCAACCATTTCAGCCACCCCACAGAACTGAGCACTGGCATTCACCTGCAAATAAAAGCATCATATATAATTGGTGCACAAATTTTATGAGTGGGGCCTAATAGAAACAAAATATAAAAAGAAGCAGATATCAAAGAATCTGAATATAGGACATAACAGTACTAATATAGTGGGACAAACTAAATTTTCTTCTAGCACTACAGCATGGTATCAGGCTTGAGGCATATCAAGATCCTGCCAGAATAGTAAACACAAATAAAAAATAAAAAGCACATCTCCAATCAAGTAGAATGAATACAAAATTAATGCACACCATCATTAGCATAGACCTTCAAATCCTCATTGACCTCTCAAAAGTTAAGTATAAATGGTGAAATTAACAACATTTACAAGAAACAGATTGACAGGGGGGGACCCAATTGATTATAAATGATCACATGACCAATCCACATGCCTAGAATAGTAATTTTTACTTTATTAACTGGTACATATAACATTCCTCTAACATGGGGGGGATCCCATAAGTGGGATACCCACCCCAATATGAGATAGATGTTATATATATCCCCCTTACACCAAACATCACCTAAATAGACGATAACATATTGCTCATACTTGGGCACCACATCCATTTTCCATTTTCAATGCAAAAATGGAGCAGGTAAAATATCTGACAGTAATCCTTTACTTGCAAAGAACATGTAATACAACTGTGGGTTTTCAACCAATAACAACTAAAATGATAAACATGGAAGTCAACAAACTTGACAAAGGTGTATCAAATAGATTGCTTTTCTGAAAGAAAAGCATCCCTCAAAATAACATAAATGTGACACAGAAATGGGATCCTATACAACAAGTTGCATCATGTCAATTGGACTGAGCAAATAAAAACAGGATTTTTTTAAAAAGCAGCCACAACAAGGTCAGGGATAAAAATAAATAAATAAAAACCTTCCCTTTTAATAAAAGGAGCTTAAGAAAAATCATATGCAACCCCAAATTCATGCCACCACCAGAATTCACCTAATTATAGTTGTCATCATAGTTTCAATAATTCTTCAGCAGCCCTAGTTGACAATAGAAATTTGACAGAAATACTATCACAAAGTATCAAGTACTTACCGAAAAGAATAGAAAGACTGTGCAAGTATCTTGCTTCTCCTTAGCTTCACGATAAGCAGCATCTAATTTTCTATTCCCATTTGGTGTACTGGCCCAAACACTATATTTTATACTCTTGTGAACATTATCTTCGCTGTAAGATTTAATGATGAAGAACTTAGCATCCTTGTACTCTGTGACAAAATCTGGCCTGTTGTATAAACCGTCATGGAGCTTGAGGCTAAGCTTATTATTGTCAACAGAAGAATTATTGTCAGCTGTAATTTGACTCTTTGGCTTTGAGGCTCTTGGTCCTCGATTCTGCTCACTAAGGATATCAGGAGTACCATTACAACTGCACAGAGAAGCACTGCCCCTGAGATGTCTTCTGCTATTTTCAAGTGAAAGCCAGCTTCGACCATTTGATCCCAAACTGGAAATGGATGCACTCCCAAAGCTTGAGCCCTGATTGAAACCACTGGGCAAATAGCCTCTATTATAGGAGTTTGAACCAGATCCAAACCCATACAATGATCTTTGCTGTTGAGAGGGCTGAAAAGAAGTAGATAGCATTTTCACTTTAGATTCTGAGATTTCACCTAAGTACAGATGTCAATCAAAATCAATTCCTACCAAGTGCGAAAGACTGACAACAATGACATGGTAGCTCGTACACGGAAGATAAGCAAACATTGCCTTAATAATCAAAGGAAAACAATGATGGCAACCTTGGGTTGCCAGTTTAGCTCCACATTAATGGACATCCAATTACGAAGGCTTAAATTAGATCTTCATTCTTTAGTCCTATTTAGATAAATTTTTCATTTTAGGATGCACATTGATTTATGGCATGGATAAGAACACGTGGATAGATATTGATAAACTACTGCTAGTACTAAACTAGTAAAAGCTTAAGCTAATAAGAATGGGTGATGTTAAAAACTTCACCAGTATTCTAACAATCCCTCTCACATATGAGCCTAAACTCCCTCTCAATAATGGGGACCAATATGTGGAATTTCCAACTTTTACATGGGAAGTAAAGCATAGACAGGATTTAGACTCAAGACCACCTACTCTAATACCATCATGAACCACTGCTTGTACCAAATTCTTAAGTTGATAAGAAAGGAAGAATTTAATCACCTAATCATTATTCTGATAGATATCATTTGGAGCTTTCAGATTAAAAGTAATCACATTTTAAAAATGCTCAATTAGAGGATATATCAACTTGCACCTATGATAATATCTAAATTCTCACTTTCTCTTGAATTTAATATAAGAAAAGGATCCCATAAAAAAGGTAAAAATATATATAAATATATATCCACAGGTCAGATAAATTGTTGGCAAAGAAACAGTAAAATAGAATGAGATCTTTCAACAGAATATCCATAATAGATAGATATGCAGATGTAAGAGAACAAACCATTCCAATATTCTGTCCAAATGAGCCATGAGGGCCAATAGGCTGTGGGGATACTGCTGGTGAGAATGGCATCAAAGACCTCTGCCTGTCTGAAGGTTTAGACCAATCTGACCAAATTCCTCCAGATCTTAACCCATCAATACCATGCTGAGCATCATGAAAATTCAGACCACCAGGACTTCCAGGAAAATTGGCTCTACCAAAGGATCCCACAGGAGGATAACCAGGCCTTTGTCCAAAAACCATGCTATCGCCTTGTTGATCAAGGCTTACTAAGCTGGCAAGCTCTGGCTGTGAAACTGGAGTTGGTGAAGTAAGATATGGCATGCTAGGAGGAACTAACTGCTGGTAATAAGGTGGCCCGGAGAACGGATATTGCTGGGGGGAGTATAACTGTGCATCTCCACCTACTGAAGGCAAAGGTGTTGTGACCGGGGAATATGGTCCATATGGCATTTGTGGGTTGTAGCCATATCCAGAATGGAACAGAAGAGAAGGATTATCATTGTAGACACCCTGATTAATTTACAGTAAGTTTAATCTAACAGAGAAATGTCAATATGAGAGGAAGAGAAATACTTTTTTTTTTTTTTAAATAATTCAATACTTGGGTGTTGGGGGGGACCCTGGATGCTGTTGGAAACCCCAAGACGTGTCATAGAGCTACAAACTCTTAAGATGAAGAGAAAAATACTTACAGGAGATCCGATTTCCAGTCCCTCAGCATTGACATATGGAGGATATTCATCCCATTCACCACTGGCATTTTCATAACCTGGAGTTCCACCACAGATAAGAAAGTGGTATCTTATTTTCTATAAGGATAAGATAGAGCACAATTTTAGGTACACAATGCATTGTCATTGAAGCTCTAACCATAATACAGCCTTAAAATGGTATCCTATTGATTGCACTAACCATCTTGACTAGATATTCTATCAACATGCATACAAAGTAATAATTTTTAAAAAAAAAAAAATCAGAATTAATATCACTAAAAGCAAACTTTAGGTTGATGTAGCTGCATCTACACCTACATAGAGAACCGTAATATTATAAGTATTTAATAATAATTAAAGCGAGAATTGTTGTGTAACCATAAATATTCAGGGAGGTGATTTAACAAAAAAAGAGGTAAATATTCAGGCTCATTTAGCTGCAGCAGCCGAATTTTATGTTTTCCATCCAGATCCCAAGGAATCAAGAACTAACCTCGATAGTAGAAGGGCTGAGCTTGGGGAGCATAGACATTTGGTGGGTAAACAGAGTGATCTCCACCTGAAGCCAAAGATCCAACTTGAGCAGCAGCATCCCTTGGATGGACTATAGCGGTAGCATCCTGGGGAGCATCAGGAGAAACTGGCCTCTCACTTTTCACAGAATGAGGCTGAGAACATATATACAGATGAAGGATTATCACTAAAATATTTTCATCCAACTATCTAGATAGAAAAGGAAATAGAATGGAAGAGTCTGCCATGGGTTGACACCTACCTGTTCCTTCTTGCTATCCGGTTCAGCAGGTTTCTCTTCTGCATCCATGATCAGTATGCTCAGTGACTTAGTAGAGTCTTAGAAACACAGGCAGTACAAATTATTGACCAACCAAAGCTAAATTCGGGCATAGGACAACTTGAAGCTATAAATATGTGCGCACAAATCCACGCGTGCACACCTATGCACACATGATAAATGAAGAAATGAATATTTTTAAAGTTAAAAAGTTGTCAGTATACATCAAAAGTCTCACTACTAACTCATAATGAAGAATGACAAGATTAAAGATGAGGGAACAAATCCCCTATAAAGTACAAAAAGAGGTGGAATTTTATTTCTAATATATTAACCTAGCAGAAAGGGATGACAATGCGGCTGAATGATGAGGGAAAACACTACACCAGATCTACATATACTCATAGTCTCATGCTCAACCATGTGTTTATAGGTCATTTAACCAAACTCATGAGCCACATACTTATGGAATTTCCAACTGTCATTTTAGCAGTTTCAATTTAATAGATCCTCTGGAGTCTGGACTATGCTATGCATTCTCTCACCATGTCCACAATTTGTGATACCCATAAACTCTCTTAAATACAAAAATCTCAACCAACCATAATGACCAAAGCAAACTAACATACCATAGAAAATGTAACAAACTTTCTCCTCAACTTGTTGAAATACCAAACCTTCACAAAAAACTCCTCTTGCAGTTCCCCACTTCATCCATATCATACTAATTTTTAACGAACAACAGATATCCCCTTCCCCCTCTCAAATAAATCATCATAGTGAAGGAAAGCTGTAGAATTAGCAACAGGCTAATGCTCCAAAGAGGGTTATCCTCTCTTGTTTTGACCTCACATAGAATTATTTTCCCATTCCAATTTACACAGTTTGACATCTAATGCAACTTCACATTGACAATACTTTGTGTAAATAACTCTCAAGTGTGTACCTAATATACCAATTTATTGGAGCACCATTTCTGGCTCCTACTATATTGAAAACCAATATCTATTGCCACTTGAAATAGTTTCTATAAATTGTGAACTATCATAGCACTATATCTCAATATTGACAGTATCAAAATAACACATCCACACTACAGGACTAATATTTACCTACCATAAATAACAATTATTTGACCAAAGTGATCTACAAAAAAATTCAAATAAATTGAAAAGAGAATAAAAATATTAGAAGAAGTTCATAGATGATCAAAAATCACCCAAAACTTGCAACAATTCCTGTCACCTTCCAATACCCAGATCCTAGATCTCAAAATAGATTACGCCTTACCCTCCCAACAAAACAGATCAAAAAACAAACTTTACAGACAAACCCCAAAAGTGTCAAATGATCCCATCAAACCCACCACACACACACACACACACAAAATTCAATGAACAATCCAATTCCAAACAACAAAATAACAAAAACCCATATTCATTTGACTTCCCACAAGACTCATACCATAAGATTACAACAAAATAACAAAAACCCATCTACCAAAACACCCAACAAGACCAATAAAATTAAAAAAAAAAAATGTTACAAAGTACAAACAACATCAAGATCAAAACTTGATAAACTAAATAAGAACAAGAGCGAGAGAGAGGAATTGGAAGAGGTACCAGCTGTACGATCTGGACTTGCCGCCATGAATGAAAGCAGAGGCAAAGATCTTCAGAGAACCTAAGCAAAAAGCAAGAAAAAGAGACACACAAAGAGACAGACAGATAGTAGTATCTATCTAAACTATCTCTATTGTAAACGTCAATCTAAAGCACACAATGATGACTTATACGTACAGTGTATCCTATATTTATATATATTCTGCAGAACCCAGATGAACTTTCATGCTTTCTGATTTATAGTTGAATCTAGTAAGTCTTTTAAAAATAATAATAATAATATATAATTTTTATATTGGAAAAATTGTAAATATTAATATAAAACAAAATCAATTATCAAAAGGTGGTAAAAAAAGTGGTGCAGTAAATGTAGAAAGAGACTCTGGCAGTCAGGCTGAACCTTTTCCAAGGCTTGTTCAGAATGTTTGAGTAATTTTCTATTTTTTATTTTTTATATATGAAAATATTGTAAAAATAAATATTTGTATATTAATAAATGTTTTTTGTTTTTTTTTTCATTAATAAATGTTGATAAAAGCTAAATTAGAGAACAGGCTAAATATAATTTATTTAAAGATGACGCAACTTATGAGGATTAAAACTTAATGGTAGTTATTATCATAAATTTTCTAATTAAATTCAACTACTTGGAAATGTGTAATGGTCAATAATAAACTAATAAAAGTTTTATCAGTATTATAAATATGATATTTTTTTCTCTCATATAAATTGGAAATTTATTCTAATTTTTTTTATTATAAAAGTTACTTCAAAATAGTTAAATTTTACTAGTATAATTCAATATAAAACTCATATCATATGTTATTATTGGTTCGAAAGCTTATATATTAGTATAAATAAATATTATCTTGTTTTCAAAAAAAAATTATCTCTAAATTTATTTGAAGTAATCTTTTTTAATTTGTTATATGATGATTTATAAAACTATTTATATGTATTATTTAAATAAATTATATGGTATTTTTAACTATCATATAATGAGTTTTTTCTTTTTTTTAGGAATCATATAATAAGTAGGGGGAAGATAATATCACGCTCAACGTTTTTCTATTAATGATGGAATAACTCTTTATAAAAGTAAAGAATGCCTCTAACTTTAATCACTTAATATTATTAGAGATTAGATGCGTTTATTGGTTTATTTATTACGTTACTTTTCTTAATTTTAACATTTCTCTTTTTTTATTTTACTTTCTTTTTGGTTTTTCAATATAAATTTTGATGTGCACGTTTTTTTTACCAAAATTGAGCGAGAAATCTTTCTTCAGTTTTTAGGGATTTGACCTCAGCAACTAAATTTGGTGTTTGCTTGTACCTACTGCACTGCACGTGTGGTGATAAGGTAATGGGTTGTGGGGTTCAGTGGGAACTCTGGAACCACTTTAAAGGTTCCAATGTCACAACTAAAAGTAAAGAAAAAGAAAATATTAATGATAAGGGAAAAATATATAAAAACACTATTAGGGGTCAGATGAAGGGTGCCTCGTCTTCGTTGTGTCTCTTTTCCGAAGTGGGAAAAACTTTTGTTAAGGTGGTAAAAGGATTGGTCGAGTTCAAGACAAATTTGAGATATTTTGCAAACCCTAATGAAATGACTTTAACACTCGATAAATGGAAAATAAAGAGAAATAATGACCATGAAATTTCTAACAGAGAAGCAAAATCAAGTGTTTTGAAGATAGTAATAGAATATATATATATATATATATATATATATTAATATGTTAAATATGTATATTAAATAAAATATGTATATATACATTCAAGGAAGAGTGAGGAAAATCCCTCTGCACTTCATCAACTCTTTAGAGTGAGGAAAATCCATAGGAGGTGGAGTGGTATAGGTGGGGTCATGCGGGATGGATCGTTTTTGCCATCCTTAAGTGGTTCTCCTGTGAAATTCCTTGAAGTTTTGAGTGTAAGTGTGTGGATCTTAAGTTCAGCAAAAAAAAAAAAAAAGTGTGTAGATCTTAAGGTATTATTTATGTATAAATCTTTGAACATCCATGAAAATAAACAATAAGTTGTTCATGCTATGACGTGTGTTTATATATATAAAAAAGTACCATTGAGGGGTTTTATGCTATATTTACGTTATGTTCAAAACCTTTAAAGACGTTGAGTGTTCATAACTAAGAACCTTGTAACTTAATGGTGTAGTATAATTTTCCTAATAGAGACATTTAAGTTTTAAATCCTTCCTCTTTTACTTAAAATGTATATATATATATATATATATATATATATATATATATATATAAGTATTTACAATGGTTTGCACCTTACAAATAACAGTATAAGTTTTACAGTCAAAACTTTAGATTAACATTCACAGAAGTGGAGCTAAAAATTTAGCTATTTAGCTCTATCAAAAGTTACTTTATCTATTTTACTTACACACATGCTGCAACAGTGGATCTATTTTAGCTTTCAACACAATAAAATAATATAAACATCACAATAAAATAATATAACTACTACAATAAAATAATATATATCACTACCCAAAAAACATCTACAGCACCAACTACAACCACATCTACCATCAGTCATAGCCACAACCACCGCCACCACCATTCCATAGTAGGAAAAAAAAAATCCACCAACCCAAATCTCCAATTTTTTCCCTCAACCTAGACCAAACAAAATCACCAATCACAAAAAAAAAAAAAAAAAAAAAAAAAAAGCACAACCACCACCAACATAGCATCACCAACAAACCTATAGCCACCACAAAACAAACTCACAGCCACAAATCACAAATCGAACCCACGCCGATACGACCCACTGCCAACAAAACGACCCACCACCACCACCACCACCATCTCCACCATGACCCTTGAAATCCAACTACCCAAACGTTGTAACCACAAACCGATCTCAACCTCGATACCAATGCAAACCGATCTCACCATTTGCTTGAGAGAGTTTTCACATCAATCTCACCGTTTGCTTGAGAGAGTTTTGAGAGATGAGATGAGAGCTCTCAAATGGAGTGACTGAGAGAGAAAGAGAGAGAGGCACGGCAACATGGGCGAGATGGGTCGGCGGTGTGGGACGAGGACGTGGGATGGCAACGTGGGTGATGACGATGAAGATTGGCGATGATGAAGATCTAGAATAGATTAGCGAAGCAAAGAGTAGATGAGGGAGAGAAAAAAAATGAGAAGGAAAGAGGAAGAAAGAAGAGAAGCTAGAGAAAGAGAGAGAAAGAGAAATAAAGAGAAAAATTTTTTTAATGGAAAAGGAGAGAGAAATTTAAATAAAATAATTTTTTTTTAGCTTTTATGAATAGTGCACATTTATCTATAGATAAATGTGTGCACTGTAGCAATGAAGTTAAAAAAAAAAAAAAGATTTAGCTCCACTACTGGGTGCTGATTTTAGGGTTTGAGGAGCTAAAATATAGCAATATAGTACCACTGCTGTGAGTGCTCTAAGAGAGTTTCATGCTTTTTAAGGAAAACCGCATGAAACTTTATATATATATATATATATATATTTCTAACCAACTTAATAAAAGGTGGACAAGTAAAGATAGGTATGGTCCATTTGGAATCTGCTTATTTTGTTGAAACTGAAAACTTTTTACTGAAAGTATTGTTGATAAAAGTAAAAGTTAGTTGAAATAGAATAATGAAACTCATGAATAGTATCAAAAAGTGCAGTGAGACCTATGAATAGTAGCAAAAAAAAATTGAATAATAAAATAAGTTGGCAAAAATAATTTGTGTCAAACACACTCGAAGCGTCAACAAATCAGAACCCTTAAAAGTGGTACCGATAATATTTAAATGTTTTCTGGATTGCATAGGTAAGCGTCTAAGGGATAATATAAAATTTATATAGAGTTGGTACTAGTAGAGGAGGTTCTATGAATTTTTAGTGTTCCTTCACTAACATAGGCTTCAATTGTGTAAGTGAAAAAAAGAAAAAAAAGAAAAAAAGAAGAGAGAGAGAGAGAGAGAGATGTTATGTCTGTTGTCCAAAACATTTTTACAACAAATTTTAAATGACAAATTGTTACTGGTTGTTATTGTTGGGGAAAAAAAAATCTTAGTAGTAGTTTTAAATTTGAATTAGTAACAATGAACCACTTATAATTTATTGTGAAAATATTGTAGATGTAACACTTCTAAAAAAAAAAAGTTAATTCTACAAAGTTAAAAACTATGTAGCATAGTAGAAATATCATACAAAAGAGGAGCAATTTCATATCTAGTGTCTTCTCTGAATTCCAAAAGCTAGATTAAAGCCAACGAGTATGTGCAAAAGAAAATGTCTTTTACATCCCACATGCAGCAAGTTTTCTTAAAGCAAAGCATTATTGGCCAAGTTTTTGACACCATCAATAGAAAGGAAAGCAAATGCAATGACAACCAAATTGAACCCTGCCTAGTGCTTACACACAAAACAAACTCTAGCCCATAACATCCAAATCATTGCAGCATTAGTGCATCAAGGACCCATGTACCTCCTTACATATACGATCAATTTTTGGTACCAAAAGACCTTTACATTTTTAAAATTTAAGGGACCAAAACCGAATTTTTTAAATTTGACGGACTAAAATCGAGCTAATCCCAAAATTCAAGTACTACAAAATATAATTTACCCTTTTTTTTTTCCTATTTGATGGAATTCATGAAGGTATTTAAGTTTTATTAATGCAAGGAATGATTAGTTATATGATGTTATTTTAAATTAAATAACATCACAAGTGTTTTTGTTGGAGTAAAATATTATAATATCAAATCCATCATATATTTTTAAAATTCATATCAAGCAATTTACCTTCACTCCCTTGATTTTGAGAGTTCAAACCCAAAAGCAATCTAAATTTTTTCGATGCAAGAATTTCCCTAGACTCTTTAGCAACAAGAATATTTTAAGCCAGAGACGGTCAATCTGAATTATGGCCGGAGTAGGTCTCTGACTTATGAGTCAAGAAGATTGGTGTGCTCCTTTTGGAGTTATTGGATTGCCATCTGTGATTTTAAGCGAGGACTTAAAATAGAAAACATGGTGTAAAAATAACAATTAATCCTTGATGGAAAAGAATATGCTTAACGTTTTGATTTTGACAATGAGTACCCTCTACTACAAGTGAGGAAGCAAAATGTTGGCCTCTCTACCAATAATTGGTATGTGACAGGTAGATGTAAAATGTTAATGGTTGCTAGTTTGTACCATCAACTATGCAGAAAAATGAGTATACATAACTAATCAATTATCATATGCGCAATGTAAATGTTGCATAATTGTCTAGCCATCGACTCCAACAGAACGAAAATTATGTACCCACAAATGGTAAATGAAATCAATATCTGTATCTTGCTTTTCTATTTTTTATTTTTACTTTTGGAGTTGGGGGGTAGGGTGGGGTTTGTTTTCAATGGACATACTATGCAACAGTTAGAGCCCATCTCCATACATTAGCTTAATGAAGGATGGATTCTCTAAGGTCTTTGTTACAGCCCTAAAAGTGCAAAAATACTGGCACCTTCTACCATAAATCCGTATCTACCAATAAACATACTTGAGCTTACCAATAAACATACTCGAGCTCTTATAGCCAAGAGCCTTGTAATTCAGTGACATTGCTTGCTTGTATTTAAGAGAATCAAGTTCAAATCCCCCCATACTATTAAAAAGAAAAAAAGAAATTGATATTTTATAACATACATTAATTCCTAAGAAAATCAACAACAATATTCATGGTGATCATGTCTAGTGCGCATGTGACGTGATTGAGTGAGCAGACACATGCAAAGTCTTCTTTTAGTTCATGTGTTTTGAGCAAAAACAGATGCATAAATGCGACTAATGAAGCTGAAATTTTTTTTAGATCATAAGCATTTAGTAAACAACAGAAGGCTGAAGTTAAATTCTGTTATTCTATGATCTTATTTGAACAATCATTGTATAACAGGGGGTGAGCAGAATTTACTGTGGTTAATTCTTAATTCATGCTGATTCAACAGTATGTTTTGGACTAGATACAGTATCGCTCAATTTCCGGCCCTTGGTTTCAAAAGGGAATAGCACTACACAAATACCTGAAAAGAATATTACAATCTCAAAAAGAAAAATGGATGCTGTTTGATGACAACCATGTACCAAACCAACTGCCACAAGAGGACATAACATTCCACCAATTCTTCCAACTGAGCTTGCAATTCCAACGCCTGTTGTTCGAACTGAGGTTGGGTATATCTACATTGCAGTGAAATCATATAAAGATTATTATCTTGCCACCAATTGGGACACTTTCATGGATAAGCATGCAAACTAACACTAACAAACAAGAGTAAAGATACAAAGAATCTAACATATTTTTCAACTGCCCATGACTCAAATTCCATATGAATGTCTCTTCCATAGGTTAAAACAATGAGTTAAGACAAAATAAAAGTTAAAGTTGTGAAGACCTTAAAGCATCTGGATGATATTGGATCCAAATAAAGAGTTCAGATGCAATCATCAGAATTCCACAAACAAAAGTAGATGAAAAAAGGTAACTTTATGAGATCCACAAGAAAAAGTGCTGTAAGGGCTACCTGTGTCCACTAATATTTGGTTTGTCCAGATATCAATCAACATTTTTTAACAATTAAAGTGGGCTTGTTGACTGTAACCCGATTTTGGCTTTAAATTCTGAAGGTGGTCTCTATCTCTCTCTCTCTCTCTCTCTCTCTCTCTCTCTCTCAAGCACTGAACTAGACATTATGATACTTATTGCCTCTTAAAATGATAAACTAATTCAATGATTTACCTCAGGAGCATATATGTATACAATTGTGAATGTTGCTGTGATGCATATGCGAGCTCCAAAAAGAAGGCCTGTTGTTAAACCCTCAGGCTGATGGAATACCAATGGAAGTAGACAAAAGCAACACAAGAAGAACATAGCTGACATAGAAAGCTTACGACCAAGTCTATCTACAGTTGCGGCTGCTATGAGGAGCCCCGGAAACTCTTCAGGAAAATTATAGTTAAATGTCAGTTGGCTACCTTCCAGCAGTATTAAATATATACATGCATTTATACAAATATATATATATATATATAGTATTGAGATAAGTACACCAGGTTACCTGCAAAACTTGCAATGAATACATTTCTGTAGTTCACGTCCTGGGACTCTTGTGACTGCACTTTAGTCGGCATGCATTTACTATTCCCATTGTTCAACTCAGAAGTCAGCAACACAAGGCCATAATATGAAAAAGCGTTCCCAAAGAATACTACCCACAAAAGCAAGGTAGACCTAACTAATTTTGGTGAAAGAAGCACAAAAAGTGATGAGATGCCCCCTATATTAGAATCTATCCCCTTATGGATTGCATTTTCAGTTCTTGGTGATAGCAAATTTGCATCTTCTGATGGATCATTACTCTTTTCTTGTAACTCAATTTGGTGATCAGAAACAAGAGTGCCACAAGGGAGTTCTGTTCCATTCATTCTGGCTATTTTCTCCAAAACATCAATTGCTTCAGTTGTTCTACCCTTTAGGCATAAATACCGAGGTGACTCGGGTGTCGCTCTATAGAAAATGAGAAGGAGTGATGATGGGAGAGACGAAAATGCAAGTAGCCACCTCCAACCCAACCTTGGCATGACAACCTACAAATAACACAGCATAAAGATGAAGGTAGCTGACCAATGAATTTCTTTTTATTCGCAATCTGAACTAGGGAAATCCTTTCATCTGATTTATTGAAAGAATCCACAAAACACAGGATGAATTGCTAGGTTATTATGACCACAACACTTCTCACCACGTCAGGATTTCCCAAGTTATGATGACAATGATGAACAATTACCATAGCGTTATAGGCTACGTACACCAATGCCAAACTTTGTAAGAAAATAGCTAGGTCCATTGTGTAAGGTTGGCACTGGAACTAGAAGATTAAACATAACAGAGAAGACAAAATGTCCAAGGACATAAAAAATCTCAATATAAACTAGAGAAAAAGTTCCCTCTATATAAGGCCTTAAAAATTCTATGAAGTCCTTTCTTAAAAATTACAATCATAATATTTTAATAAAACTAGGATTACCTAACTGCCTTTTTGGTTAAATAGGATTACCTAACTACCTGAATCCAAATATAGAAAACTGAGAATAAAATGGAAAAATTAAAAATACCTAAATCTAGTAAGGAACTGCATGAGCAGACAAAATGAGAAGGTAATCATACCCATGCAAGAGAAGCCTCAAGAATAGTTCCAAGAGTCCAAAATGCTGAAAAAATAACCATCCAAGTGCCTCTACTAGGAGTAGGAATGAACTCTAGAAACCAGGATGAGAGTACGGGGCCACCTCCCAAACCAAGACCAACCAAACAACGAAGAATAATCAATGATGTATAATTAGGGGCTAAAGCACTCAGAAAACCAGCTCCACCAGTAACTGTTGCTGTGATAATGAATCCTTTCCTGAGAATAGAAGAAAGAAAGCAAACAAATAGCAAGCAAAATTATTAAGATTCGGTGAAAAAATGCATTCAATTAAAAAAATTAAAATATCTAGTTTAAGAAAGTAATGAATAAAATATAATTTCCATAAAAAGTAAGCTAAACTGAAGTTACTAATGTGAGTGAAAAATTGTGGAAATCTGGAAAGAAAAAGATGTTGGAAGTCATGTTCAGAGAGAGAGAGTGTAGCAGCTGCACTGTCCACCATCCACCCCCCTCCCCCCCACCCCTCCACCCCTCTTTTTTTTTTTTTTTGTATTTTTTCCTTCCTATAGGAACAAATGCTTTTATGCATCCCACAATGGGGGAGGGAAAATAGGAGGCTCTGGATCAAATCCACAGTGGTTTGTGGTGATCAAGCCACAAGGCTTCTAACTTCATAAGTGGCAGAAGCAAAAATCTTAAATGCTAATATTAAGTTTCAGAATGAGGGCGATGCTAAGTCAGATTACATATGAGGAAAATACACTCTCAAAACTGAATCCACATTCTGAGTCACCTTCTACACAAAACATTTGCATCACGTCATCTTAGAAGTTTTTACAATAAGTGGAGGTTTATGATGAATCAAGACTTGCACACTTCTAATATCAATCTCTAGTTGGTAGGAAGCATCCATACAAGATGTTGATTTAATATGCTATCATAATCATTTTGAAGTATTGAGAACTGATTATATTAATTTAGGACTAAAGCTGCCAGTGAAATAAATAATATGGTAGGAAGATTACAGAAAATGAAGACGGTTCAAATAATGCAGAGACTGTACATGACAAACAAAAAAATGAAAGGGATAACCTCCTTCCATGCTTATCTGATACTATGCCCCATGTATATGCTCCAACTAGCATGCCGGCAAATACCACACTAGTTATTAAGCTCTCTTCATTAGAAGAAAGATCCCATGCAGACTGAAGTGCTGGTCCAACAAAAGAAAGTAGCATCATTTCCATTGCTTCTGAAATCCAACCCATGCCAGCATAAGCAAGCACCAGAATTTGGAATTTTCCAAACCCCATGGCTGCAATAGCTTCTTCAACAGTGTACTTTGGGGCTTCATCTCCCATCTACAAGTATGGGGAAAAGATTTGATTTAACTTAAAATAAAAGAGATGCACATTGAAGATTCATTAATAGTATATGATAAATGTTTTTTTTTTTTAATCTCTTTTTGGTCATCAGATTAACCAGATGTAGAACACAGTAGCAGGCTTGCAGCCACAACTAGAAATCCAACACAATGATACCAAGACTGAGTGGATGATTGTTACAAGAAAAATAAAAAAGCCATAAGATCAATATCCCGATTAGGAGTCACTCCTATTCTATGATTATAAAGATACTAGTGATTGCTTGCAAGATGGACAAAATCTACAAGCAGCATTACTCCCTCCTACTGCAAATTCCCTAAGTAACTTCCAAGGAATGAAGTAATTAATCTTCTTAAGTATTTATAATGAAGTCATACCAATGCGATTGCTCAGATAAAGGAGAAACAAGACATATGGAGACAGACACACACTGAAGGAACACAAGAATGGAACAAGGTTTGCATTCCAACATGTAATGCCGAGTGAGTAAATCGGTGGCATATTTCAAGTGACCAACGAACAAACCCATCTTTTTTTTAAACTCATATAAGACAACTATATGCAACAAATCAAGTATATCTAACAATTCCAATCATTACCATCATTCAAAACAGTTTCTTAAACATTCCCATGATGTTGTAGCTCAAAGGGCACTCGTGCTACATTCTCCAAGGGAGTTAGTTAATGCGCTGTTTTACATGAAGCACTTCATAGTTCTTACAGCTAAAATTATTTTCTTTATATCCTATAAACTATAAAGTAAATAATAAAAAGAATCACCCCATCTAACAAATTAAATTTTCATATATTGAAATGAGGAAGATCTCTTATATTGAAAATAGAAAGTATAATCAAGAAGCTACATCTAACAGATCAAAATTTTCTAAAACCATACAAAAGAAAATGCAAAACAACACAAATATATATATATATATATATATATATATGTGTGTGTGTGTGTGTGCGTGCGCGCGCGCGCGCGCACATTAAAAATAGACCCAACAATGAAATTCCTGAATGCAACAAATATTTTATTTGAGAGAACAAAAACGAACCTGGGAAAAAGTGGCTTCTTCTTGGGCAAGAATGATAAAAGTCAAACAGGCTAAGCAGAGAGAGAGAGAGAGAGAGAGGCCGAAATGGTTGTTAGGATTCTTAGGATTGTGATATAAGTTGCCAAAGCTGGAAAAAGAGTTTTATTTTTTTTTTGGGTTCTAAATGTGATCAGATTTCATTTCAGTTCGTTTGACTTTCGAACAGGTTTTTGGTTGATGGTCTTTCTCATTATCTCTTTCTCTTTCTTTTTTCTTTTCCTTTTTCTTTTTTGGGTTGGTGATGTTGTTGTTCGTTGTGGGTTTTTTCGGAGAGCCAGAGGTAAACTGCCCTGACGTGATACGGGCAAATGTCTAAAATGAATCTCTAGAGCATTGGGCAAAAGCTTTGGTCATGTTTACTTCCATACTTTTTCAATTAAAAGACAAAAAGAAAGAATTAAATTATCAAAATAAAATGGGATTCTCCCAAAAAAAAAAAAAAAAAAATCATTAAAAAAAAGGAATATAATAGTGCTCTTTTTTTAAGGTGGCTAAGAGTTTACTATAGCATATCTTTGATGCGATGATCACTCCAAAAGTATAAGTGTCGGAGTTCAAGTCTCCAGAAACAAATTTCATATACTTATACACTTAGATTAGATTAGAGTAGAAATTCTATATTTTATAAAAAAAATAAATTTATTTTTATACCATCCACATTTTATTTGTTACTTTTTATTATAGGGATGTAATCAATATTTTACATTCATTTCATTAAAGGAATGATTGTTTATCTTATCTTATTTTTTAAAAGAATGCTTAGAAGGGAGGGAGAAAAAAAAAGAATAATAATTTTTTTTCTTAACCATTCTATTCCTATACTAAACTTTCAAATAAATTAAATATTCTTTAAAAACCAATTTTAATTAAGTTATTTCATAACTACTAAAGTAGCATGAAGATCTGAACTTTAAACTCATATATATTAGTTTATCAAAAAACTCATATATATATATATATATGGACAAAGTTTAGTTACAAAATTAGTTGTAACTTTAGGCTACAATCTCGCTCAATAAAATAAATATTATTGCATATTTTGAAAATCTAACCATTAAATTGTATGTTCTTTATGCTCTTAATACACATGTTAAATTTTGTGTCAATTGGATATTATATACTATATAATCTATAAACTTATATTTTATGCATAATTTTAAATTACAAAAAATTGTAATTTAAAAATTTATTGATGACATAGCAATTGGTCTTTAATTTTCTTAAAATTTTGCAAACATGGAGGATATAAAAAAAAGATGTAATCTAATGGTAGATTTGTCAAAATTCACCTCCTATAAAAAGATATTGAGTGAGTTTGTAGCCCAAGGCTACAACCGATTTTATAGCTAAACTCTGTCCTATATATATTTGGTTTAGTATCATAATTTTCTATTCATTTGAATTTTTAAATTATGACACAACCAAAAAAAAAAAAAAAAAAGCCTTAAAGCTCACATTTAGAGAGATTAATTGGTTTAAACTATTTTTCAAAGTTGATTGAGAAGGTTTTTTTTTTTTTTTTTTTTTATATATATATAATATTTATCAAAATTTTGAATAAATTTGTTTTGAAGACATGGATTATTAGGAGAGTATCCTATTTTGTAGGCATTGTAAGTGGAGTTAGAGATATATTTTTACTAAGTTGTCCATAAGTTCTACTTAATGTAGGGTCAAAGGGCATTTTTGAATCATAAAAAAGTCTAATTGAAAAAGAAGAATTTTTTTTTTTTTTTTTTTTTGGGATGGAAAGAAGAATCTTTTTTATATATAGTATAGATATATAAATAAATTAAGGAGGGCCTCTCTTGAGACTAAGGTTTTAGGGAGAGTTTGGAGTTTTACTATTGTGCAAGATCAACTCCCATAAAAAAAAGGGGCTTTTGAGCCAAACCCAAGAGAGATATGGCCCATGAGCCCATCACATGATTTTCATAATTATATGAGCCACGGCCGAATTCATGAATTGAAAAATTATAAAGCCCATGAGAGTTGAGACTATTACTGATGTAAAAATATATAGCTTGGGAGCCCATTTTGTAAAGTATCGGACCATTAGCCCAATCCAAAATGTATGGAGTATTTTGGGCTTAAGCCAAACTATTGTTGTTAGATGGAAAATTGGGCTTTAAGATGAACTTGGCCCGACTTATTCCTTATGCTTTATGAAATAGTGCTGCCTTATAGGAAAATAGTGGGCGTTGAACAATATATAATTTTTTAAAAAATCATTATTATTATTTTAGACTAAAGTTTGACATAACAACACACAATGATGGATTTAGCAATGGATGGAAATAGGGACCATACACTGCTCACAAATTTAAGAAAGCGAATGTAGAATGAAGCTAAAGTTACTAAACGGCAAGAAGTGAAGCAACTTTTCACCATTCCAACGGATAAGAGCATCTCCACTAGATTTTTAAAATTTTTGTATTATTTAGAGAATGAACAGTGACTTTTATTTTTTATCTACTCACTTTTTTAAATACACTTCCAACAGATTATCTATTTCATTCTCTGTCTCATTTAAATATTATTTCTTCATTCATTCTTTATTTTTTCTTTAATTTTCTTTAATATTTCTTTATTCATTCACAATAACTATATTTCAAATTCCTAACAGCTATATTTTTAAATTTCCCAACAGTAACATTTTCAAATTTTTCAACAATTATATTTTTTCAATACCCTTTTTTTAAAGGGTCATTTTTTCAAATGGTAATATTTCTCAATAGTCATATTTTCCAAAAAGACTTGATAAATTTTAAGATTAACATAGATTTGATAAATTTCAAATTACATTGAATTTTACCTATACAAGACTAACATAAATGAAGAGAAATTTCAAATTACAATAAAGACTAAAGACATAAAAATTAATGTGAGCATAAAACTTAAAATTAGATGATCCTACATCTCGCCATATCGTTGCCACAAGTGGTCAACGAGATCCAATTGGAGTTTAGAATGAGTTTCTCTATTTTTAATTTTTTTTTTTATGGGTTGCAATGAATGCTGCAAATTGACTAAATTCTTTTGTAGGCTCGTCGGACACTGTTGTAGGGATGCTTTCAGGCACTTGTTCATAATCAAAGTCTTCTGCTCCATTGGCATCATGTTCATCTTCAATTATCATGTTATGCAATATTATGCATGCCTTTATAATGTAATCAAGAGCCTTTGTTCTCCAAAGACGTGCAGGCCTATGAACAATTGCAAATCATGCTTGAAGTACTCCAAATGCACGCTCTACATCCTTCCTTATTGACTCTTGAGTTATAGCAAAAAGACTATTCTTTTTACCTTGTGGAGCTCGGATTGTCTTTACAAAAGTAGACCATGAAGGATATATACAATCAGCAAGATAGTATCCCATCGTATAATCACGACCATTGATTGAGTAGTTCACAGAAGGTGAAAGGCCTTGAGCGAGCTTGGTAAATATAAAAGAATGGTCTAGCATGTTGATGTCATTATGAGACTTAGGTAACCCAAAAAATGCATACCATATCCAAAGATCATATGATGCTACAACTTCCAAAATAATTGTTGGCTCACGACTATGACCAGTATATTGACCTTTCCACCCTGATGGGCAATTCTTCCATTTCCAGTGCATGCAATCAATGCTCCCTGACATCTCTGGAAATCCACGACTTTCACCAACTCTTAGCAACCTAGCAATGCCATTGCTATTTGGTGAGCTCAAGTATTCTATAGAATAAATATCAACTATGGCTTCAACAAATTTTTTGAGACTCTCTATTGTAGTGCTTTCTCCAATTCTCACATATTCATCTGTAAAATCCGCTGCTGCTCCATAGGCAAGCATCCTTAGTGTGGCAGTCATCTTCTGAAGGGAAGACAAACCAAGCACTTCGGCATCATTTCTTTTTTGAACAAAATATTCATCTTTCTCTTCTAGAGTAGATTTAATACATAGAAAAAGAGAATGACTCATTCGAAACCTCCTTCAAAGTACGTTAGGAGGATATATTGGTGATTCTGCAAAATAGTCTTGAAAAAGTCTTTGGTGGCCTTGCCCATGAACACATTGGATGATCCTACGGCCTAGAACATAACCACGATGTGATGTTAATGCCCCCTCTCTTTCTAATCGTTCTTCTTCTAATGCAAGAAGCACAATTATCTCAAAATCATCATTAGAATCTGAGTCATTTAGAAGTATATTATGTGCATAATTTGCATTATGACCCATGGAACAAATTTCCCAAGTTGCTGCCACCAAAAAATCACATAATCATTGCAGCAAGTACTTAATGGTTAAGCTTTCTCTAATTGAAACTTTGTACCATTATTTCCTTAAAGTTTAGTCCCTACTGTCAGTATCTTGTAAATTGAAACTTTGGACCATTGTTCACACTAATGTCATGTATCTACCAAGAATCAAAAACAGGGGAAACAAGGGTATCCACCAAGAATCAAAAACAAGGGAACAATAAATTATAGAACAAACACAAACATAAATCCAAATTCATTTCAAGATTAACCTAAATCTGAACCCATGTTGAACTCAGTCCTAAACCTGGAAATAAACAATCAACTCTATTCCCTTGAAACCCCAAAATCCAAATCAATAGCAAACAGAACACAAACCCACCATATACGGTATCCACCAAGAATCAAAAATAGGGGAACAATAAATTATAGAACAAACACAAATCCAAATTCATTTCAAGATTTACCTAAATCTGAACCCATTTTGAACTCAGTCCCAAACCTAGAAATAAACAATCACCCTATTCGCTTCAAACCCCAAAATCCAAATTAATAGCAAACAGAACACAAACCCATCATATACCTAGAAACCCATTTTTCTAAACTCAAAAAATAGCAAATTAGAAATATGATTTCAAATGATTGAAGTTGGCATACCAATTTGATTTCAGCTTTTGTGAGAGAAATGCAAGATGGAGAGAAAAAAAGAAGCAACGAGACCGTGCTTCACTCCACCTTGCTTCCTTCCCCAGATGATTTTGCCTACTCATTGACTAGTGACTTTGGCATTGAGACACTAACTCCTAGATCAGCTAACCACTCCTTGTAAGGTAGAGCAACTTTCTGATCCCCAATGACAATATCATCACCAGTGGGATTGGGGGCTATGAGTTGAACTAAACTAGACTTGTATGTAGTCAAAACTGTGGACATGGGTGAACTCCTATCTTGTAGGGACTATCCCACATTGAATCGACAACAAGTATCTTTCCTTTCAAAGATTGTTGCTTGAAACGAAGTTTGACTCTTTCGGATACGCAACGCCCCCTTCAATGGAGAGAATGAGAGAATGAGAGAAAAGAAGAAGAAGAAGAAGCAATGGAGAGAATGAGAGAAAAAAAGAAATCCGGAGGAGGAGAGAGAAAGAATTAATATAATAAGTAATTAGTAATATTTTAAGACAAGAAATTAAATAGCTAATGTATAGTAGCCCATCAGACTTGATGAGCTATTGTTCATAAGCCAAAAAAAAAAAAAAATTGGGTATAAAGAATCTGCTGGAGTTATTTTTTTGGGTCTCATTCTCTATTATAGCTAATATTTTGCCTATGCATAGATTGCTGGAAATGCTCTAAGCTACCAACTTATAAATACAAAGGCATATTCTAAATACAAGAGACAATTTTTTTTTTTTTTTTTTTTTTGAGAAGATAAATACAAGAGACATGATTTCATAATAACTAACGAACCAAACAACCAAGTTTTTTAAGTTATCCTATCAAATCTTATCCAAAAACAAAGTAGCCCTATAAAAAAAAAGTTTATTAAGTAGTATTGAGACAACGTATCAAGGCATAATCATCAATTATTCATTGGAATCTCCAAAGCAATCTGAGATAGTATTTAAGAGTTTTCATGTAATTCAAATATAATAACATAGTTATTTGTTATGTTAACAAATTTTTATCTGTATACATATGTACATTTAAATATAAAATATTATCAAAAAGGAAAACCTAAACACAAATTCTTATTATTCTTTCTTTAAAGTAGTTTAGTAATATTCTCGGCTTTACTTACGAAAAACAAAATTCAAATTCCTCCTTCAAATTATTATAATTATTGAATTAGAAAAAAAAAAAAAAAATGGAGGCTCTCATCAAAGGGCTAAACACATGACTAGCCTCATGCTTTATCAACTCCAATTCCCCTTTGGAGAGGTGCATGTACACCACCCAATCACCACTATTAGAAGGGTTTAGTTTTGGCACCACAAACCGCATTCCCACCACCGCCGGGAAATAACTTGACGCTGGCCATTGTCGACCTTCCCCATCACAAAATCCACCTTTGATAGTGGGAACCTAAAACCAGAGATGAAACCACAAGAGCAGGACCTTCTTTACTGTCACTGACATATATCTTTGACAAAACGAAGCACCAGACGAAGGGCCTTTACCCAATCTAGCAAATCCACGAAATGATCCTCAGTCATTGCACCTTCCACAATTCCATGAACTTCATTTGCTATCCAACTCAATGGGATTTTTTTTTTTAAAATAAAAGCTCGTGGAATATCTTGTTACCTGTTTGATAATGATTAGAATTGAATGATTAAATTCACTATTTTTTAATAATAGTTTCAACATTTGGCACTATCTCAATTAGCAAAGGTGTAGTAGGGCACCCCAGAGTTTCTGCCAATGCCTTCTTGAGGATCTCTACCATGGACTCAGAGGTCCAGTTGTCTTTAAAGGTGGACCTCAACCATGGGCTTCTTGAAACAAAAAGAAGAAACTGTAATTCACTGCTGGCATATATAAAACCCATGTCTAGGGTTGACAGTGGTTGCCAATGATTCTGCTTTGGCAACTTTGCTGCCACCGCCAGCCTTTTGGTCACATCACCATCAAAGCTTTTAAACCATTAGGTGTTTTGTGTGTGTAAGAGAGAGATGGTGGAAAAAATACGAGTAGTGTATGGAACTAGGTGAGGCTGAGGAAGCATGAACAATATGAGCTATATGAAACATAATTTAGAGCATCTACATCAGACGTGCCAAGCATTTAGTACATCAGATGTCAACAAATATGTTCCTCAAATTTTTTTAGAACCATAGAAGGGTACCGTAGCATGTTCTAAATTTTTTTTTTTTTTATTCTTTCAATTCTGCCGCTCTCCTCTTCTCTCTCATTTGAATCACTTTATTTATTTTTAATTTTACTTTTCTGGACGCCTATCTCCTCTTCCTAGTTTATATTTGCAGCCATAAACACTTGGGTGGTTGGTGGCATGCATCCAGTCAAGTGGCAAGGTTTTTTTATTTTTATTTATTTTTTCTTCTTAGATTTGTGAAAGCTCAGATTTTTGGCTGGTTTTTCTTTTCAGATTTGTTTTTCATTTTGTCCATTAGATTTGTGGTTTTCTCCATGGCCATAGACACCTTGCTCCGCCTTGAATTTCTCAAATCAGTGATGAGGTTTTTTTATTTGGGTTTTATGGGTTTATTTTATTATTTATGTTTTGAGATGGATTTTTTATTTGATTTGGGTTTTTTGAAGGCTTGTGGTTGTGGTGGTGGTTGGATGATAGTGGGTTGCAATCTTGGTGGTGGTTGTGGATTAATTTCCGGTGGCACCAGATTGCAAATTTGGGTATGACCGTGGTGGAGGTTGGGGGGGAGGGTTGTGAAATGGTATATTAAAGTAATTTTTTAATGTGTCAAATGCTAAACTGTCCTCAACCAATCTTGCACATATGAATGGAGAATTACAAGTTTCACTAATAATCACACTAATGATTTGCCTCACTCCACACATTTGAAATAAATGAGTTTATTTTTGTACTGTGATTGCATAATTGGAGGCAATGATAAATGTCAATTAAGACAATCTGAAGTGCAAGGCTTAAACACATGTGCAGCTTCACACTCTATCAACTCCAGTTCCCTTTTCAACATGTGCATGTACACCACCCAATCACCATTACCAGATGGACTTGGTATTGGCATCACATACCCAGCATTCCCACCCCATGGAAAATAGAATGACCCAAATGCACTCTTTCCCCACCCAAAATCCACCTTTGATATTGGAAAATGTTGTCCTGATGAAACCACCAAAGCTGGTCCTTCTTTGTTGCCACTACTATATACCTTTGCCAAACTTTGCACTGGACGATGAGCCTCCACCCAATCTATCAAATCCAAGAAATGTTCTTTAGTCTTTGCACCTTCCAAAAATCCATAAACTTCATTAGCCACCCAACTCAATGGTTTTTCAATAAGCTCATCAATTTTCTTAGTATCATAGGGAATAGACAACACGTTTCCAAAGTAAGAAGACATTCGTGATGTTTTCTCTTTGTCTCCAAAGCTAAGCATTGTCCTGCCATCGACAACAATACCCAATTTTGATACCCTTTTGTTTTTAGCACTTTTGGCGCTAATTTTCCACAAAAGTGCACTGAAAGACTCTAGTTTAGTCCTTTTGCTTTCCTTGGTGCTGGCTTGTGATTGGAGTTGGTTAATTATGTCTGCCTTAACTAAGCATATGCGGTTTTCGAAATGGTTCGCACCGGGTTCTGGATCATTGGAAGGGTTGAACATGGTAATGGGGACATACAAGTTGTGAAGGGAAGGATCAAAGGAAACAGGATGTCGAGGAATGAGCATCTCACGGTTGAAAGTTGGAAGTGAAGAGAAGGGTTTAGATTGAGCAATCTCAGCCCATGAAACAAGAAACATGCCTGCCGAGTATGCATCTACTATCTGATGGTCAAATGTGCATGCCAGCACAAGACCACCACATTTGAATCCAGTTGCCTACAAGTAGGTATCATTGTATTAGTTTCAGCAAAACCTTTTTTTTTTTATCATTTTTTTTTAATGGTATTTGAGGTGGCAAATTGTGATTAGTACAATATCATTTTTACATAGGAGCAACATAGACATCACTTTTTTTTTTTTTTAATTTTTTTTTTAATTTTTAATGTTTAGATATCACTTTTATTGCATACTAACTGTGAAATTTGTCGTGTATCTAGACTTATTGAAAAAAAAAAAATACTCCTTGTTGCATTTTGTATGTTTACTATTTCATTTTCATAGGAAAATGTTAAATTATTACCAAATTTACTAAAATAAAGTTTACGAACTTTAAGTAACTGAATGTTTATTGGTATCTCTTAAACAACATAATAAATGTTTGAACAACTTTTATATGATTGGTGATACATTAATTTGTAAAGAGTGTATATTAAATCATATAGTATCCATTACTATACTCTTTGAAATATTTGAAATAATGTACACTTTGACTTTGAGACCTCAATGAGCATAATTTTATAAATATTCCAATCTATTATTTATTTTATCAACAAATATATGGTTAAGATTTTTTTAATTTTTTTTTTAATTTTAAATTTCACGATCCATGTATTTTTTTTAAAGTAGTGTCAATAATAGATTCATGTGAAAGTAATGTTACCTTAATTATAAAGTACAATATCAACACTTATAAAAAAACTTGTGAAATTTTTTGGATCCCTCTCATTATTATAACTAATTTGTAATCCTATGCATTTACATGAATACATTTAAAGATATACAAGAAGATGTATAATATAATTTATATATATAATTTAAATACTATTGATAGTCATTTTTATATTTTGTTAACTCTTTAAAAAATTTTGTATGGATATTATTACATACATTTTTTTTTTTACAATTCATTTATTTTAGACTTTTTGGTTTTTGTAGTTAATAACTCACTTGAATGAATATTTATGATGTGGTTCCATATTTGATTCTAAAAGTAAGAAATAAAACCTTTTAAGAATAAATAATTTAGGACATATGGTGCAAAATTGGAACTCTAATATGAAATTCTAATTTAAATTTCTTTCAGTTTCACCTATTATTATATATATAGAGATTTGATAAAAATTTTCATTTTATTTTTCCTTTTTTTTTGTATGATTTTAAATTAATGGTTGGAAAGTTATATTTTGTCATAGAATATTAGTGCTTCAAAAACTTTGATCTTTAATTTTTAGGTGAAAAAAAAGATGGAGATAATAAAATTAGTTGAGTTGTTTTAGAGATATTATAAAATTAGAGATATGTTGTCAATCATAAACAAGTAATTCATATATATATATATATATATATATGTTTTTTCATGGGACATTAATTATATTTATTAATGCATTAGAGAACTTGCATCAGTTTATGCAAAATGGCATAAATGCAAAATTTGGCCAACTAACTCTTAAAAGAACTAATATTAGTTTAGGTAATTGTCTTAAATTACTTAAAAAGTGTATTTGTGTAATATATCTTGCTTCAAACTCCCTTAAAAGTTACAATAACTTTTTAGTTGAGTTAGTAGTGCGACTTTGTGTTGTATGTGTGCGTGTTTTGATTTGGAAAAAAATATGCATCTCTTGTCCAAATCCATTCTAGCTAAGATAACCATACAAATTTACATAGTTGACCATATTGATGTTGTATATTTTATTTATTTTTATACCTTCTTTGCATTTTCTAGGATGAATGAAGATATTGAATGTTTGTTGTGTGTGAAGAGAGAAACAATTAAAAAAAAATAAAAAAAAATATTTTTAATAAAATAGACAATAAAATAGATAATTTGATATGTGTATTTTTAAAAAGTAGTTATGTAAAATAGAAAAAGTAGGGTTTTTTGCAAAAATACATATGATTTTCGTTATGGCCGATAAGAATACTTTAAGCTTTTGTATTAAAATAGGTGAAAGCTTTAGCATTTTTATTTTCATATTAGTTTAGTGATGTATTTTTGAAAACAATAACACGTTAATTTTCTAAACTTTTGGCAAACCTGGACAGCCAGCACGCCATTCTTCTTCTTGGGTACAAGTTTGCAGCCAATGATCTCATCAGGTTCATACAAATTGAGTTTTTGAAGCTCTACATTTGCAAAAGCGTCAGTGAAGTCAACCCCACGATTGTTGCAATGAAGCTTATACTCACCCATGGAGTTTGGCACTTTCTCACCAGCAAGGGCATAGAAGGGCACTAGAGCTTCTTTCAAGGCCTTTTTGAGAACCTCAACCATGGCCACAAAGGTCCAAGTGTCTTTACAAGTGGGCTTCTTATAACAAAAGAAGATACTGAAATCTAATGGATGTAAAATGCAGAAGTCTAGGTTAGAGAGTGGTAACCAATGGTCCTCATGCTTTGGCAACTGCACTGCCACCACCTCTTTCTTGATCAGAGTCACCTCCATCTCTTTTGCATTCATGCTTATGTTTATGTGTCTAAACACTCTGAGAGAGAGAGAGAGAGAGAGAGAGAGAGAGAGAGAGAGAGAGAGAGAGAGAGAGAGAGAGAGAGAGAGAGAGAGAGATGTTGGGAAAAATTCTATATATGTGGGAATATATTTCAGCAAGCACAACGGAAGCACAACTACACAAGAACACAAATATTCACATAGAAAACCCTTTTTCTTTGAAAAGAAAAATTACGGGACAAACTTCAAATAATTTCATAATATTAAATAGAGATTACAACACTTAGAGATATAACTTGAGCAAAGAAAAACTCTCTTTTTCTTTTCATTCACTACTCTCTGCCTCACTGTGTATCTCTCACAATTTTCTCATGCTCTCTGTGTTTTTCTCTTCTCTTTTGCTTGCTCTCACACATGTAGTTCTTCAAGACTGCACTTTGTCCTCGCTCTCTTTGGGACTTTCACTACACCAAATGGTCGCATGGTCTTACTTTATATGTCTTCATTCTTTTCTTTCTTCTCTAGCTTGTTGGACACTCACAAGGCAATAGTCAAATCTTTATAAATGAGGCTTGACTTTTGTACATAAAAATATGCCTTCTACTCTTCCTTTTTGGCAAGCTTGACCATGATGCTTCTTTAAATTTGTTGACTTCTCAACAGCTTGTGTAACAAGCTAATTTAGTACCTGTTTGGATTGAGCTTATCAGCACCTGCGTCTGCATTTTGTTTTGTTTTTAAGCGCGTTTTTGCGGCTAGTGGCTTTTCCAGTAAGTTTTGTGTACTATTCACGGGACCCACAAATCTCTTTTTTCAACAAAACTTTCATTAAAAATGGGTTCCATGACACTATTCAGTGTATTCACACATTTAAAAATTATTTTGCTACAGTGTTTTTAGTTTTCAGCAAAATAAACGGTATCCAAATGGACCCTTAATGAGCTAAGCCAAAGTGTGAGCTGGATCCATGTGGTGCAATGCACCCAACAATCTCCCCCTCCACTTAGGGAGGAGATTTTCACCTCAATTCTTCAGTTAGTGTTTATGCTAGTCAGGCTAACACCATGCTCAACCTTCTTCATTATCTTCACTAACAATGAGAAAATCTCAGCAACCTTAACACTCAAAAAATTTAGTTCACATTGGATATCTTTAATCCAATTTCTTGGCTCCCCTTCATCAGAAGCTCAAATAGTCTTGAAACTAATTGCTTGATGTTCTTCAATACACCTCCTTTCAAGAGGTTCAACAATTTCTAGTGGAGGATATTGTTCCCCTTGCTCAAGACCTTCACGATCTTTCACTTCATCATTATTCCTAGCATCATGAAATTTTTCATCAAATATCACTTCCTCATTTGAAGCATTGTCAGGTAGAGAGAATTTAACTCTCTTGGTTGCAATACCATTAACTCCAACTCTCAACTGTGGAGTTTCTAAAAAAAAAATTGTTTGCATTGAACTTCTTCTTATAGGCCTTCATATGAGTCTTGTACATATCACAACAAGCATGCCCTCTTGCAACAACCAATAATCCTTTAGAAATTTTCCATCTTCCATTACCAAGGTGGTTAAAATAACCCACTCGATCCATAACCAATGTAGAAAACACATTCATCCTCAAATCTAGAACATGTCATACATCTTTTAATATCAACATGAAACCAACGTTGCTCTTAATGCACACATCACCGATTCTTAGAATTTTGAATAACTAGATTTATCCATCTTCACTACATCAAAGTCACCTACTTTGTATGTGGTAAACAACCTTTTTGTAGGGATAACATGGTGGGAGGCTACTGAATCAACAACCCACTCAACATTATTCTTAGCAACATGCTCACACTTTTCCTCTTTAAGAGAGAGTATCACAACATCCTCATCAATCATAACTACTGCAACATTCTTCTCATTATCATTCTTTTCATCTTTGTCTTTAGTTTGTTCTTTATTTCAATGCCAAATAGTTTCTTTTTATGTGGCCATTTTTACCACAATGGAAGCATTCTCTCATCTCTTTAAACTAAGATCTACTTTTTGATTGTGACTTGTCATTAAATTTAGCTCGATCAACAAACCCTCTACTTGTATTTCTACCCCTAGTCTCTATGACAAGAGCTTTATCTTGTGCATTATTTATACTTGCATCTCTCTTGCAATCCTACTTTCTCAAAATCAAATCTCAAATATCATTATATTTGCATTTGTTTTTCTCCGTGGAATTGCTCACTGCCATTCTCATGGCCTCCCAACTGTATGGAAAAGAAGCTAAAACATTCAATAAACGAATCTCATCATCAAATCAATCTCCATAGAGGACAATTGATATATTTATGATGTTATTAAACTCATTTAGATGCCATGCCACAAGAGTACCTTCCACCATCTTTCAGATTAAACAACTTCTTCATCAAATGCACCTTGTTGTTAGCTGAAGGCTTTTCATACATGCTAGAAAAAGTCTTCATTAGATCCATTGTAGTCTTTTCCTTCACAAAGTTGTGTATAATTGATCTTGACAGAGTTAATCGTATAACTCCTAGTACCTATCTATTAAGAAGATTCCATTCTTTGTCTTTCATATCATCTGGCTTCTTTCCTAAAAGAGGAAGATGTAATTTCTTTCCATACAGATTGTAAAGTTGTGATTTCCAACTAGCCTTTATTGGCTTTAATTCTGTGCCAAATTTGATTGTAATTTTTTCAATTATTTTCCTGTATGTATGTGGGTTTATTTGTAAGGGATGATTGTGAGAGATTGGTGAGGAATTAAGCGTCAAAGATGAATTAGTGCAAGTTCGCGACTAGCTCGTGAGAAAGCAACTTGCGAAAAGGTCACGTGTGAAGCACGTGACCAGAAGTTGAAAAGTCATGACATCTTGTCATTTTGTGAGTACTTCACGAGAAAGGTCATCTTACGAGGTACCTGTGAAATATTTTGTTTGGCAAAAAGATAAAGTGTTTTAGCAAATAATTTACCCACATTATAAATACCCTAATTACCCACGAATTGTAAGGAGTGCTTTTCGGAGAGAAAATCCTAGCAAATACACTTGAGAGTTAGAGATTGTTATACTGACAAACATTTACACATTTCCTCTTGATTTTCCTCTACTCCTATCTCTGCATCTCTACATCCTTGAGAGGTTTTTAGCCCAAACACTTACCATACCCAATCTGAGTGTTAAATGAAGTTTTGGTGCTGTTGGGAAGCATTAGAAGGAGCCATTTAGTGGTGGATGCAATCGGGTTGGATTGTGGGATTTGTAAAGTTAGTGAAGACAAGACTCTGAGAAGTCCGTTAGTACCATGAGTTTGGACGGCTCAAGTACATGGGGTAGACTAGGATTGGAGGGTCTTTTATTATTATGTACTCCAACTATATTCACTAGTGGATCGATTTTGACTTGGAGGGTCGCGGAGAGGTTTTTCGCTAAATTCTTCGGTTTCCTCTTCGATAACACATCTTGGTGTTATCTTGTGTTTGCATCTCTCTTTCCTACTTTTTAAACTTTACCTTTATTGTTCATTGTGGTTGGATATGGTTTAGAGTAGTGTTATCAGCATATTATGCTTATTTGCTCTTATTCTACACTTTGATAAGTTAGGGTAAAAGCAATCTAGCCATAATTTTTAGTTTGTGGTTTAAACAAGCTCTAGTGTTTCACATTATTTTGAGCTTTCACAGAAAATTTTTGATCTGCATCTTCCAATAGCCAAAGTCTATGCCGTCAAATTTCTCGATTCCTGTTTCTTGATGCCTTTCCTTCTTCTCCAGCCATTTCTCTCAATGGAACTTATGCTCTGATACTACTTGTTAGGAAAAATTTTATATAAGTGAGAATAAATTTCAACAAGCACAGCGGAAGCACAACCACACTAGAACACAAAGGTATATGTGGAAAACGCTTTCTCCTTGAAAGGAAAAACTATTAGATAAACTCTAAATAATTTCACTATATTAAATAGTGATTACAATACTTAGAGATACAACTTGAGCAAATAAAAACTCTCTTTTTCTATTCACTCACTACTTTTTTCCTCATTGTGCACCTTGAAAAAAATTTGAAAAATCAGGAAAAAATGAGGTTTTGAAAAGCTGTATATAAAAATTAAAAATTAAAAACTAAAACTTAAAGGTGATGCCAAACTTGCCCTTAGTCCTCACTCTCTCTAGGACTCTCACTCTACCTAATGGCCAATGGCCTTCCTTTATATTTCTTCAAATTTTTCTTTCTTCCCTAGCTTGTAGGACACATCTTCACAAACGTGACTTGACTTTTGTACATAAAAATATGACTTCTACTCTTCCTTTTTGGCAAGCTTATCCAGGAAGCTCCTTTAAATTTGCTGGTTTCTCAGCAGCTTGTGTAACAAGCTCATTTAATGAGCTAAGCCAAAGTGAGGGGTGGACCCACGTGGTGCAATGCACCCAACGAGAGAGAGGGAGAGAGATTGCACAAACAGGAATACAAGAGACTAGGTAAGACATGGTGGTTTGAACAAAGAGAACTATATGAGACAGAATTTATAGGTACGTACATAACTACATACCATGTTTAATATAGGTACATATATCATGTTTAATATAGGTACATACCATGTTTAATATAGGTACATATATCATGTTTAGTAATACTGTAATGTGTACAATATCATTTAATTTGTAGTAATAAAAACGTGAAAGTGAAACCTTATTTATAGTGGAAAAATGTATGGGGATGAATATCAAATTTAGCAATTCACCGAAATATATGGTAGCATGTTATGAAGAAACTTTCATGGCTAATGAGCTAGCAAAACAAGAAACGAAACGATTAAATAAAAGATACAACTTACACGTTAAGAAGCTGTCAATTCTATCACTTGTATAAAGAACAAAAGATTAAACAATTAAAGTAAAGAAAATTTTATGGTTCACGATTTTACGAAATTGTCCAAATCCATCACATAAGGAATAACAGATTTGACATCATGGAAACAATTTTCATCACAATATAGTAGTAGAAATTTGAATTTATATATATCTTTTTGGTAAAAATGTAAATTACGTCTTTAGGTTTGTGTTAATTTTTATTTTCAACCTTAAAATTTCATTTTTATCATTTTAATCCCTGAAGTCCACATTTATTATCATCGTATTTTTTTTCCCGAGAAAATTTTTATTTTCATTGTTGATAGTTCACTCCATAAACTCTTGTTAGTCATTGAAAAATATAATTTTTTAATACTCAAAATTAAAAACCATTAGATTTAATTTTCAATAAAAAATAAAATCTTATTTTTTTTTTTAAATTTAAAAAAGCACTACTAACCAATTCCAAAACTAGAAGATTGAAACCCTCAATCGTTGCATCAATTTCTACCCAAGAGAAGATTTCAATGGCACCCAAGCTGATAGAAATTTCAACTTAATTTCTCTTACCAAAAAATATATGGAAAAAGTGGAGTAGTTTCCAAAATCCATCCCACTGCCACAAACTAAACCTAAAATCTAAACAAATAATTTGCAAAATAATTATGTCTTGGGTGTTAGCAATGCTCACTTTGTAAGAAATAGAGATGACAATAGGGGTGCCTAGCTCGTCCCAACTTTATGGCTGAAAAGATCCGCATAGCGCAGGAGTAGGCAAATTGGTGTAAGGTGTAGGTTGGAGGTATTTTTCTATACCTATATAGGAAGCTCTATCGCTAATGAGATAAATATGAGAGAGAAAATAGAGGGATGACGATAAGACTGTTAAGAGCGAAATAGAGGTGTGTTTAGATGATGATAATTAAAAATAATTAAACTAGAAAAGTATATATAAAAACAATATAAATATATACTATATAAAATATGCATACACGCATTTGGTACAGGATAGGGCAGGGCAACATAGGGTGAGGCAAGCAAAACTTGTTCCCCACCTTTTTCCCCTTATCAAGGTAAGGAAAATTTGCATAGAATAGAGTAGAACAAATAGAATGGGTCGAGCGGCCGAAGATTTTTTTTGTCCTCCCTTGTAAGAACTTCATAAGGTTTCTAATAGTCAATAAAGTGTGAAGCATCAAATCAATTCTTCAATGATTGGTAGTATAAGTGGAGAAAAAAAGAAAAGAAAAGAAAAAATAATATAGCTTTTTGACATATAATAGACAACATAGGCCTTCCTAGACTAGCAAGGGCGCCGAAAGTTACGCGTAAGATGAAGAGGAGGTGTCAGTAGAGGCAATCGGGCCGACCATGTCGGAATTATATAAAATTTAGCAGGTTGAAGGGAAAGGAAATTATGATCAAGACTTGAGACAATCTCAAGGGTCAGTCAAATTTAGGTGAATTCTTTCATAAAGGCCCCGAAAACATTGTTTTTGCTAGTTTTAGTAATATTTGTTTTTCCTTAATAACTTTTAGTTTAAAAGTCAGAATAAGGCCCCGTATGTTTTAGGACATCTCTAAGAGATAATATTTTCAATTTTTGCGATTATCTCAATTTTGTTATTATTCAAGGGATTTCTCATGAATTCGAGGTTTTTATTCAAAGGCTAAACATTTATTTATTTATTTTATTTTTTTCATTCAGAAAGCAATGTGTTTGTTTTCTTGTGACTTTTGTGACATCACTTTTGTCCAGTGACCTTGGGCAAGATGGCACATTGAACCGAAATATAACAATTTTAAGACACTTCATAGACTGAGAATTGGTAAAGCAGTGGACTATGACAAGCATAATTCTTAAGTCAAAAACCCTCCAAAAGAAATCTACAACAAAAAGGAATTCCCAAAAAAAAAAAAAGGTTCAATACTAGATGGATAGAGATAAAGTCGAATAATTGGGCTTCACATTCTTCATAAAGCTTAGAGATTTGTTGCCTTTTAGGTTATACCAAGATATACGTACCAAGTTTTGTTGCTGGTGAACAACGTGGGAATGCATACTTTGAGGAGGAAGAGCATGGAAGAGAACCCATATATATATATGTGTGTGTGTGTGTGTGTGTGTATTGTTAGTTTCTAGACCCTAAAAACACTATGTTTAACCTAATTTAATAGCCAAGTTGTTACTTAGGTCAATTATGTATATCTAGCTTAAACATTCGTCAAACATATCATGCAGTGGAAATATAAATAATACAAGATATGATGATTCAGAAAAACCAATGAAACAAGCCAGTTTTAAGATAAAAAACCTAAAGGGAACGATCCCAATAGAACAATCTATTATATCAAATAGAAGTTTATAGAAAAGAATAAACCATTCATAGTAAACTTAATTGTCGGACCGTGTGCCTTATCGATCCATCCAATGACCAATTGGTAAAGGATGAGGAGGTACAAATCTTTTATAGCATTTGATCACAGATTAAGCCCATTGGTATTGGAGCAAATTGTGAAATATCTCACAATCCCTCCCTCACAATGCGGCTCCAACGACTTGAACATATGACCTTGGCTCTGATACCACTTGTCGGGCTGTGTGTTTTATCGATCCATCCAATGACCAATTGTTGAAGGATGAGGGGCACAAATCTTTTATAGCATTCGATCGCAGACCAAGCCCATTGGTATTGGAGCAAATTGTGAAATCCCTCACATTAACTAAAATTATCCAATCTAGCTCTAAACCCCTCAAAATTCTTTGATGTGGATCTGCTATCACAAGAACCTCCAATTCACGCTTTAGATCTCCCACATAAACCTCCAGTCTATGACTTCAAGACCACCTTTGAAGGTTTATATCTCTAGCACATTTGATGATTAGAATGATATGGCTGCAACTTCTATAGTACCAATTTTGAGTTTCTTTAAAGAGTATCGTTGGTAGAAGATTTGAGAGAGTTTTGAGTACAGAAACACTAGATCTACAATTGGAGGCACAAAAGACACTATTCTCTCTCTAAAAGCCCCTCCTAGGGTTAGTTTAAAATGTCCTTTAAATAATACAACAAACAAATCATGATTTAGGCTTCAAACGTACAAGTTATGGGTTTTTTATGAAATTTCTCTTGATCGATCGAGCTAGTTTGATTTTGAATTCCTGAACCTACATCTTGTATGTTCTTAAATTATGATTTAACACCTTGAGCAATGTCTAATATGACTTCATAGACTCTTTGATCTATTTCTAGACAAGTTTATATATATGATTTGCCAACAACTAAATCATTTAGAACCTAAACATTTATACCTAAATATTTAGAACCTGATACACACACACACACACACACACACATACTTTCTTGAATTTCATGATTTGCATGACTATTGGAGGATATGGACATCTGGTTTAGAATAAGCCTCCAAGCAAAGGTTGAGAGAGAGAGAGAGAGAGAGAGAGAGAGAGAGAGAGAGAGAGAGAGAGAGAGAGAGAGAGAGAGAGAGAGAGAGAGAGAGAGAGAGAGAGAGAGAGAGAGAGAGAGAGAGAGAGAGGCCAAAATTACAAAAAAAAGTTTTTTTTTTTTTTTTAAATTTTCTCCGATGTATATAAAATATAATGTTAATTTAATGTGATGAATTGTAAAATAAAGAATGAGATGTGGATTGAGTTGTTAAAAATGATTATGTAATATAGATAAAATGGCTTTTTGGTGATGTAAAATGGTTTTTTTCTTTTTTGGTATTTTCGGATATGAATGCTCTAACATAGTTTTAAGGCTATTTTTTAAAAGTGGCTAATTGTTTCAATGGTTAAAATCTGATTAATAGCACAATTGTTTGTTAGATTTGGGCTTTCATGATGGTAGCGAATGTTCCATTAGCTGTGAAATTTGAATGCATATAAGTTTATAACCAAATGACGTTTATAGTAGAAATGGATATCAATGTGTGCCTCAAAAAACATAAAATATTATACAAATAAAAATTACAATAATTTTGAAACATCACGCAACAATCTATTGTCCAAACAATCTTTTTCACATGCTCAAGAACACTGGTTATGTATGTGCCATTGGAACGCACTCCCCTCAAACATAAAATTTATTCACCAACATTTATTGTCAAATATTATTCTGATTAATTAATATCATATACAAGTCCCCCAATTTGATTAAATTAAACCTCCTATAATTGCATATAAAATAAGTTCCAGCACGATATGTGATTAATTAATATGATATACAAGTCCACCAATTGATTAAATTAAACCTCCTATAATTGCATATAAAATAAGTTCCAGCGCGATATGTCACTTACAAAATCCAATCAAGTCTTTTCAAATTATATGGATAGAACTTTAGAACCTTCATAGTGAAGTTATTTTACAAACTTTAGAGAATCCGAAACTGTCTTCAGCCAATCTTGTACACATGAATGGATAATTATTAGTTTCACTAATAATCACACTAATGATTTGCCTCACTCTACACATTTGAAATAAACGAGTTTATTTTTGTACTTTGATTGCATAATTGGAGGCAATCATCAATGTCAATTAAGACAATCTGAAGTGCAAGGCTTAAACACGTGTGCAGCCTCACACTCTATCAACTCCAGTTCCCTTTTCAACATGTGCATGTACACCACCCAATCACCATTACCAGATGGACTTGGTATTGGCATCACATACCCAACATTCCCACCCCATGGAAAATAGAATGACCCAAATGCACTCTTTCCCCACCCAAAATCCACCTTTGATATTGGAAAATGTTGTCCTGATGAAACCACCAAAGCTGGTCCTTCTTTGTTGCCACTACTATATACCTTTGCCAAACTTTGCACTGGACGATGAGCCTGCACCCAATCTATCAAATCCAAGAAATGTTCTTCAGTCTTTGCACCTTCCACAAAACCATGAACTTCATTAGCCACCCAACTCAATGGCTTTTCAATAAGCTCATCAATTTTCTTAGAATCATAGGGAATAGACAACACGTTTCCAAAGTAAGAAGACATTAGTGATGTTTTCTCTTTGTCTCCAAAGCTAAGCATTGTCCTGCCATCAACAACAATGCCCAATTTTGATACCCTTTTGTTTTTAGCACTTTCGGCACTAATTTTCCACAAAAATGCACTGAAAGACTCTAGTTTAGTCCTCTTGCTTTCCTTGGTGCTGGCTTGTGATTGGAGTTGGTTAATTATGTCTGCCTTAACTAAGCATATGCGATTTTCGAAATGGTTGGCACAGGGTTCTGGATCATTGGAAGGGTTGAACATGGTGATGGGGACATACAAGTTGTGAAGGGAAGGATCAAAGGAAACGGGATGTCGAGGATTGAGCATCGCGCAGTTGAAAGTTGGTAGTGAAGAGAAGGGTTTAGATCGAGCAATCTCAGCCCATGAAACAAGAAACATGCCTGCCGAGTATGCATCTACTATCTGATGGTCAAATGTGCATGCCAGCACAAGACCACCACATTTGAACCCAGTTGCCTACAAGTAGGTATCATTGTATTAGTTTCAGCGAAACCTAAGGAAAAAAGAAAAGAAAAGGAAACAATGCTACGCAGAAAACAAATTATGGTCCTATAATATTTGAGGGGGATAGATTGTGATTAATGCAATGTCATTTTACATTGGAGCACCGTAGACATCACTTTTATTCCACAACAATTATAAAATTTTTTGTGTATCTAAACTTATTTGAAAAAAGAAAAAAGAAAAGAAAAAAAGTATTGCTTGTTGCATTTTGTCTGTTTACTAATTCATTTATTACATTTTCTATTAAAAAAAAATGGTTTAGAAATTGACTGTAACTATTTATTGGTATCACTTCAACAACATATGCAATGTTTGAATACTTTTATGTGATTAGTATCCATTACTTTACTTTTTGAAATATCCAAAATATTTTCCACTTTGAGACCCTAAGGAGCATTATTTTATAAATTTTCCAATATATTATTTATTATACACACACGACTAAATTTGTTTTTATAGACTTCATGACATATTAGAATGTTTTTTAAAGTGATGTCAGTAGTGGGTTTAAGTGAAAGTAATATTACCTAAATTATAGCTTACAATATTAACAAATATAAAAATGATTGTGAAATTTTTGGATTCCTATAATTATTATTACTTGATAAAAAAGTTCATTTTATTTTGTCCTTTTTGCTTTGTATGTATTTAAATTGATGGATGGAAAGTTATATTTTGTCTTAGAATATTAGTGCTTCAAAAACTTTCATCTTTAACTTTTAGGTGAAAAACCAAAATGAGATAGAGGTAATATAATTAGTTGAGTAATTTTAGAGACGGTACAAATTTTACTATTACGTATGCCTTATAAATTGATATGTTGTCAATCAATCAATCATAAACAAGTAATATATATATATATATATATATATATGTGTGTGTGTGTGTGTGTGTTTCAAGTGACATTAATTATATTTAATACTGCATTATAGCAATTGCATCAGTCTTTGGCGAACCAAACCTAAACAACATCTATATCAGTGTGGGTAATTGTCGAACATTACTTAAGAAAGTGTGTTTTGTGTTGTATAACTTGCACCAACCTCATTTAAGAGTGTTATCATGACTTTTAAGTAGACTTGGTGGTATGCATTTTTATTAGAACCTCTTTCTCTCCTTATGTGCATGTTTCTCAAAAAAAAAAAAAAAAAAAAAAAAAAAATTATGCATCTCTTGTTCAATATCAATTCTAGCTATAGTAGCCATACAAATTTACATGGCTATTGTTGTTGCGTATTTTTTAAATACTTTCTTTGCACTTTTCAACGATGAAGAAAAAAAGTGGATAGTAGTTGTGGTGTATAAGAGAGAGAAACAATAAAACCTGTAAAAAATTGATATTTTAATAAAATAGATAATTTTATATGAGTTTTTATTTAAGTGATAATATATGTAAAATAGAAAAAGTTAATTATTATGTTAAAATAGATATGAATTTTTACACAAATTGATAAAAATGCTTTGAGTCTTTTGTATTAAAATTGGTGAAAGTTTTAGGATTTTTCATATTTGTTTAGCAATGTATTTTTGAAAATAATAACACGTTAATTTTCTAAACTTTTGGCAAACCTGGACAGCCAGCACGCCATTCTTCTTCTTGGGTACAAGTTTGCAGCCAATGGTCTCATCAGGTTCATTCAAATTGAGTTTTTGAAGCTCTATATTTGCAAAAGCTTCCGTGAAGTCAACCCCACGGTTGTTGCAGTGAAGCTTATGCTCACCCATGGAGTATGGCACTTTCTCACCAGCAAGGAAATAGTAGGGCACTAGAGCTTCTTTCAAGGCCTTTTTGAGAACCTCAACCATGGCCATAGAGTTCCCATTGTCTTTATAAGTGGGCTTCTTGTAACACAAGAAGATACTAAAATCCAATGGATGTAAAATACACAAATCTAGGTTAGAGAGTGGTAGCCAATGGTCCTCATTCTTTGGCAACGGCACTGTCACCACCTCTTTCTTGATCAGAGTCACCTCCACCTCTTTAGTATTCATGCTTATGTTTATGTGTCTAATCTCTCTTTGAGAGAGAGAGAGAGTGAGACGGCATAATAGGAGTACAAGACTAGTGTGAGCTTGAACAATGAGAGCTATATGAGACATAACTTTATAGGTAGATAAATACATAATCAAGTTTGGTAATAGGTACATATCACGTTTAACGTCCACTTACGGGTACATATATATCATGTTTGACTTAGTTACATATACCAATATATCATGCATGTTCAGTAATAGGTACTTATCAATGTTTAGCAATATGTAATCTCTTGTTACAGTAGCTTCAACCAAAAAATTATTAAATACTCTCGGAATAGAAGCACTAATCCATATTAATAAAATAAATAACTTAATGAAAAGAAATTAATTTTATGTGCCATATGATTAAAAAAATGATTAGGTGCTCTCATAGCAGTACCTGAGGTGATACTTATCCATTCTCTCACATAAACGGTAATCCCTATTATGAGTTTAATTAATGTGACCTAATACTATTATATGAGAGGAGAGAGTATTACGTTGCTCTATCACTGAAAATTTTTGAAATTGAGTAATCACTAACATTATTATGATATTATCACATTATTTGTAAACTTTATGCAGTACATTTTATAATTTTTTTAAGAATTTTTTTTTCTTACCTTTTTTTTGGTATAGGCTATAGAGTAGTGCAAGGTATCACTCTAGTACTAGGGAGTACTTAATGAAAGAGGATTTCAAGGTCGAATGTGGGTGTCCTGTCACCATGGAAACAGAGGAAGGGCCACAATCTTTAATTAATGTGCCGAATCGGTGGGTGGAACGAGTGGATAGAGATTACTTGTGTTCGAGGAAGAAAACAAAACACGCGAGAACTATATCTAGGCATTTCTTCCTCACGTGGAAACTGAATTTATTGCATGAAGAACATGAGAAACCTTGCAGAGTGGACTATGCCCACTTGGGGTTGATATCAAATTTATGAATTCACCGAATTATGGTAGCATGTCATGAAGAAACTTTCATGGATGATGTTAAAATGAGCTAGCGACAGATGAACAAAACGATTAAAGATAATACAATTTGTGGTAACATTTAGGAAGTTGTCAAATCAATCACAAGCATAAAAACAAAAAGTAGAATCAATTAAATAAGGGTGGTGTCATTAGGATATTTATTAATAAATCAATTTAAAAAAGTTTTGACATCACTTTTATGAAAAATATAAAAATTTTGGCAAAAATGAAGATTTGCCTCTTTCGGCCAAAAGTTCCAGTAAAATGCCCTATTTCTGAAACTATTTAGCCTTATACCCTTGTTTTGAAACTTGAAGTTTCAATGTGAAATTTAACTTTTTGAAAATCAAGTTATAGGCAAATTCTAAAACTTAAATTTTTTATTTTTTATTTTTTTTTTGTGGAACTCGAGTTCCACTTAAAAATTTTTAAGTAACTCGAGTTTATGGAACTCAAGTTTCACATTTATAAACTCGAGTTTCACATTGAAACTCGATTTTAATAAAATCAAGTTTCAAAATATAGGCATAAGGCTAAATAGTTTCAAAAAGAGGGCACTTTGTTGGAACTTTTTGTCGAAAGGGGTATATCCCCATTTTTGCCTAAAAATCTCTAAAAAAGTTAATTGATTTTTTCTTTCTCATAAAAAAGTTTCTAAAAATATATTCTAAACCAATGTTTTTAGGGTATCCGTTAAATTTTTCCATTAAAGTAATGAAAATAATTAAACCACAATTTTTATCATATTATAGTAGTAAGAATTTGAATTTAACCACAATTTTCATCATATTTTAGTACTAAAATAAATTTGAATATATGTATTTTTAAGGAGGAAAATTACACTTTACACCCTAAACTGTACTCAAATTATATTTTGCATCATAAATTTTTTGAATGCACATTTTACATCCCAAACTATTTCTCTTATTATAATTTGTACTCCAACGTTAAGTTTGCTATTAACTTGGATGAGAATTCAAAATTTAAGATACACAGTGTAATTAAGAGTATAATTTAAAATGGTAAAGTGTACTTTTCATATTTTTAAAAATTGAACAATGATTTTACAAAATGATGATCTTAAACTTGCATCTTTGGTAACTTTTAAAGTGAATGAATTAATTTTATAGGAGTAAGTATTAGTAAAATTTATTCTATTAATAGAAACTATAGTGCATAATCTGCACATATCCATTGTACAATTAAAAAAAAAAAAATTACATTTACACACATATATGGATTCATATTATACTCTCTCTTTTATTTTTATTTTATTTTAGTTTCTTTTTGGATATACATGAGTTTACTCTTTCTCTTTTCTTAATTTTTTTTATTGAGTTTTTGATAATTTATTTATATTCAACCCTATGTCTTTTGCACGTCATTAACTCATCTAGAACAAAAATTAAAAAAAAACTTAAACAAAACACGTGGTACAAAATTAGACAATAATTGAAATCTAATTTAAAACCTAATTAGTTTTTCTCTCACCTATACCTCTCTCTCTCTCTCTCTCTCTCTCTCTATATATATATATATATAGATTCAAGCTTATGTGTCATTTTCACAAGGTAATAACTAACATGTTCTAATTGAGTGGGAATGAGAAGTAATTCTCACCAATACCTACTGTATTAATTGCTTATACCAGGTTTATACAAAGTAGGAGAATTGAGTTAACTCAATGGAGAAAAAGGCAATGTTTTATTCACTATAATAAGTCTTCTGAAAGGGCTTTTTTATTTAAAAAATAAAATAAAATAAAATTAGGGACTCTAATATCTGCAACAACAAAGAGAGTGTAGGCCTACTTCCATTTTTTTATGTTTGTTATTAACTTGGACGAAAATTCAAAATTTAAGATATAAAGTATAATTAGAAGTATAATTTAAGATAGTAAAATGTAATTTTTTTTTTATTTTTAAAAATTGAATGAAAATTTAACAAAATGATCTTAAACTTGCATCTTTGGTAACTTTTGAAGTGAAAGAAATAGTACTATAGGAGTAAGTAATAGTAAAATTTATTCTATTAATAAAAATTCGAGCTTATGTGTCATTTTCACAAGGTAATAACTAACATGTTCTAATTGAGTAGGAATGAGAAGTAATTCTCACCAAGGCCTACTGTATTAATTGCTTGTACCAGGCGTATACAAAGTAGGAGAATTGAGCTAAGTCAATGGAGAAAAAAGAGAAATGCTATGTTTACAACATTTCTACAATATTTCCTAAGTGGTAGGTTGTTATTAGTTGTTATTATTGGGGCAAAAAAGTAATCTTAGTGTTAATTTCAAATTTGAACCAATAACAACTAACCACCTGTGATTTGTTGTAAAAATGTTGTAAAATTATTGTAGACGTAGTATCTCTCAAGAAAAAAACAATGTTTTATTCACTATAGTAGGTCTTCTGAAAGGGCTTTTTTAGTTTTTTTTTTTTTTTAATATCAAATTAGGTACTCTAATTTCTGCAACGAGAAAGAGAGAAGGGGCCTACGTCCATTTTATTAGTTTCCTTCAACTTGCAAAATGCTTTCTAAATAATTAATATGGGTCAGTTGGTGCTTTAAATTTCTACATAGATGTGATCATTCAATAATTTACATTCATATTTTGATTAGGACTTTTTGTTTAAAATTATTTAAATAGATACGTAAAGATTTAGTAGCTAGAAAGAGTGTTAAGCTTTCAGCATTGTCTTGGATTAGTGTGTATATATATATTAACATAAGTTATCCACTTCTACAATCTTAATAAGGTCAAATATATATATATATATATATATATATATATATATATATATATATAAAATTGCAAAGAAGGCTGAAACCAGCCGGCTACAAACAAAAAGAAGAGCTGGGCCTGTTCTATCTCTTTCCAAACTTGACCGACAATAGCAAGAGGACAAGAGAGGGGAACATATCCAGATCTATGCCATAAAGCAGCTCATAGAGTTAACAAACAGATGGGTTGATGAATTGCCCCCTCTTCTAATAAAGCAGAAAGATACATCCCCCAAAAGACATTTACACCAGAAAAGATTTCATTCATACACTTATGGCAATAGACTAGTATGGGGGACTCCCAAGTTTCTTATCCTGGAATTATTGGATTGGCGGTTGGATTGAGAATGAAGGGACGTTAATCTTGCCTTCTACTTGTGTTTCTTATTATATGTCATATAATTAGAAACACAAGTAGGAGGCAAGATTAACGTGAGATGTAGGACAAAATCTATCATTTAATTTGTTTAATTTATTAATTTTGGGATTTTTATGTAATTTTTGTTATTTTATATTTAGGGTTATTATTTAGTTGTTTTTAAATGTTTTTAATGTTGTTTAGTCAAATGAGAGTTTTGAAGGTTTTCCTAATTGCCTTAGGTTTTCTAGCATTTTTTTTTTTTTTTTACTATTTAAACATATTGTAGCATCCAATGGCAATAGAGATTATTATTAATAAAAATTCATACTTTGTCTCTATTTATTACCAGAAATTAACAGTTTAGTTTATGTTCTATCATAGAGAGTATTGTGCATTTGTGCTTTCTTCTAGCTTCTGCGAAATCAACATACCTTCCACAAGTGGGAAGGGGATTAAGGCTTCTTAGTTTCTTGAAAATCAAATGGTGGGTCCTTTGTTGTTGCTGTGTTTGTGGTTGATAAATGAAATCTTGTGGATCTTCCACAATTGGGAAGGGGATTAAGAAGAAGTAACTATACAACTTGTTTGAATTGATTTCATTAAAAGAACCATTTAGTAAAAAATATATAATAAATAAATATAAAGAACCATCAATTTGTGCCAGCTTGAATTAAGCAAAGATGGTGTCATTTCATTTACTACAGTATCAATTACTCTATTAAAGTAACTACGATGTTTTCATAAATGAATTTTTGTAAACACGGTCATTTCATACAATAGCAAATACAGGTTTGTAAGGTTGAAATTTATCAACCATCTTGTTGGCTTTATTTCATGCCAATTTGCTTTTAATTTAGCACTTAGTAACCCTGTATTTAGGTGGGATTTATGTAAGGGTAGTGTGTGAAGAGAGTGTAAAGAAAAGCTCAAGTATGTGCAAAGAAGTAGAGTTTTGCAGCTAGGGCTCGCGGCTGACTCGCGACTAACAAGTCGCCAACTGCAGGCATGTGAGAAGCACACAGGGGAGTTTAAGGGTAGCGCCAGTTGTCGCACTACAGGACAAAAGTCTTAGGCGGGCTAGGCAGTTACTTCGCGACTTGAACTCGCGACTTGGACAAGCCACGAGACCAAGTCGCTAACCAGCCTTGTTTGGCAAAAAATGTCTCTTCGTACTCCAAACACACACCATTATATATAGACCTTTATACCCACGAAATGTAGAGAGCTTCCAGAGAGAATTTTGTCAGAGAAACCCTAGAGCAAAAACAAGATTGCCTCATCCCCAATTTTCATCTAAGAGACTCTACAAATTCCTCTACTCTCTTCCTCTCCATTAACACATCCTTGAGAGGTCATTGACCAAATCCTTTTCTCACCACACCCACGTCTGTGAGAAGGTTCATTTGGTGCTAAGGGAAGCAGTTTGGAAGGAACCAATATTCATTGGTTGATGCTATGGTTTAGTAGCGGAATCCGGTAAGCTAGAAAAGAAAAAGGTTCGGTGCAACCTCATTGGAGTAGGAAGCTTAGAGGGCTTAGGCACTTGGGTAGATTAGGCTTGGAGGGTCTATTACTGTTCATGTATCCCAACTACATTTTCTAGTAGATTATTGACCGCTTGGAGGGCGGTAGAGAGGTTTTACACCGAGGGCTTTGGTTTCGTCTTCGATAACACATCGTGTGTTGTCTTTGTGTTTACATCTCTCTTCCCTTTATCTTTACCATTCAATTACTGCTATGATTGTGATTATTTATGGTTTAGATTGTGTATCAATTCTACTATAAGTTTGTTATCATTTTCCGCATATACATTGTTTGATACAAAGCTTGAATTGGTATTTTTGTAATTGGAGGTCTTAATGTTTAAGGGTGTTTTAGACACATTTTGAACTTTCAATTGGTATCAGAGCAGATACACTTGTTGTGGTTTTAATACCTAAGTACGATCCTTGTCCCCTTGTTGAGATGGATAGGTCTTAATCTCTTAATGTACCATAATTTTTTGATGGTAATAATTATGCTTTTTGGAAAGTTTGCATGAAGGCCTTTTTGTGTTCTATTGATGATGCTGTGTGGGATGCAGTTGAGGTTGGTTGGACTAGGCCAGAGGCTGCCAAATCCATTTGGGATAAGGCAACTCTAGCGGCAGCTAATGCTAACAGTAAAGCATTGAATGCTATTTTCTATGGTGTCTCTCTAGAAGAATTTCACAAGATTTCACATATCATCGTTGCTAAGGAAGCATGGAAAATTTTGGAGACAACTTATGAAGGGACTAAGAAGGTGAAAGACACCAAACTATAGATGTTGACCACTCGCTTTGAGGAGTTGAAGATGAGTGAGGATGAGTCCTTTGATTCATTTTACAGCAAGCTAAACAAGGTGGTTGTGGGCAAATTTAATTTGGGGGAAAAGACAGAGGATTTTAAAGTTGTAAGGAAGATCCTTCGATTGCTACTAGAAAGTTTTCGTGCCAAAGTGACGGCCATTGAAGAGAGCAAGAATTTGATGACATTAAAGTTCAAGAGCTATTCGGTTCACTGCAGACGTACGAATTGTCACTGCCCACGTAGAAGAAGAGCAAATCTCTTGCTCTTAAAACAATTGATGAGAGAGTGGCATCTCATGACCCTTCGGAAGAGGATGTAGTTGATAAAGATGTGGTGCATCTTGTAAAGAACTTCCGGAAATTCATGAAATTCAAGAATGGTGGGAAATTTGGCGACAAATGAAAATTTTAGAGTTCTGGGAGGGAGAAGAAAGAATTTCGAAGGAAAGATGATAGAGATTCCCAATTCTCTCAAGGAATTACATGTTTCGAGTGTAACAGACATGGACACTTCAAAAAGGAATGTCCCAATTATTTGAAGTCAAAAGGAAAGGTCTATGCCACTACCTTGAGTGATACTGATTCATCAAATTCTAACTCTGAAGATAGCTGTGATAGAGAAGGAAATTACTTCGCATTCATGACCATTGCATATGTGGAATGCTCGGATGATTTGGGTTCACTTGTGAAGGAGCTTAGGGAACATTCTGATTTGGAGTCTATTAGGATTGTTGAAGAATCAGAGGCTGAAGAAGATGAAGATACAGCTAGTTTTCAAAAGAATTATGCCTTACTTCTTGAGAAATCAGGTGAGTATACCAAGGTGGCAAAGGCGGCTGTGAAGAAGATGAAGAGAGCTGGGGAAGATTACAAAAGTCTGCTGGTGAGATACAAGGAGGCAAAGTGTGAGATTAAAGCACTTAATGGTGAGCTATCAAAAGCTTACATAAAAGTGAGATTTCTTGAGCAAGAGGTGGTGCAAGCTTATGCCAAGTTAGATAGGGTCTCCTCCAAGAAACTGGATGATGTTATTTCATCTCAGAAACATGCCTCAGACAAGTTTGGTTTGGGATATATCGGAGGAAGCAGCTCATCAACCAATGTCACAAAAGAAATGAAGTTTGTAAAGGCTAAAGAAATGGCTATGGATAAGCCTATTCTTGAGAAAGTTAAGACTGAAAGGAAGAAGAATGTGAATGATCAACAAGTGGTTAAGAAGTCCCGCAATCAATCAGAAGCCAGATTTGGAGCTAAATGAATATCATTTCCAAGATCACAACAGGGTCCTAGAACGAACTATCTTTGTCACTATTACGGTTTGCAAGGACATACTAGACCCAACTATCACAAGCTGAGAGTGTTGAACACTGCAAGCGCCCCTCGATCAAGAGGAAGGAGAAATGATGAGATGTCTTGAGGTGGTGAGCAATCAAGAGGTCAAAACCGTGATCCAGGAATGATGGACGTTACGAAGATGATCGGTGCCTTCACAAATTGCTTGGAAAGCTTCACAAGAAGGTTTGAAATTCCTAATTCTCATACCCAATCCATTAAGGGTATCACCCCAAATGCACGTGATGTGTGGGTGACGAAGGATACTCGTGCATAAGTATTATAGCATGTCCATGCATTAATACTTCCCATGTTTGTGAATATGCCTGATTGTGTGCTTCTTGCTAGTATTTAGGGTGTTATTTTGTTTGTGTGTTTGTATTTAGTTCAAATGTTTTTTACATTGTTATTTATGTTGCTTTTGATCAATCTTTTACTGCTTTTGTGTCAAAAATCCAAAAACCACATAAAAAGTAGAAAATCCAAAAATTTTGATCAGCTTTGTTGAGTCTTCTCTCAAAACAAGTTTTGCCTTGTTCATTTGTACTAATGACTTTGTGTATTTAACGAGTTTAGCTTGTCTTTTATGTACTCATATCATTGTCGAAGAAATTCTAAAATCTATGTGACTGTTGTAAATAGATCTTCAATCTTGTCATGAATGATTAGTGAATGGTTTTATTGATCTTGAGACATGTATAGACTTATGCCTATATATCTTTCCACTTTTATTTTACTGCTTTACTCAAAGAGCTCGCCAAATTGTAAATCGGCAAATGAAAAGAGATATTGAGCTGCAAAAACTTGTCGCACATACTAGTATTTGACTAGGAAAAAGGGAAAGCGACTAAAATAAAATGCATGATGCCCAAAAAGCTAAAGGCTGACCATCAAATTGAAATATTAAAAATTTCAGACATCAATCTCACAATGATATTTTTTTATTCAAAAAGATCAAATGTTATGTTAAAAATGGAGCCAAATGAAAAGCTTCATTGAATTGTACTCAAGTTTATGTGGGAGGTCATATATGCATACTTCTATAATTCAGATGGGTCACATTATCTAGTGCTAGTTGTGTATGCCTTGATTGAATTGATCATTGAAATTTCACATTAAACTAAGGACTATTTCATTTTTGATATCCATACTCAACACACAAGTCTATGTTCAAGAAATGTCATACTCATTTGTGTGATTATACTTGTTTAAATGTGTTTTCACAAGCTTAATCTTTGTTGATCAAACGCAAAAAGATTTTGAGTGTTTTAGTTTGTTTTTGGAAAGTGTTTTGCTTTTAGAAAATTGTCAAAAATTTCAAAAACAGTGTTGCCCTATTTTGGCGACTCAGTCGCGGGTAGGTCTAGTCACTTGCTTTAGTCGCGAAGCTCTCTCCAAGATTTTCGCGGGTCACTGGTGAGTCAAGGTCTCAGTCACAAAAAATAATTAGAAAATTTTTCAAAAATTTGTGTTTTTATGATTTTTGCGGCTAAGTGTGGCGACTTGTACGCGGGTGGAAGGTCTAGTCGCGACAAGTCTATGTTCAAGAAATGTCATACTCATTTGTGTGATTATACTTGTTTAAATGTGTTTTCACAAGCTTAATCTTTGTTGATCAAACGCAAAAAGATTTTGAGTGTTTTAGTTTGTTTTTGGAAAGTGTTTTGCTTTTAGAAAATTGTCAAAAATTTCAAAAACAGTGTTGCCCTGTTTCGGCGACTCAGTCGCGGGTAGGTCTAGTCACTTGCTCCAGTTGCGAAGCTCTCTCCAAGATTTTCGCGGGTCACTGGCGAGTCAAGGTCTCAATCACAAAAAATAATTATAAAATTTTTCAAAAATTTGTGTTTTTATGATTTTCGCGACTAAGTGTGGCGACTTGTACGCGGGTGGAAGGTCCAGTCGCGAGGAGTACTCAGAGATTTTCGCGGCTCATATTGCGACTATCTTGCGGGTAGACCTTCTAGTCACGAAAAACACTTAGAAGATTTTTTTTTTTTTTTTTTTTTTAATCTTGGATTTACAGTGTTTCGCGGCTTAACCTGGCCACTGACTGGCGACTCACTGTAGTCGCAAAAAACGCGTGTTTTGCATTTTAAGGACAGTTTTTTAATTTTTTTTTTCAGTTTTCCCTCGAACTTTAATGACTGTTCATTTGTCTTCCCCATTTCTCTCTCACAAACACTCCGTGTCTCATCTGAAAAAGCCTTCATTTTTGCATCATGTCTTCATCAAGCACCAAGAAAAAGGTACAGGGTTTCTTGTCTTCACTTCAATCTTCATGATTCAGTTGTTGTTTTCTCATTTCTGGGTGTTGTGATGTTGGTTTATGTTCTGAAGGGTTCGAAATTGGGTTTGCCTAAAATGTTGGGTTTGAGTGTTTGTGGTAGTTTTCTCTTTTTGCAGAGGTGTTTTATTGTTATGTGTTTTCATCTGTTTGCTAATCTTTGGTCTGTTCATAGTTATTTGATAGATTTTTGTTCTTTGAGCATATGGGTTTGGGGTTTCTTTATTTCTCTTTGATTTTGGTGTTAGGACTATCAGGTTGTTTGAGTTTTTGGTATATGTGGCTAGCTTTGTTTTACTTTAAATCACCATATCTTGTGTGTGCTGCTACTTTTGGTCTCTTTCTTGCACATTTCATACTCATTTTGTCATGTCTCATTGACATTTGCTCATATCTATCTGAATGTGTTTTACAATGTCATTTTTTTTTTGGCTTGTTCTTGTCTGCTCTTTTAACTGATTAAACTTATGTGATTTGTTATATCCATCTTTTGGTTATCAACATTGCTTGATTTGTGTGCTATCTTGTCACTCTGTTAATCTCTTTGTAACTAACTTGTTACTAATATGTGTGCATTTCCACATATTGTGTTTTGTTCTTGTTGTGGCCACTTCTGCTTGTTTACAGATGATTGCATCTTCTACAAATAAAAAGACCGTTGCTAAGAAATCTGATAAAAGGCTGAAAATGGATCCTAACCTTTTTAGGTTAGTTCAACACTTTGAGAGATATAGGGATTTTTTTCTTGAACGGAACCATCATTTAGGAAAGATTTGTTGAACTAAGAGAGTTGAAAGATACTTTTATTCCAAGTTGTTTTGAGGGTAGAGATTGGGAAAAATTGTTAAGTGACCTACCTCCTGTTTGTGAGCCTTTCATCAGGGAATTCTATGCCAATGCTATGATAAGGGAGGAGGAGTTGAGTTGTTGGATGAGAAGAAATGAATTCACCATAGATGCACATGACATTGATGAAGTGCTAGGTCTTGAAGGTTTAGAGGAATATGAGTTTACAAACTACAAAGACCAAGGAAGTCAATACCGTACCGGAGGCTGTACCGGTTTGGCCATCAGTACGATATATTTCAAATACTGTTCAATACCGGTGTACCATTTCGAGTTTACCGCTATTTTATATGTTTATTTTATATATATATATATAACTAACAATCAATGTGAATTTCGGGATCACCACTGCTTAAAAAATATATTTATATATTAATAGTATATATTAATTACATGTTTATAAATTTAATTATTTGATAAAAACCCATATAAATTCTTACAAATGCAAATTTCATACCTATTTCAATATGCCACAACCCTTTTTTTTATTAAAAAACTTAGAGTCTCAGCTCAATTACAACCATACAAAAAATGTTAAAGTTTTAAAAAGATAAAGAAAAAGTGAAGTGGGGGGTACGGGAAAGTTGTTGGTAAAACCGGAAAAGAAAAATGAATTAATCCATTTGGTATTTGATGGGCATGGGTGATAAAACCAAAGACTGATTGCTTTTTTCAATTTTTACTAGTTCCAACGTTTTCTTTTTTCAAATTTTCATGAGTTCCAACCAATTTTTCTGCTACATGCACAGTATTGATTGACTTATCGAGTCTTACTCCATCAACATTATTTAGAGGGTATCTTCATTTCACTTGCTTTCAGCTAGCTCTTTCTCTCTCTTTCTCTCTCTCTCTCTCTCTCTCTTTCAACTTTGCTTAGCAACCCCATTAAGCATCATCTTTGCCAATGTGAAGCTCATAAAATGATGGCTTAAGGAGGAAAAAGAGACAAGGAAGGCCATATTCGATGCGAGGAGGAGAGAGATAGTCATTGCGATGGCTTTTTTGGGTCGTTGGGTGTAATTTCAATTCTGGCTCGGTAATCATTATCCAGCCGAAATTCGGTATGTATCGCAGTATGGCAGGAACAACGTCGGTATAGCTGGTATTTAAACCGGCACGAAATTACTATGTTTCGGTACTGGATTAGCCACCGGAATGGAAAATTTCGGCTGTACCGGCCAGTACGGTATGAAATTAACTACCTTGACAAAGACAGGATGCTATCTTTGGATGTCATCTAGTTTCGACTTGGTGGTGTTAAAGAAAAGAAATGTCTCAACACTGCTGATTTCTCTGCTGAATTGAGGTGCCTGACCACTATCATGATGTTTAACTTGTATCCTATAAGAAAGATGACCACTCTTACAAATGCAAGAGCTATCTTCCTCATGGAGCTCAAGGAGAAAACTTTTATAGATATAAGTTCTCACATATATGATACAATTGTGGATGAGACTAGAACCACCTCGAGGCCCAAATTGGTATTTCCAAGTTTTCTTATAAGGATTTTCAGAGCAAAGGGTGTTGCAATCCCACAAAATATCAGTCCCATGACTATGATTCTGGTCATTAGGTCCTTAATCTTATTTCACCAAAATAATCTTGATGTTGTAATGATCAAATTAACCGGTCATAAGCCCTAATCGGACCATTATATTGAAAGTTATCATTAAATCAAGTTTTAATGGCCGAGGTGCACTATCACAAATTGAGTCCGACTATATGTGATTATGAACAATTGATTTCAATTGGTTATAATTATAATCAATTTGAGATTAATAATGTGTCATAATTTGATTGGTTAGGACTACATTTTATGGTGAGGTTGCATATAACTAATTAATTAGATAGTTAAACATTAATTATTTAATGAATAATTTGTTCAATGATCTTTTAATTAGAGTAAATTTGGAACCAATTAAGCTTGAAATGGGAGTGATTGGAGCCATTTATTGTTAATTGGGAGCTAATCTGGGACCCATTGATGTTAATTGTGCTAAAACCATTTTCTAACAAATGACCTATGCTCAGCATTTCATTGATATTTTTCAGAATATTTTGAATATGTGAATGAGGTTAATTTTTCCAGAAACTAGACATCCGGGGCTTCAATCTAAGCATAAGAATGAGAAAATTTCGATCAGAATCAAGTCAGATATGATTTTTCGAAATTGGCTCTACAGGCTGTTACAGCAGCTATGGAAAAATTGAATTTTGGCTTGCTCCTCACTGCCACCAATGTCTTCATTTAATCCACCAAATTTTCCTCAAGGCTAAAATGAGGTCTAGGTTCATGATTCTTTCTCAACCCTCATTAAATGGTATTTCATTCATATTTCTTCAACCACTACTATATAAACCCTCTCTTTCCTTCATTCCAAAAGACCAAAACCCCTTCTTTTCTCCTCTCTTGAGTTCTAGGAAGTAGAGTAGTCTTGTCATATCTTAGTCTTCCTGAGACTCATGGTATTGAGTGAGTCTCATTCTCTCTCTCCTAACTCTTCTTTTCCTCCACCTTTAGGACCTCTACCAGGAGTCTCCTCCTCCACTATATGGATTTTGTATGAAGATATAATCCCTTTCCCTAAATTGTTTTTTATGAGAATTTAGGATTAAAGCATGACAGTAATCATTTAAATTCCCTTAAATATGTTTGAATGCTCTTAATTGTTCTTATATGTTCTTCACATGTTCTTGGTTGTTCATCACATGTTCATGCATAACACTAGTTTTAATCTTAAATTCACATAAAAAAAATATGAAAAACATGTTTGTTTCAAAATTCTTTCAAATCCTTAAATCTAGGTTATCACAATTCACAAACATTCACTAGAATTTATTTTTCAATCGAAATGAAATGCTTAATAAATGGAATTAAAGTTTATCATATGCACACGCTTTAAATTCAATATGCAAATTAATTGATAACATATTGGATGATGTGATATGAATATTGGCCACCATAGTCTAGAAGACCGATTTCATCGGGTAGGGTGGGTGCTTAACACCTTCCCACCTTATAACATAGCCTTCGAGCTTAGATCAAGGGTTAGTAGATCGAATGCTTATCCATGTAATTTTCAATTTTTAGATTGTAACTAGGAAACAAAACCATGTACTTTATCTTAGATTGTGTGTAGGACCAAAGTCATGTAATTTCCTATGATCAATGTAAATTCAATTTCAAATTAATAAGATGATGAATTTTTCAATTTTGGTTTTTTTTATTTATCCCAATAATTAAATAAGTGGTGACTCTATTGTTAAACCCTTAATCTAAAGGGGTAAATATAACTAGTTGAACCTCCATTTTGAGAGGCATTAACACGACTCCATCCATTCACGTGGATTTGGCCTAACATTCTCATAAAAAAGGGGGCCGGGGGCGTGGTCTCTCACACTACTTGGTTAAAAAAAAAAAAAAAAAAAAGATGAAGAAGAAGAAGAAGAAAAAGAAAGAGAGGGCAAACGAATAACTTAATAGCAATGAGGTAAACATTCATAAATATTATTAAAGTAAACGTTCGGTCACCATACCCGGATCAAATAAAGCAAACGAATAAAAATTAAACCAATGTTTTGTTATCACAACCCAGTGACTGTAGGAAAATAAAACTTAGGAAAATAAGAGTCAAATCATTGTTCTGTTACCACAGACCCGTGACTTTAGGCAAAGCAAAAAAATAAAAGAGAAAAATAAACATGGATAAAAAATAAAAGCAAGCTAAAAGCATAACTATCAAACTGAAGGATCGGTGGGCAGGAGATGGGCTGCCTTATTAGCTTGCCAGTCTAGGACGTCCTCAGTTGGATCGGTGGGAGGTTGTTGGACTGGAGTGTCTTCGGCAACATTGAGGTTGCCGGTGACCTCGAGATCAACAATCTCCATATGGGTGTCAATTGCTTGGACTCGCTCTCTCATACTGGGGTATCTTCCTCGTTAACAACTCTAGCTTGACTCTGAACGAGGGAAGAGGAGTCGAGTATAGGAATTGCTCTAGATTCCTCAATGGGGAATCTTCGGGCACTCCCATCGCTTGAAGGGTTGCCAGCCACCCCTCCTCGAACCCATGAAACTGAGCTTGGTGGACAATGGGCTTCACGGAGTTCTCAGCATCCGTGAAGCCCTCATTGTACCATTTATTCTCGCAGGCTTTAAGGGATGCCTTCAGGTCAGCTATCTTATCAACTTGGGCAAGGTTTAGGTTGGTCACCTCTACCAATTTAAGCTCTATGACCCTTAGCTTGTCTTCTGCCTCGGCTAGTTTCCTTTCTGCCACCAACCGGGCTTTCTCTGAGTACTAAGCCTTCTTTTCAGCGACCTCAGCAGCTTTGCTCTTCTCATTCACCATGGCAACTGCGACATCCTTGAATGCTTTTTCCTACTCAACATCCTTGGTGAGCTTCTTTAGCCTCTCACTAGGGATATGGGCCAGCTGCGTGGCCTGGTGACACAACAATAACGAATATGAAAGTTAAGAGATTACTTATGCATCAAAACAAACGAAAAAAGGAAGGAGAGGAAGTTACCGCTATAAAATGCCACTGTGGCCACCTTGCTATTGACTCTTTGGTGCTTTCTAAGAAGAATTGGATGTCCTTGGGCGGCAAAAGACCCTGCATCAGGGTTTAGGTAACCCAACCTCCTTCACCTTGAGCCCACATCTACTGTAGTATACCTGGGGCTTCATTGTTTGCCTAGTCACCGTTTCTGCGCCTTGGTCGGCCTCAGCTGCTTCTAGCTTGGCTATTCGGACTAGGGCTTTAGGCTCCTCAACAAGCACGTGGACTTTATAGCTTTAAGACACACGTTCAGCCGATTCATCTCACACCGGTGCAAGATCCTTCGCTGTAGTACACCTGGGGCCAAGGTCTCAAGCTTCACCAATGGTCAAGGAGGGTGGGAGAAAATTGGCATGCCGAATGTCGATATACAATAGCAACCGGCTATCCATCAACAGAGCAGGCCCAAAAGGTTGCCATGTAGTATAGACGGGATTGTAGTCAAGGATAAGGTGCAATGCTTGGAGCTACCTGTCGGAGTGCACAAATATTTTAGATCGAAGTATGAAATTCATGTTTCTCACGTGCACTACTCTAAGGTTTGGCTTAAACCTTTTGCTTTTTGCATCGAAACAATACAAAAGCTGGTTAGTGACTATTTGAGGAAAATAATCATAAGTAAAACACAATTAATAAGCCAAAGATGCTTGGTACCGACCAACATCACGCGGCGAAAGTGGGCAAGGGAGCTCATCGGCAAACCAGTTACTGCTCACCCAAACAAATTCCCCTGCCGAGTTTCTATTGGAGTCAGGCATGCATGATATAATCCGAACCCGCATATCCCTAGTCTTTAAATAATAATTTGACCTAATATTGCCGCATAAACTACACATAAAGTCGATGTCGTGATGGTTCAATTGTAACCTGTATATTTGGTTTAGCCTACTAACACAATTCACAATTTGGTAAAAATTGGGAGGGAGTTGGTCAGGGCATAGGCCATAGAACCTAAGGGTACCTACAATGAGAGGGTCCACGGGAAACCTAACCCACCCTCTAGTATAACCATCAAGGGGAAAAATGCTACATTTGGGCCAGAGCCCCTCTCAAAAGCGATATTGCCCTTGTGACAATAGGCGATATTAACACCCCCAGGGACGCCATAGGCTTCCTTAAAGTTAGCCAAGGCAACCTCAGGTGCAAAAAGATGAGAATATTCCATTCCTAAACTATGGAATGAAGAAAAATTGATAGGAAGGAAGAGTAAAGAAAACTTACTTTGGGCTCTAAAGAATGATGATTTGGAGTGGAGTGTTTTTGCATAGGAAAGCTACGCTCAAGAAATGTTCTTGGTAGAGAGAAAACTGAAGAAGGGAGGATGTAAAAAGCGGTGTGGGAAGTCAGGAGGAGCTATTTATAAGGAAAAAAGCATTTAATGAACGAGGAGGCGGGAAAAACTCTTTGATCCCTATAACCCCCACATGCGTTGGCTCTATTAACGAATTGTCAGACGGTTCACGAACCGTCAGGTTTTAATTGCCAATGAACATGACAGCCTGGTGCAATGCTCCTTTTAAGAAAGCATTGATGGACATCTTGTTCGCTTAACAACTGACGATGGGGATTCTCGGGCGATCACCACCGTTGGTCAGATTATCCATGATTTGTTCTTGGTAACCAGGCACGAATCAAAGGGGGGCTATTGTACAAGGATGGCCCCCAGGCCCCACGGGCCTCGGGCCCAAGCCTCACAACACATTATATGACCCTGTCCCCATTTGTGGACCTTCAACCTCGATCCAGATGCCTCAAGGCCCAATTTGAGCCTAAGTGTTGAAATGAGACTGCGCCATCCTAGATACCCAAAGTAAGCCCCTTTCGATCGTCTCTTACCTGGTTGGAGGTGTTACTGCCCAGAGGCACCCTATACATGGCTACTCGGTAGTGCATTCGAGAATATCACTGTTGTGCAGGCTTTTGGAGGTGGGAATCAGTTCCAATGCCATTACCACATTTTCCAACAAAACATCCACTTAGAGATGATGGAATTGAACCCCTATTTGCACTAGTAAGGGGAGTAATCATAACACCTCCACTTACCTTGGCCTATAAATAGGAGAAGAGAATGAGGAATGAGGGTTGGTAACTCTAGAGAGAAAACTGATAGAAAAGAGCGACCAAACTAAGAGAGGAAGGGAAGCGACTTTGTGAGAGAAGGGTTTGTAGAAATAGAAATGTATTTGGGTCGCTGAATATAGGGCCACCCATAGTAGGAAATCCAAAGCCCACAATACAAATAGATTGTGAGCCCAAGTAGAGATAGAGCCCAATAACAATATCTTGGGTACGCACAATTTGCTTAATTGATTTTATTCATTCTCTCTAAACAAGTTGTCATTGATTTGTTTTTTTAATTGAAAAAAGAAAAATTGTTTGAAAAATACGGGTCAACCCAACCCGACCCACAACCTAATTGACCCGTTTAAAAATAACTTGTTTTGACTCACGACCTATTTGACTTGACCCAAACCCGACCCGACCCGCACGTTTTGCCAGGTCTATAGAGGATTGAGCATCGCGCGGTTGAAAGTTGGTAGTAAAGAGAAGGGTTTAGATTAAGCAATCTCAACTGATGAAACAAGAAACATGCCTACCGAGTATGCATCTACTATCTGATGGTCAAATGTGCATGCCACCACAAGATCGCCACATTTGAACCCAGTTGCCTACAAGTAGGTTTCATGGAATTAATTAGTTTTAGCAAAATCTGTGTGTGGGGGGGAGGGGGGGTGTGAACCGGGAAACAATGCTTCACAAATTTTAATGGTATTTGAGGTGGTAAATTGTGATTAGTGCGATATCATTTTTACATAGGGGCACCATAGACATCACTTTTTTGCATACTAATTGTGAAATTTGTTGTGTATCTAGACTTATTGAAAAAAAAAAAAAGAGTACTCCTTGTTGCATTTTGCATGGGTAGTAGTGGTACACTTATGCCTTGAGCTCAAGCTTATAAGGCATAGGTAGGGCACTTCTCTTGTCGATGTGAGACAAGTCTCAAAGACTTCCCATGTCACTTGAGGACAAAGCCGTGCAGGGGATAGAAGCTTGCAGACATTGCACCCTAAGCATGCCCAAGCCTGCCCTTTAAAGCGAACAAATAGATTGTGTTCCCACAATAACAATATACACATGTGTGACAAACCCTCTATATTTTCTAATTATTAAATTATATAAAGTTATATAATATTTATACTAAACATGAACATATTCATATACATTACAATTCACACAAATAGCATTATAACAAAAATAAATAAATAAATAAATAAATAAAGCACATATTAGACACACACACACACATGCATGCACATAATATAAATTTATAATAAATAGAGACACACTTACAACTCACAAATATTCACTCTTTAATCTTAGAGTTGAAAGATACTAAGATAGTCAAATAGAAAAGAGTGAGATGAGATTCATTAAAAAGAGAGCTATGATTTGTATTGTTATTTGATTTTGGACTAGGTTGATGTGTGATTAGAGTGAGTAATAAGTTAGGGTGTGCAATAATATTTTTAATGGTAAATTGAACTGATAAAAAAAAATATTATATACATAATTTTGTTTTCTTTTTTTCAAGTCAGGGGGTTCATTTGAACCCCCTGTAGTAGCTCTAGCGCTGCCCCTAAGCAATAGGTAATATTATGTTACAATAGCATCAATTATAAAATTATTATATACTCCTGAAATAGAAGTACTAATCCATATTAATAAAATAAACAATTCAACAAAAATAATATTAGTTTAATGTCATACGATTAAAAAATTATTAGGTGGTCTCATAACAGTGATGTAATATTCATCTAATGTCTCCCATGTACAATAGATCTTACTATAAGTTTAATTAATTTGGCTCAATACTAGAATGTGAGAGGGGGGAGCATTATGTTGCTCTACTACTGAATAGTTTTTGAAATTGACTAATAAAATTATTACCATTTATTTCTAAGCTAACATTATTATCGCATTATTTGTAAACTTTATGCAGTACATGGTATTTTAAGGATTTTTTTTTCCTGATTTTTTTTACTGGTATGGAGTACTGCAAGGTTTCACTCTAGTAGTACTTCATGAAAGAGGATTTGAAGGTCGTATGTGGGTGTCGTGTCACCATGGAAACAGAGGAAGGGCCACAATCTTTAATTACTGTGTTGAATCTATGGTATGGAACAACGATTGAATAAAGATTACTTGTTTTCGAAGAAGAAAACGGAACAAGCGAGAACCATATTTAGGCCTTCCTTCTATACGTGGAAAGTGAATTTATTGCAATAAAAACATGAAACCTTTTAACTTGTAGAGTGGACTATGCCCACTTGCCACTTGGGATTGAAATCAAATTTCTGAATTCACCGAATTATGGTAGCATGTCATGAAGAAACTTTGATGGATAGAATGTCAAAATGAACTAGAGACAGATGAAACAAAACGATTAAAGAAAATAAATTTGTGGTAACATTTAGGAAGTTGTCAAATCAATCACAAGCATAAAAAACAAAAGAAGAATCAATTAAACAAGGGTACTCTTAAAGAGTGCCGTTAGGATAATTATTAAGAAACTATTTAAAAAAAAGTTTTGACAATTTTTATGAGAAATATAAAAATTCCTCAAAAAAATTAATTAATTTTTTTTTTCCTCATAAAAAGATTCTAAGAATATATCCTAAATCAATGCTCTTAGGACATCTGTTAACTTTTTCCATTAAGGAAAAAAAAATAATTAAACCACAATTTTATCACATTATAGTACATACTAAGAATTTGAATTTAACCATAATTTTCATAATATTATAGTACTAAAATAAATTTGAATATATGTATTTTAAAAAGAAAAATTACAATTTATCATCCTAAATTATACCACATATTACATTTTGTACCATAAACTTTTTGAATGCAAGGTTTGCACCCCAAACTATGACTCTTATTTACTTTGCATCTCAACATTAAGTTTTCTATTAATTTGGACAAAATTTTGAAGTTTAAGGTGCAAAGTATATTTAAAAGTATAATTTAAGGTAGTAAAGTATAATTTCCATATTTTTATAAATTGAACAACGTTTTAACAAAATGATCATAAACTTGTGTCTTTTGGTAACTTTTGAGGTGAAAGAATTAGTATTATAAGTACTAGTAAAACTAACATATTCTAATTAGTATTATAAGTATTACTTATAAGTATTATTAGTACTATAAGAATTAGTATTGTGTCTTTTTGTAACTTTTGAAGTGAAAGAATGAGCTTGTGCAATTTCACAAGGTAATAACTAACATATTCTAATTAAGTAGGAATGAGAAGTAATTCTCACAAAGACCGGTGAAAAATTAGTAATAATATTGTAATACTGTATTAATTGCTTATGCTAGTTTTATACAAAATGGGAGAATTGAGTTAAGTCAATGGAGAAAAAAGCAGATCCCCCCCCCCCCCCCCCCCCCCCAAAAAAAAAAAGCAATGTTTTATTCACTATAATAAATCTTCCGAAAGGGCTTTTTTAATTAGTTTTTTTAATACCAAATTAGGGACTCTAATTTCTGCATCAGCAAAGACAGAGTGGGCCTACATCCATTTTATTAAATCTATTTATTCTTAAAAAATTCTTTGAAGTCTCTTCTTAAGAATTACAATCAAATTATTTTAATAAAACTAGGATTACCAATTAAAAAAGTGTGATGCATCAAATCAATTCTTCAATGGTTGGTAGTATAAGTGTAGAAAAAATAGAAAAGAAGAAAAAATAATATAGCTTTTTGATGTAAAATAGACAGCATAGGCCTTCCTAGACTAGTAAGGGCGCTAAAAGTTACGGCGTAAGATGAAGAGAAGGTGTCAGTAGGATTTTGTATATCTTGTACCCTGCATATATGTTGGGTACCTCACAAAGAGATGGGCCCCGCAGTGTGTGGGTCTAGCCTCCTTGTGAGGTACTCGGAATATATGCCGGGTATAGGATATACCACCTCTATCAGCAGAGGCAATCAGACCTACTATACCAAAATTATATAAAATTTGACAGGTTGAAGGGAATCGAAATTATGATCAAGACTTGAGACAAGTCTCAAGGGTCACCCAGATTTAGGTGAATTCCTTCGTAAAGGCCCTGAAAACATTGTTTTCGCTAATTTTAGTAATAGTTGTTTTTCGTTAATAACTTTTAATTTAAAGGTCAGAATAAGGTCTCGTCTGTTTTAGGACATCTCTTAGAGATAGTATTTTCAATTTTTGCAATTATCTCAATTTTGCTATTATTCAAGGGATTTCTCGTGAATTCAAGGTTTTTATTCAAAGGCTAACGTGCCTTTTTTTTTTTCTTTTTTTTTTTTTCATTTTTCTTTTTGAAAGCAACGTGTTTGTTTTCTTGTAACTTCTATGACATCACTTTTGTCTAGTGATCTTGGGCAAGATGGCACATTGAACTGAAATGTAACAATTTTAAGACATACTTCATAGATTGAGAGTTGGTAAAGAAGTGGACTATGTCAAGCATAATTCTTAAGTCAAAATTCCTCCAAAAGAAATCCACAACAAAAAGGAATTCCAAAACAAAAAGGTGCAGTACTAGATGGATAGAGATAAAGTCAAATAATTGGGTTTCACATTCTTCATAAAGCTTAGAGATTTATCGACTTTTAGGTTATACCAAGATATACATACAAAGTTTTGTTGCTGGTGAACAACATGGGAATACATACTTTGAGGAGGAAGAGCATGGAAGATAACCCATATATATATATATATATTGTTAGTTTCTAGACCCTAAAAACACTATGTTTAACCTAATTTAATAGCCAAGTTGTTAATTAGGTCAATTATGTATATTAAAGTTAAACATTCATCAAACATATCATCCAACGGAAATATAAATAATACAAGATATGACGATTCAGAAAAAACTAATGAAATAAACTAGTTTCAAGATAAAAAACTTGAGGAGAACGATCCCAATATAACAATCTATTATATCAAATAGAAGTTTATAGTCAAGAATATACAATTCATAGTAAACTTAACTAAGATTATCCAATCTAGCTTTGAACCCCTTAGAATTCTTTGATGTGGATTTTCTATCACAAGAACCTCCAATTCACGCTTTAGATCTCCCACATAGACCTCCAGTCTATGACTCCAAGACCACCTTTGAAGGTTTAGATCTCTAGCACATTTGATGACTAGAATGATATGGCTGCAACTTCTATAGTACCAGATTTTGAGTTTCTTTAAAGAATATTGCTGGTAGAAGATTTGAGAGAGTTTTGAGTATAGAAACCCTAGATCTACAATTGGAGGCACAATAGACACTATTCTCTCTCTAAAAGCCCCTCCTAGGGTTAGTTTAAAATGTTCTTTAAATAATACAACAAACAAATCATGATTTGGGCTTCAAACTTACAAGTTATAGGCTTTTTATGAAAATTCTCCTAATTGATTGAGCTAGTTTGATTTTGAATTCTTGAATTTATAGCTTGTATGTTCTTAAATTATGACTTATAACACCTTGAGCAAAGTCTATTGGAGGAGATGGACATCTAGTTTAGAATAAGCCACCAAGCAAAGGTTAAATGAGAGAGAGAGAGAGAGAGAGAGAGAGAGAGAGAGAGAGAGAGAGAGAGAGAGTACCAAATTTTTTTTTTTTTAATTTTCTCTGATGTAATGTAATGTTAAAAATAAAATGTAATTATGTAATGGATTTTTAATGTGATGAATTGTAAAATGATGATGTAATTATGTAATGTTAATTTAATGTAATGAATTGTAAAATAAAGAATGAGTTGTAGATTGATTTGTTAAAAATAATTATGTAAAATAGATAAAATGGCTTTTTGGTGATGTAAAATGCTTTTTTTTTTTTTTGGGGGTATTTTTGGATATGAATGCTCTAACATAGTTTTAAGGGCTTTTTTTTTTTTTTTTTTTTTTTTTTTTTTTTTTTTAAGTTGCTGATTGTTTCAATGGTTAAATTTTGATTATTAGCACAAATGTTTGTTAGATTTGGGCTTTCATGATGGTAGCGAATGTTCCATATTAGCTGTGAAATTTGAATGCGTATAAGTTTATAACCAAATGATGTTTATAGTTGAAATGGATATCAACGCGTGTGCCTCAAAAAATAAAAAATATTATACAAATAAAAATTACAATAATTTTGAAACATCACGCAACAATCTATTGTCCAAACAATCTACTTCACAAAAAATTATATTATGTTTCGGGCGTATATGCCATCTCTCTCACAGCAGTTGGGTCCCACAACTGTGTGAGATCCAGCTATTATGAGAGAGATGACATATACACTCGAAACATAATATATTATCTCCTATTTCACACGCTCAAGAACACTGGTTATATATGTGCCATTGGAACGCACTCCCCTCAAACATAAGATTTATTCACCAACATTTATTGTCAAATATTATTCTGATTAATTAATATCATATACAAGTCCACCAACTGATTAAATTAAACCTCCTATAATTGCATATAAAATAAGTTCCAGCACAATATGTGATTAATTAATATCATATACATGTTCACCTGTTGATTAAATTAAACCTCCTATAATTGCATATAAAATAAGTTCCAGCACGATATGTCACTCTCAAAATCCAATCAAGTCATTTCAAATTATATGGATAGAACTTTAGAACCTTCATAGTGAAGTTATTTTACAAACTTTAGAGATTCCGAAGCTGTCTTCAGCCAATCTTGTACACATGAATGGATAATTACTAGTTTCACTAATATTCACACTAATGATTTGCCTCACTCCACACATTTGAAATAAACGAGTTTATTTTTGTACTGTTATTGCATAATTGGTGCAATCATCAATGTCAATTAAGACAATCTGAAGTGCAAGGCTTAAACACGTGTGCAGCCTCACACTCTATCAACTCCAGTTCCCTTTTCAACATGTGCATGTACACCACCCAATCACCTTTACCAGATGGACTTGGTATTGGCATCACATACCCAACATTCCCACCCCATGGAAAATAGAATGACCCAAATGCACTCTTTCCCCACCCAAAATCCACCTTTGATATTGGAAAATGTTGTCCTGAGGAAACCACCAAAGCTGGTCCTTCTTTGTTACCACTACTATATACCTTTGCCAAACTTTGCACTGGACGATGAGCCTCCACCCAATCTATCAAATCCAAGAAATGTTCTTTAGTCTTTGCACCTTTCAAAAATCCATGAACTTCATTAGCCACCCAACTCAATGGCTTTCCAATAAGCTCATCAATTTTCTTAGAATCATAGGGAATAGACAACACGTTTCCAAAGTAAGAAGACATTAGTGATGTTTTCTCTGTGTCTCCAAAGCTAAGCATTGTCCTGCCATCAACAACAATGCCCAATTTTGATACCCTTTTGTTTGTAGCACTTTCGGCACTAATTTTCCACAAAAGTGCACTGAAAGACTCTAGTTTAGTCCTTTTGCTTTCCTTGGTGCTGGCTTGTGATTGGAGTTCGTTAATTATGTCTGCCTTAACTAAGCATATGCGGCTTTCGAAATGGTTGGCACTGGGTTCTGGATCATTGGAAGGTTTGAACATGGTGATGGGGACATACAAGTTGTGAAGGGAAGGATCAAAGGAAACGGGATGTCGAGGATTGAGCATCGCGCAGTTGAAAGTTGGTAGTGAAGAGAAGGGTTTAGATCGAGCAATCTCAGCCCATGAAACAAGAAACATGCCTGCCGAGTATGCATCTACTATCTGATGGTCAAATGTGCATGCCAGCACAAGACCACCACATTTGAACCCAGTTACCTACAAGTAGGTATCATTGTATTAGTTTCAGCAAAGCCTAGGGAAAAAAGAGGGAAACAATGCTACACCAAAAACAAATTATGGTCTTATAATAATTGAGGAGAAAGATTGTGATTAGTGCAATGTCATTTTACAGGGGAGCACCATATAGACATCACTTTTATTTCATAACAATTGTGAAATTTCTTGAATGTCTAAACTAATTTGGAAAAAATAAAGTACTGCTTGTTGCATTTTGTTAGTTTACTATTTCTTTTATCAAATTTTCTATAAAAAAAATTGGTTTATAAATTGACCGTAATTAAGTATGTGTTTGGATAGAAATTATTCTCCTTGCATTCACGTTTTGTTTTGTTTTTTGTTTTTGGCCAGCGCCTCTTGCACTATTCATGGGACACGAACAGTGCACTAAGGTAAATGTATAGTGTTTTGGGGAGTGAACAGTAATCTAAAAATTATTTTTTTTATTGTTTTCAGTAATAAGTTTTCAGTTTTCAACAAAATAAGCGGTATCCAAATACACCCTAAATGTTTACTGGTATCACTTTAACAACATAAGCAATGTCTGAATACTTTTATGTGATTAGTATCCATTACTTTACTCTTTGAAATATCCAAAATATTTTCCACTTTGAGACCTTAAGGAGCATAATTTTATAAATTTTCCAATATATTATACACACACACACGGCTAAATTTATTTTTATAAACTTCATGACACATTAGGATTTTTTTAAAGTGGTGTCGGTAGTGAGTCTGGGTAAAAATAATGTTACCTAAATTATAACTTACAATATCAACAATTATAAAAATGATTGTGAAATTTTTGGATTCCTATAATTATTATTATTTGATAAAAAAAGTTCATTTTATTTTGTCCTTTTTGGTATGTATGTTTTTAAATTGATGGATGGAAAGTTATATTTTGTCTTAGAATATTATTGCTTCAAAAACTTTCATCTTTAATTTAATTTTTAGGTAAAAAATCGAAATGAGATGGAGGTAATATAATTAGTTGAGTAATTTTAGAGATATTACAAATTTTACTATTATTTATACCTTATAAATTGATATGTTGTCAATCACAAACAAGCAATATATGTGTGTGTGTGTGTGTGTGTGTGTGTGTGTGTGTTTTAAAGTGACATTAATTATATGTATTACTGCATTATAGCACTTGCATCAGTCTTTGGCCAACCAACCTTAAACAGCATCCACATCAGTGTGGGTTGGTTTGACATTGCTTAAAAGAGTATGTTCTGTATAGTATAATTTGTCCCAATCTCACTTAAGTGTTATCATGACTTTTATTAGAACTTTTTTCTCTCTCTCTTTGTGTGTGTTTCTCCCCAAAAAAAAAAAAAAAAAAATGCATCTCTTGCTCAATATCAATTCTAGCTATAGTAGCCGTACCACCACCCCCCCCCCCCCCCCCAAAAAAAGAAAAAGAAAAAACCAACAGTAGCCATGTAATTTAAATTACATGGCTACTGTTGTTGTTGTTGTTTTTTTTTTTTTTTTTTTTTTAATTTTTTTTATAATTTTTTTTTATAATTTTTTACTTTCTTTGCATTTTTCAAGGATGAAGAAAGAGGGTGGATAGTAGCTGTGGTGTGTAAGAGAGAGAAACAATAAATAATAATAATTGATATTTTAATAAAATAGAAAATTGATATTCATATGAGTTTTTTTAATTAAAAAAAGTGATAATATACGTAACATAGAAAAAGTTGGTTTTTATGTTAAAATAGACATAATTTTTTGCACGAATTGATGAAAATTATCTGAGTTTTTTGTATTAAAATTGGTGAAAGTTTTAGGATTTTTCATATTTGTTTAGCAATGTATTTTTGAAAATAATAACACGTTAATTTTCTAAACTTTTGGCAAACCTGGACAGTCAGCACGCCATTCTTCTTCTTGGGTACAAGTTTGCAGCCAATGGTCTCATCAGGTTCATTCAAATTGAGTTTTTGAAGCTCTATATTTGCAAAAGCTTCAGTGAAGTCAACCCCACGGTTGTTGCAGTGAAGCTTATGCTCACCCATGGAGTCTGGCACTTTCTCACCAGCAAGGAAATAGTAGGGCACTAGAGCTTCTTTCAAGGCCTTTTTGAGAACCTCAACCATGGCCATAGAGGTCCAATTGTCTTTACAAGTGGGCTTCTTGTAACATAAGAAGATACTAAAATCCAATGGATGTAAAATACACAAGTCTAGGTTAGAGAGTGGTAACCAATGGTCCTCATTCTTTGGCAACTGCACTGCCACCACCTCTTTCTTGATCAGAGTCACCTCCACCTCTTTAGTATTCATGCTTATGTTTGTGTCTAATCTCTCTTTGAGAGAGAGAGAGAGAGAGAGAGAGAGAGAGAGAGATGGCAGTATAGGAGTACAAGACTAGTTGGAGCTTGAACTAAGAGACCCATATGAGACATAGTTTTATAGGTACATAAGTACACAATCAAGTTTGGTAATAGGTACATATCACGTTTAACGTCTAGTAATGGGTACATGTCACGTTTAACTTAGTTACATATATCAATTTATCTTATGCATGTTCAGTAATAGGTACATATCAATGTTTAGCAATAGGTAATATCAAGTTACAGTAATTTTCCTTAGTGTAATAGTCACTCTATGAGTATAAGTACTTGTGGGGTGTGAGAAACAAAAACCGAGGTTTAAGTTTTGCGGAAGAGAACTTCATACACATATATACTTAGATTAAGTTAGAGTAAAATTTCTATCTTGTATATATTTAAAAAAAAGTGAAAGGAGAGAGTATGTGACTTAATACTATGAGTTTAATTAATGTGACTTAATACTACTATGTGAAAGGAGAGAGTATTGTGTTGTTCTACTACTGAATAATTTTTGAAATTGACCAATCACATTATTACTATTTGTTTGTAAGCCAACATTTTGTAATATTATTAGGAGTACTTAATGAAAGAGGGTTTAATTCAAGGTCGTGTGTGGGTGTCCTGTCACCATGGAAACAGAGGAAGGGCCACAATCTTTAATTACTGTGTTGAATCCGTGGGTGGAACAACGAATAAATAAAGATTACGAACAAGCGAGAACTATATTTGGGCATTCCTTCCTCACGTGGAACCTGAATTTATTGCAATAAGAACATGAGAAACCTTATAACTTGTAGAGTGGACTACGCCGACCTGGGAATGATATCAACTTTATGAACTCACCGAATTATGGTAGCAGTTCATTGTCATGAAGAAACTCTAGCGACAGATGAAATGAAACGATTAAAGAAAATAACATTTGTGGTAACATTTGGGAAGTTGTCAAATCTATCACAAGCATAAAAAAACAAAGGAAGAATCAATTAAATAATGTCCAGTTTATGGATGCCATTAGGGCAATTGTTAATAAAATATTTTAGGAAAATTTTAATATCACTTTTATGAGAAATATAAAAATTCTTAAAATAATTAATTGCTTTTTTCTTTTGCATAAAAAAATTTCTAAGAATATATCTTAAACCAACTCTCTTAGTTAACTTTTCCCGTTAAAAAAAAGAAAATAATTAAACCACAATTTTTATCATATTATAGTACTAAGAATTTGAATTTAACCACGATTTTCATCGTATTATAGTACTAAAATAAATTTGTATATATGCATTTTTAAGAGAAAAATTACACTTTATCACCTTAAACTATACCTATATTACATTTTGTACCATAAACTATTCAAATGTATGTTTTGCACTTTCAAACTATGACCATTGTTATACTTTGCATCTCGATATTAAATTTGTTATTAACTTGAACAAAAATTCAAAATTTAAGATGCAAAGTATAATTAGGAGTATAATTTAAGATGACAAAGCGTAATTTTTTATTTTTAAAAATTGAACGACGATTTAACAAAATGATCCTAAACAATATTATATGTATTTCTACACACTTTTTTTTATCTATACATATTTAAAAAAAAAAAAAAAAACTAAAAACTGTTATTTAAACATGTCACCCTATTCACTATAATAAGTCTTCTGAAAGGGCTTTTTTTAGTTTTTTAATATCAAAGTAGGTACTCTAATTTCTGCAACGGCAATGAAAGAGGGGGCCTACGTCCATTTTATTAATATCCTTCAACTTGCAAAATACTTTCTAAATAATTAATATGGGTCAGTTGGTGCTTTAAAATTTCTACATTGACGTGATCATTCAATAATTTACATTCATATTTTGATTAGGACTTTTTACATGTGATTTTCTATTTGGATTCTTGTGTTTTAGGGATCTTTTTGGAATAATTCATATAATTTTACTTATAAAAAAAAAAAATCATATAATTTTAAATGTTTTTTGCGGTACTATATATTCTCTACCTAGTCATGCGTAGACGGGAAATGATTGACTGTGTTAGTGTTTTGTTTGACCTTATCAAGATTGAAGAAGTGGATAACTTTTATATGTATATAAAATTGCAAAGAGGGCTGAAACCAGCCGGCTACAATGTACAAACAAAAAAGAATAGCTGGGCCTGATCTATCTCTTTCCAAAGCTTGAACGACGATAGCTAGAGGACAAGAGAGGGGAACAAATCCAGATGGGTTGATGAACTGCCCTCTCTTCTAATAAAACAGAAAGATACATCCCCAAAAACACATTTACACTCATAGCAATAGGCTAGTGAGGGGACTCCCAAGTTTCTTATCCTGGAATTATTGGATTGGTGGTTGGATTGATAATGAAGGCGCGTTAATCTTGCCTTTCACTCCTTGTGTTTCTTATTGCTTGACATATAATAAGAAACACAAGTAGGAGGCAAGATTAATGTGTGATGTCGGACAAAATCAATCATTTAATTTTTTTTTAATTTATTAATTTAGGGATTTTTATGTAATTTTATTTTATTTTATATTTAGGGTTATTATTTTCTTGTTTTTAAATGTTTTTACTGTTGTTTAGTCAAATTAGAATTTTGAAAGTTTTCCTAACTGCCTTAGGTTTTCTAGCCCGTAGCATCCAATGACAATATAAATTATTATTAATAATAATTCATACTTTGTCTCTATTTACTATCAGAAACTAACAGTTTAGTTTATGTTCTATCATAAAGAATATTGTGCATTTGTGCTTTCTTTTGGCTTTTGCGAAATCAAGATGCCTTCCACAAGTGGGAAGGGGATTATGGCTTCTTAGATTCTTGAAAATCAAATGGTGGGTCTTTTGTTGTAGCTGTGTTTGTGGTTGATAAATGAAATCTTGTGGATCTTCCACAAGTGGGAAGGGGATTAAAAAGAAGCAACCATACAACATGTTTGAATTGATTTCATTAAATTTACTCATAAGATTGATTCACAAATGCGAAAAGAACCATTTAGTAAAAAATATTAAATAAATATATGAAAAAAGAACCATCAATTTGTGCCAGCTTGAATTAAGCAAAGATGGTGTCATTTCATTTACTACGGTATCAATTGCTCTATTAAAGGAACTACGATGTTTTCATAAATGAATTTTTGTAAACATGGTCATTTCATGTTATAGCAAGTAAAAGTTCTTGTTGGAAGGAGTAAGGGAAATGGTCATGATTCAAGTCTCTAAAAGAAAATTTTACATATATATACATTTAGATTAGACTAAAGTAAAATTTTTATTTCAGATAAAAAAAATATTGTAATCTCACATATAAACCTTAAATGATACGTGTGCCTAGCACGTGCCCTTTTTAATAAACAATCAGTCAAACATTTTTCCAATTAATTTAACAGCATTGCAAAATTAGAAATTCTTCCATTTCTTCTTCTACATTCTCTAAAGTCTAAATGACCAAACAATGCATCACAATTCATTACTTCAAAAATCAGGTTAAAAAAAAAAAAAAAAAACTACAAAACTTTGACCATCCATTAAAACCATACCTGAATAAAAGCTTCGTAGTTCGTACTTTCTTTGAAGGCTTTAATTTCTTTTCCAAAGGTTGTTTCTGCACAGCATGGAGAATTCACATTCATGAGATTGCCTTGGTTTTAGCTTCCATTACCTTTTAGGCTAAAGTATCAACACTGTTTCTGGGATCAACATTAATTTCTAGTAGAGATTTTAGAACAACCGAGAGAAACAAAACAAAATCTGGTAGCAGTTTCATAAATTTATTAGCATTCCTTCTCAACGTGGAAACTGAATTTGTTGCAATAAAAACATGAAACCTTAGAACTTGTAGAAATGGACTATGCCAACTTGGGATTAATTTCTAAATTTTTTTTATTTATCAATTCACCTAATTATGGTGGCATGTCATGAGGAAACTTTCATGGATAATGTCAAAATGAGCTAGCGACAGACAATGGCAGACCCAAGGTTTTGGTTTTGGAGGGGCAAAATTAAGAGTCAAGATTTGAAGCATAATTAATAAAAAAAAAAATTTGATATTAATAAAAATAACTAAACAATTAGACAATAAAGAAACAAAAATACTCAATTCATTGATTTGATTATTCAAAATAATGTAAAAGATAAATCAATGTATAAAATTTTAAAACATAAGAATAATGGGAAAGTTGCATACATCTTCACTGTCATGATTACTTTTAAAAATTCATTTAGAATTCAATTTTCTTTTTCTATTGTTCTAATTATTAAAAAATTAAGTTTGTAGCAAAATTTCACTGGTTGAAACTAAGAAAAGGTCAAAAGATTGAAGGGAAAAAAATATAATGGAGGGATAGAGGCATTACGTACGGATTTAACGCAATGAGAAAATAAGACATTATTAGATTTTTTTTTTATTTTTATTTTTTTTAGGGTAGAAAAACGGGGTTGAAGACTTTGAAGTGTCATGAGACCAACATTTGTGCGTGACAGCAAAAGGAAAACTTTTTTTTTTAATAATTTTTTTGAGAAAAAGGTAAGACATTTTTATTAAATAAAATCAATTTAAAATATGTCTTCCAAATCAGAAAGTATTTCTTTTACCCAAACATCACAATCTCATATGAAACTACTCTTTTAGCGAGGACATGAACTAACTTCTTCAACCACAGCACGGATAAACTCAGTTCCACTGCTCTTCGAGCTGTCGTTGCTTCAGCCAATTTTCTCTTTGCCAAATAGTTTGCGCCAGTTTCTTAAAAAAAAAAAAAAAAAAAAAAGGTTTGTACCACTAAAGTACTGTTTGTTTTTGGTAGCAGTTGATGGATAAAAATTTAAAATTGTATATATACAATGTAAATTTATATTATTAACATAAAAATTGAAAATATTATATACATTTAAAAAAAAAGTGTATAATATAAATATTTTATACTTTTTATGTCTATCATATAAATTTACGTTGCAGGTATAACATCTGTAAATTAATATTTTCTTTTGTTTTGCTTATGTTGTCTTGTATCTCTTAAGCATTTACATCAAAACATCTAAAAAATTTAGCTTTTAACAACTAAAAAAGCTAAATTATTTATTTTAACAACTCATTTTATAATATATTTAATATTAAAGATTCTATTTTAATATATAATATTTTAAAATAATATATCTTCCGTCATAAAAAAACTAAAAAGAGAAGGGAGAGCATGCACATTGCCACAATAGTTTTTTATTTATTTATAAGTTTCAACTACAGTAATCTGCTATGCTGAGAGTTATATATATATATATATATATATATATATTTAAATATAATAGCTTTGATGTAGAGCCTATTTTAGTATTTTGAATTATAAAATGGAATTTTAGCTATTTTAACATCTTTAAATTGAATGCTTTTAATATAGCCAAAGAAACAAAAGAGTACAATGTAAACAGAAATAACATCAATGTTATGAATTCCATGCTATTTTGGCCGGAACGGGCGGAAAATCTCATACTGGTTTGCAAACTGGAATGAGATACTCTCTTGTATCACCTCGGAGAAAATTTCAGCCTATTCGGACGTTTCGGTCGATTTCGGTAAAATTTGTCGAAATCAAAAATTCGGCCGGCACGCATTTTGGGATTTCCCTCTTAAAAAGAAAAAGTGTATAATATAAATATTTTATACTTTTTATGTCTATCATATAAATTTACGTTGCAGGTATAACATTTGTAAATTAATATTTTCTTTTGTTTTGCTTATGTTGTCTTGTATCTCTAAAGCATTTACATCAAAACATCTAAAAAATTTAGCTTTTAACAACTTAAAAAGCTAAATTATTTATTTTAACAACTCATTTTATAATACATTTAATATTAAAGATTCTATTTTAATATATAATATATTAAAATAATATATCTTCCGTCATAAAAAAACTAAAAAGAGAAGGGAGAGCATGCACATTGCCACAATAATTTTTTATTTATTTATAAGTTTCAACTACAGTAATCTGCTATGCTGAGAATTATATATATATATATATATATATATATATATATATATTTAAATATAATAGCTTTGATGTAGAGCCTATTTTAGTATTTTGAATTATAAAATGGAATTTTAGCTATTTTAACATCTTTAAATTGAATGCTTTTAATATAGCCAAAGAAACAAAAGAGTACAATGTAAACAGAAATAACATCAATGTTATGAATTCCATGCCGTTTTGGTCGGAACGGGCGGAAAATCTCGTACTGGTTTGCAAACTGGAATGAGATACTCTGTTGTATCACCTCGGAGAAAATTTCAACCTATTCAGACGTTTCGGTCGATTTCGGTAAAATCCGTCGAAATCAAAGATTCGGCCGGCACGCATTTTGGGCTTTCCCTCTTAAAAAGAAAGTGTATAATATAAATATTTTATACTTTTTATGTCTATCATATAAATTTACGTTGCAGGTATAACATCCGTAAATTAATATTTTCTTTTGTTTTGCTTATGTTGTCTTGTATCTCTAAAGCATTTACATCAAAACATATAAAAAATTTAACTTTTAACAACTTAAAAAGCTAAATTATTTATTTTAACAACTTATTTTATAATACATTTAATATTAAAGATTCTATTTTAATATATAATATATTAAAATAATATATCTTCCATCATAAAAAAACTAAAAAGAGAAGGGAGAGCATGCACATTGCCACAATAATTTTTTAATTTATTTATAAGTTTCAACTACAGTAATCTGCTATGCTGAATGTTATATATATATATATATATATATATATATATATATATATATATATATATATTTAAATATAATAGCTTTGATGTAGAGCCTATTTTAGTATTTTGAATTATAAAATGGAGAGGAGAGGAGAGGAGAGGAATTTGTGATGAGAGACCTCTGCCAAGTGAAAAGAGAAGTGTGAAGAAGGGTGAGAGTGAGATGAAACAGCTGAAGAGAGAGCCGTTGGGGACAATATCAAAAGGCACGCCCCACGTGAATGGCTCTGATGGTGGGACCCAACTTGTAACGTTATTTACCAAATTGCCATTGAAAACAGAAAATTAAAAATTGAAAACTGAAAACAGCCATAAGTTGTTTTCAGTTTTCACAACTCATAACTCAGAAATTAGAAAATTGAGTATTGAAAACAGAGTTATGAAAAACAAAAAATTATGCAGGCAAACGAGTATTTCGCTATGGGTCCCACCATTTTTGAGAATTGAGTTATGAAAACTGAGAATTGAGTCATGAAAATTAGTGAACCAAACAGCCTCTTAGCTATTTTAACATCTTTAAATTGAATGCTTTTAATATAGCCAAAGAAACAAAAGAGTACAACGTAAACAGAAATAACATCAATTTTATGAATTCCATGCCGTTTCGGCCGGATTCCGGACCGGGCGGAAAATCCTGAACCGGTCTGCAAATCGGAATGAGATACTCTCTTGTTTCACCTCGGAGAAAATTTCAGCGTATTCGGGCGTTTCGGTCGATTTAAAATCCGTCGAAATCAAAGATTCGGCCGGCACGCATTTTGGGCTTTCCCTCTTAAAAAGAAAAATCACTGCCACTGGATCTTATATAGAGGAGATGAAAAAGAAAGGGCAAGAAAAAAAGAAGGTGATGAAGGCATGAAGCACAGCCGGTGTGAGAGAGAAAATACAGAAGAAGAGGAAAAAGAGGAGAACAGAGTCTGAAGAGAGCAGCTGAGCCACTGAAGATGATGAGACGTTGGAACTTTGGAAATGAGAAGAAGAAGAAGAAGAAGAAAGAGTGGTCGGGTGAGATGAGAAGTACATAGTGTGGGCCATGCGATGAGAGTGGGTTGGAAATGGGAAAGGTTTAGTGAAAGGATACTTCTTGAAAATTCTTTCTATATAATTACCCTTCTTTTATTTACAAAAGAAAAAAAAGCCATTACAATTTCATTTTTAAATAACAATTAATACCATCTATTTACTTTTTTTTTTATAGGTAAAATCATTTGCATGCTTTATTTGAGATTTTTTTTATTTATTAAAAGGTATATATATACAAAATAATATATATAAAATAGACAACCCAAAACACCTCAAAATGGCACGTCAAATCAAATTATATTTACTTACCAACTTTACTATCATCTATTTATACCAACGGACAAATCAAATTGTGCCCGAAACAGTACTTATGCCAATGAATAAGATAACTAGTCTTTTGTTTTTTTAAGACTAAAAATGCCATTTATTATATTTACTTACCAACTTTACTATTTCATTCTATTCATGACAGGCTGCTTTTCGTCTCTTTTATTATATTTACTTACCAACTTCTCTGTTTCATGTCTATTCATGTCAAGCTGCTTTTCATCTCTTTTGTCCTATGCTTAGACAGTCAAACCAAGATCATGGAGAGTAAACGTTTGCTACTAGTTTAAATATCGGGTGTATTAATCATATTTTAAGCGTACCGGTCGATTTTAGGTGTCTCAGCCGGTACCAAAAGAAAAAAAACTTTATTTTTTTATTTTAGTTTTGTAATTTTTGCATTTTTGTAAGGGTAAAATAGTAATTTATTGCATTAAATTATTAGTATTATTTGTTTTCTTAGTACGTAATGAACAATTAAATTTTTTGTTTTTTATATTATGTTTTTTTTTTGGTTAATGCAAAGGTCTAAAACTATAAATAATTTATTCTGAATTGAGCTAATGTTTTATGGTAAACTTTTTTATTTATTATACTCTCTCTCTCTCTATATATATATATATATATAATAGCGTTAAACTCAAAACAGTAAACTAGTATTAACCGGTGCCGAAATATATCGTTTCACTGTCAAACTGGTACAGCCTTTGATATGAGATTAACTCTCTTGGTTAGAACACAAAATGGTAAATTTTCGGCCCATGAACTCCTATTATTAGGTGACTACTTAATATTGGCATGGATAAATTTGAATTGTAATATCTTTTTAGAAATTTAGATCCTAATAGGAGAAAGTTTTAAATAAAAACGGTTATTAATATGATTAAAAAAAAAAAAACCACTATGAGGAAATATAAATCTTGAGAATCTATCAAAGTTCGAAATTGCAATTAATGGTAACAACATTTAGGATATCATCGATCATATAAATCCCAAAAGGCGAAGATCTATACTGTTTTGTACACGAAGATTTGGCTTCAGAAACAGAGACCAAGAGAGAAAAAGAATAATAGTGAAGTTATGAAAAATAAAAGAGAAATATATGAGGCACATGAGTGAGCTTATAAACCAAAATTCATATATATCAAATGAGTATTTGCTAATGAATAGCCCTAGAGTTTCCAGGGGAAATAGAGTTTTAACTGTAGAGTTCTTGTGAATAGAGTTTTAACTAAAACAAAACAAAACAAGGAAAATAAACGCTAACTAGTTGTTTCTAAAACAGATGCTTTAGAGCCACCAAGAAACAAAATAAAACAAATCAAAACAAATACATACTGGTTGTTTCATAAATTTGTAGTAAATAAATTAATGAGACTATAATAAGGAAGAAATTTGAGGAAAAAAAAACTTATTTAGTATTTGAACTCACACTCACTGTCCATTATTCATAAGCTTAGATATAGAGTTTGTTACAATAAGAGTTGCCAAATATTGAGAAAGCAACCATAGCTAATTATACAAAGGCAGATAAAGGCAAAAGAAAAATAACAAGAATACATGCAATCCTCAACCAAATTGTAGCACCACAGTTGCCAACGAGGGTTGATATAAAGAATAGTAATAACTCCCAGGAAGAATATGATGTAAGTTACCAAAAAGCTAGTAAAGAAGGCCGCTTGATCTACTTTATGCCATTTCTCATCACTTACATATGAGGATTGTGTTGGTGTTGGGGGTGAATCTTTTGTACTGATGCAACTTTTTTCCAGTGGCAGTCCACAAAGAAATGGATTTCCTTCATAATTGCTCGCACTAAATGTCCCAAATTGTGCTTTCATATTTGGGGTCCCACCTGGTAAGTTGTTATAAGCAACACTGAACACTGCTAGAAAGGTAAGCTCAATCAATTGTGAAGGGATTTTGCCGCTCAAACTATTGTGAGAAAGATCCAAGCTCTCTAATTCAATCAACTTATTTTGACAATGTCTCCGGAATGGAAACCTGTCAACTGATTGTGAGACAAGTTTAGTGCATGAATTTCTTGTAGTTGTCCAAGTTCAAGTGGGATTGCACCTGTTAGGTTGTTACAAGATAAATCCAAACCCGACATGTAATTAAGAATGTTACCCGTGTAAGAGCTATTCGTATATTTTGTAACAATGTTAACTTCATCTTGTTCGCCATATTCTTCCAATTGTCCATTATCACTGCCACCAGTTTGTGTTGAAAAAGCTAAATCAAAAGGAGAAAAAGCAGTGACTAAATATTGAAAGCAACGAGGTATTGTCCCAGAAAAGAAGTTTCTAGACAGATCCATTATGCTTATTTGTGTAAGTTGACACAACTGAGTTGGAAAAGTGCCACTCAGACAATTTCCTCTGAGTGACAAAATTCTTAAGCTAGAAGCCGCATTAGCAATTGCACTAGGAATACTGCCTGACAACCTATTGTCACTGACATCCAATGTCAGCAAAAGCTCTGAAATATTGAAAAATTCATTTGGTATTGATCCTGAAAAGTTGTTATCTTCCAAATGTAAATGATGTATACTATTGCTTGACCACAATGGTAAAGATCTCGAGAGAAAGTTATGAGAAAGGTCCATAAAAAAAACATCAAATTTTCCACATGGAATTTGACCTTCAAAATAATAATTTCGCAAAAACAGAGCGGAAACACTTGTTTGGTTGCATATCCAAGTAGGAATCTTACAGGACATGTTGTTGCTAACATCCAATAAAACAAGAAACACCCAATTGGGTAATTCATTTGACACTGCTCCGGAGAATTGATTACGATTTATTTTCAAAAGGAATAGCTCAGTTAAGTTAAAGAAAGATAACCAATCAAAATGACCACTAAAACTATTATTGGATAATACCAAGGATGATAGGCTCGCGCAACGTGCAAGTAATTCCTTTGGTACTTGTCCAGAGAAGTTGTTTAAGGACACATCGAATGTGCCCAAGAGACTCATATTACCAATTGAGGATGGGAGAGAACCTGTGAAAGAATTATTGGTAGGATCTCCCCAATATTTCCTTGTAGCTTTCCAATGAGCTGATTGTTTGACATATCCATCCAATAAGTAAGACAGAGCAACAAATGAACATGACCCGAGAAAGAATTATCGTTAAGAGTGACATATTCTAGCCTCATATTGTTTTCAAACAACCAACTAGGCAACCGTCCTTTCAACATATTGTTAGAGAGATCAAGTACTCTGAAGTTATGTTGGTGCAAGAGAAATGTTGGAACTTTATTGGATAGCTTGTTCAGATTACAGTTAGATATCACAAGGAAATCCAACTGAAACAAAGGTACCCAATCTGAACTTTCCGTTTCTATCTTGACGTCCTTTTCATTGCATATGCATCTAACGAATTCAAGCCTAGAATGATTAGCTAACGAGCCAAATGAGAAACCCTCATAAAGATTAAAACTGAGATCAATAAGCTTAAGGGATGTAAGTCTAGCTATCAAAGATGAAATGTTTCCTCTGAACTGGTTCTCATGGATATCTAACAGTTGAAGAGATGTCATATTGTATAGGCAAGAAGGAAAGGTTCCTTCAAAATAATTCTTACTAAGATCTAACCCTTCAAGTTTCTTGAGTCCACATAAACCTGCAAAAAAAAAAAAAGTCTTTTTTTCATTTATTTTTTAATTTGTCCAAAAAAAAAAAAAAATACTTACATCAAATTTGATTAAATACATACCTTGAGTTGGTAAAGAGCCATTGAGTTGATTCTGGTCAAAAATAAATATTTGAGAGAAAATAATGCTCCTATGGAAGGAGGAACAATACCAGTGAAGTCATTTTCACTCATATCTAAGAGCTCCAACCTACCCAAAGCTGCCCAATCTACAGAAAAAGAAAACCATTTGTGTTGAGAAATTTTTTTGAAGAATTCATGTGCATTGTTAGATTCAAGTTACATCACGTGAAATACAATTTTTTTTGAGAATCCATGAAAATATAGTTCTTTGTTATGTAGCATTGTATAACTTTTTATTAAATTAATATTTTAATTTTTCTTTTCCCCTGAAATATAGGATCTTAACACGTTTGCCTAATTTATGTCTACAGGATTTTATTTACCATGTGATAATTAAACTTATGATCCATGTCTGATTTTAAAAAGCGATTTTTTTTTTTTTTTTTGAAATTTCAACACCAATAATTGATGAGATAATTGTTGATCATTGATTATCTTAATATTTTATAATTGTAGATGGTATATAATATTAAACAATGTATTCAACCTCTGGATTTGTTAGAAAAGAATCTCATCAAATACGAAATTATTAAGCAGTGTAATTTGAAAATGACCATAGATATAGACATGCACCCAAAGCTAATGCAACCATAAAATTGACAACAACAAAAAAAGGTTAAGAAAATAAAGAAAAATTCATTACATTTTGGGAAGGAACCATTGAAATTATTTCCTCTTGAATTGAGGGCCTCCAAGCGTCTTAGATTTGCAAGATCTGCAGCAATATGAATGTAACATATTCAGAAGAAACAGAGCATTATCTCAAAAAAAGAAGAAACATAGCATTATTTCATAAAGGAAAATTTTTTGCTATTGGTGTGAAGATGAAGAAAAGAAAGATAATGGTCTACTTCATCAACGGGTAATTATATTTGTAATTTCTCAAAAGAGGTCCATGTGTATTTGTTTTTGGAAGACCAAACAACTTTAAGACATGTTACATTTGGTATACTAAATGGTAATCAAAATTGGAATAGTAATCCATATTATTGAGAGTAGAAGGTGGCATGGTAAAGTAACAATTATTCTTATTCATACATTTGGTTGTAAAATTAGAATATAACTACAAATTTATATATTTTAAATATCTTATTTATATAATTATTTTTACAATTTTTGTGGAATTTCATTATCCTAAAAATGATTTTTTTTTTTCTTTCTAAAAGTGTATATTTTTAAAGTTACTTACAATATTAATGTTTATTTTTAAAATAAATAAACATATCAAAATTTAAAATTAAAAAAAAATACAAAGAAAGAATTTTCACATCCCTCTATATATATATATATATATATATAAAAGTTGAGTTCATGTTATATATTTTGTAATTTTAAGTAATGTTGCACCCACCTAAAAACTTTTTACTAGATTCATATATATATATATATATATATTTAAAATACTATTGTTGGATTACAAGTTTTCTATATTCTTAAAATATATATCAAATATCGAGTTAATCAGATGTTTTTTAATATTTGATCCATAATTTTAAATTAATCTTTTACGTATAATTTTAAAATACAAAAACTTAAAATTTAAATACTTGATTGATGCTAAGAGACTTGTAGTTCAATTGATTTCCACCTTCTCGTGTATTTATGATATCTAGGATTCAAACTACCCCCTCTTCCATTGTAACTATCGAATAATAAATAAATAAATAACATTTGATTGGTGACACTTCTATAGTTATTATGTCCATGAATGAAAAGTTATTACAACCAATTTAAAGCAAAATAGTTCTAATATTACATACGAATAAACATTCAATTACATGATCTATTACTAAGTACCAAACTCAGCAAAAAAGCAAAAACAAAATTACAAAGTACCAACAGTTTCTCATTTTTTATTACTTTTTTTTTATATTTTCCTCCTTTAGTTCATTTTCATTTGCATTAAAAGCTAAATTAGATCATAATAAAAGTCATATAGACTTAGGATTTTTTTTTTTTTTGAAAGGGAACTCATTAATCTTTCATTATAATGAATCAAAATACAGAGCTTCCAACCAAATACATTCATCCTCAACTCCTCTTGCAAATTTGGCCAAGGAGTGAGCAGCGGAATTTGCTGATCTACCTACACAAGTGACAGAAACAACATGAGGCATTGGACATCTCCATACAAGTGACCCAGGCAAGACAGAGTACCCCTTGGAGCTTCTAAATTCTGCATAACAGAGACGTTATCCCCTTCCAACACCACCTCCGCGAAACCAGCGTCCACAGTGAACTCCAGTGCTTTCCAGCATGCTAACACCTCCGCCTCCTCACTGTCATGCACCGGTGGGCCCTTTGCAGCTAAAGCAGCCATTACTTCCCCCCGCTCATTACGTATAACCACTCCTTCCAAGTAGCGCTTCTCACTACTGTTGTTCGGACTCCCAAGCGCTGTTGTGCTTCCTTGAATTCTTCTAACAGTTCCGCTGCCCTTCTCACCAGCCGAGATGGTTCCTGTATGCTTCCACCATGTGTAACAGAGTTCCTTTGATTCCAAAGCAACCAAGCCTGGACAAGGAATGATTCAAACTCCTCCTGCGATAGCTTATTCAGAAGCTCCGATACAAGCTGCAAAAAATCTGATTGTCCGCCCGTACTTTTCTGCACTCTTCGTGTACTCTCCGCCCAAACCCCACGAGCCACATTGCATTCCCAAAGTGCGTGAATCGCTGTTTCTTGTGTTCTGGTGCATAACCCACAGGTATCATCGTCCAAAACTTGACGTCGAACCAACTTTTCCCGAGTAGGCAGGATATTGTGGCACACACGCCACCCAAATATCTTTATCTTATTTGGGATGTTCAGCTGCCATAGTTTGGTCCACACTGTGGTGTGCACCCCTGCCTGAGAGCTTGCCCCCCCTCATGTCTTCCTCCTTTTTGAGTTGCCTTGCCACATGATACCCTGACCTAACTGTAAACCCTCCCTTTCTTGTGTGCAACCAGAAAATTCTATCCGGAATATTACGACGGCTCAAAGGTATCAGCTTCTGCATCCTCTCTATGAAATATACAGTCAATTAGTTAACAATCCCATGTTTTGGCCGACCAATCTATCAGCTTACACACCCTCCATTCCCATTCTTCTTCCTTCGGTGGGTGAAGCACCCTGTTTGTTGTGTAGTTAGGGATCCATTTGTCTTTCATGACTCTAATGTCAGCTCCATTCCCAACCCTCCAGCAACACCCCTTCTTCAAAATTGGATGGGCTGCCATTAAGCTCTTCCACACATAGGAACTGTTTGGTTTGTCCATTGCCTCCAAGAAATTACACCTTGGGAAATATTTTGCTTTGAAACACCTATAGAGCAGTGATTCGTTGTCCTGTAATAGCCGCCATCCTTGCTTGGCTAGCATTGCCAAATTGAAACTTCGAATATTCCTAAACCCCATTCCACCTTCTCTCTTTCGTTGAGCAAGAAAATCCCAACTCTTCCAGTGGATCTTCTTTTCATTATCCGTCTGACCCCACCAAAACCTTGCACACATAGAGTTTAGTTAATTGCAAAGCTTCACAGGCAATTGGAACACACCCATTGTAAAGGTTGGAATAGATTGTGCAACTGCTTTAATGAGCACCTCCTTTCTGGCTTTGGATAACATGTTACCTTTCCATCCCTATAATTTTTTCCAGATCCTATCTTTAAGAAAAGCAAAAGTTTGGTATTTTGAGCGTCCTATCAGTGTAAGTAAGCCCAAATATGTCTCAAACCTGTCCATTTCCTTAACATTCAGCTTATCTTTTATCCAATCTCTTTTTGCACCATCAACATTACTACTAAAAAATATGGAGGATTTTAACAGGTTTATGAGCTGATCCGAAGCCTTGGCATAGAGCTGCATAATATCCACAACTTCTTTCACCTCATCTTGTGTGGCCCGACAAAAAAGTAAAGAGTCATCCGCGAACAAGAGATGAGAAATGTTAGGTGCCCCCTTGCAAATGGCCACCCCATGTAATCTGTTATCAGCCTCTGCCTTTGCCAGAAGAGAAGAAAAACCTTCAGCACATAACAGAAAAAGATAAGGGGACAACGGGTCTCCTTGTCTAGGCCCTCTAGATGGCTTAATACTCCCATAGGCTTTACCATTAATACGAACTGAAAATTTCGGTGTAGTAACACAACTCATCACCCGCTCAATCCATATTTTTAGGAATCCCATCCTATCCATAATTCCCTTAAGGAAATTCCGTTCTACCCGATCATAGACTTTGCTAATATCCAGCTTAAATGCAAGAGAACCTATTTTACCCATTCTACGATAGTGCATGGTATGAAGAGATTCATATGCCACCAGTATATTATCAGTGATTAGGCGACCTAGTACAAATGCACTTTGAGAATGAGAGATCACCTGTGGTAGAATCTTTTTCAACATGTTTGCCAAAACCTTTGAAACAATTTTATACATTACATTACAGAGACTAATGGGTCTAAAATCAGATATTTTTTCAGGTAATTTTATTTTAGAGATAAGGACAATATGTGTAAATTAATTTCAGGTTCCATATTTCTTGTGTTCAAAAAATCTAGAACTGTAGCAATCACATCATTACCCACAATATGCCAAAATTTTTGGTAGAAAAGAGCATTCATACCATCGGGTCCAGCGCCTTTGTTGGTCCCATTTGGACCACTACTGTCTTGATTTCCTCCACACTATAATCACTGGATAGAATTTCCTGCATATTAGGGTCCACCTTATGTTGTACTGTAGCTAGACATTCCTCCACCCGGTTAAGGTTTTGAAATCCGGATTGTTTATTGAACCATAAAAGGGAGAGATTCAAGGTTTTTAAGATCGAACTGAGGTTGAACCGTGATAACATCATAATCAATTTAATAATTATTTTAAATATATATATAAAAATATTAAATTAGTAAAAAAATAAAAAAAAAAAATTAACTAAAATAGTCCAATTAAAACTATAAATCCATATTTTAACTATGTCTAATATCCACCTCAAGCCCAAATATGAAATATTTATCCAATAATAATAATAACCATTTTTTTATTAAAAAAAATTAAAAGCATCATTTGTACCGGCAAGTGGACAAAAGAAGATGATAATCATATCCTATGGGGCTCAAGGTTTTGTAAGAAACAAAGCTTAGGTTGTCTTTCCAATTCCACTTTCTAATGCCACGTGACCAGCTCATGTTCACAAACCCAAAAAAGCACTAAAAACAAAAGTAAATGAAATTAAAGAGATAAAAAAAGCAATAAACATAAAAGCAGATGAAACTAAAGGAAGAAAGAAGAAGAAGTTAGAAACGACTCTAGAAGTCTCCAGCCTCCACCTTGGTCAGACCAGTTGATCTCTCTCTCATCTCCACTTTGTCTCCACACTGCAATGGTATCACTCCGACGCCGTCGCTTCCACCCCTACCTTCCTCCAAATCTCCGATCGCGTTTATGACCTTCTCCACGGTCTCTATCTCTCTCTCTCTTATAGTCTTTGTTTGCTTGCTCAGAAAATTTTGTGTTCTGATTTTACTTTTGGATTTTGTTTTAATGATTGAAGTGGAACTAAGTTACTGTTTGGTTGATGAGATAATAAAATAGCGGGTGGTAACGTAGCTCTATTTTATTTTATTTTTCTTTTCTAATTTCTTTTTACTTTTATTCAAATTCTTTATTGGTGGATTTTTTTTTTTTTTTTTTTGACCAAAGATAGTTAATATTCTGGTATGGTGCCATTTAAGGCTTTAATTTTTTTTTTAAAGGGACTTATGAGAATCGCAAGAACCGTTCACGGTTTTGAGAACCGTGAAGTCTGACCGCGGTTCGCACGGGTCCATGCTTTTTTCCCATAGAGCGGTTCTTGAGGCTAAAAGAACCGCAAAAATGAGCAGTTCAAGGTTTTTCCGATCGGATCGTACTGTCCGGTCCGAGTTTTAAAACCATGCACCCAGTCACTATCACCTGCTTTATACAAATTTTCAAAATAATTAAGTGCCACATCTGCCATCTCTTCCACCTCCTCTACTCACATATCTTCACTGTTCCTTATCCCTTTGATGAAATTCCTCCACTGTCTTTGTGATGCTTTTGAGTGGAAAAATTTGGTATTTCTGTTCCCATGTTTAAGCCAGGAGACCCTTGAACATTGTGCCCAAAAAATCTCCTGCTTTTGTAACAAATCATCCAACTCCTTACTGACTTCCAAAAACTCCACTTTATTTTCTTTTGTACACACCCCCATACCCAAACTTTCAACCCGTCTCTGAAGTGCCTTGATTTTAACAGTATCAGGATGGGTTTTAGAGGAACCCCATGCATGCAACTCCAACCCACAACCCTCAATTTTCTCCTTAATTCTTGACAAACCTGACCTTGTTCCTTCCATATTATTCCATGCTTCCTGGACCACCGCTTCACAGTCTTCCCAAAGAAACCAAGACTCCTCAAACCGAAAGCTCCTTGCACTCTTAGTAATGTGATTTCGTGTGGGCTTAGTTTGTAAAACAATCGGTACATGGTCTGATGCGTGGGAATGAAGGTGCGTTATTGTGCACTCTGGGTACTTTTCCTTCCAATCCTTCGTAGCAACGGCAAGGTCCAAGCGCTACCTAATGTTTGCAAGTCCCAGTCTCTTGTTATTCCATGTAAATGGATAACCAATAAAACCCAAGTCTACTCAAGAACATCTTTCAAGCACCTCGCGAAAGTCATCCATCTGGTTGTAGGGTGGAGGCCAGCTGCTAAGCTTTTCATCAAAGTGCAAGATGGCGTTGAAATCTCCAATGCACAACCATGGTCCATCCACAAACGTTGCTAAATGAGAGAGCAGCGCCCATGATTTCACTTTTTGACACGACTCCGGCCACCCATAAAACCCCGTCAAAAACCATGCAGCCCCATCTTCTTCTACCACCTTTGCTAATATATGATTCTCCGTAAAGTTTATGACATCCACCGTAACTTCCCTCTTCCACAACAAAGCCAGCCCACCCCCACCATCTGGCTTCTTTACTATTAACTTGTTTGGGATTGGTAAATCCTTACAATGTTTTTCGAACCCTTCCCTGTTCAAGCGAGTTTCCATCAAAAAACACACCATGGGACTTGGATCCTTCAACAACTTCTGAAGGCTTCGAACTGTCCAAAGGTTCTTAAGCCCTTAGCAGTTCCACCTTAATAGTTTCATTATGACTGGCAAGGGTGCTTCGACACCCCCGCCGCTTCATTGTTTGGTGACCCATCCCGTGTGTTCCCTTTTTTGGTTTTCCTTGCAACTACGCCTACGTTACTGTCTTCCTCCAAACTCAGTAAACACCTTTTTCCTAACACTGTCTTAGTCGTGTCCTCCCTTTCCTCTACAGGCCCACATTCCATACGCTAAATCCTAGTCCATTTAGGCTTTTGTTTAATAGCCCCATCATGCGGATAAGTTATCACGTGCTTTGCATCAATGGGTAGGACCTCCTCTTCTTCAGTAATACTTGATATCCCTGTTTTAATGACACCACAATCAATGCCTAAACCTTCCGTAACTCCCACATTCACCCCGTTATTTTCTGCATTAACTTTCGTTAAATCTGGTCTCGTTGTTGATTCTACGCTCTTATCATTATTGCATGTTTCCTGAACAGTAGGGTTTACCATTGCACCAATGTCCGCCGTCACAGGTTGCTACTTGCTGCGTTCGCCGTGTTTCTCTATCACTCCCTCCTCGTTGACTGGTGAGTGGGATTTTCCATGCTTTGGTGGTGACTAAGACCGAGTTCCCACCGATTTTAGCCAATCACCGTACTAACACTCCACACCTCCTCCGTTCTTTAACGCCGCGAAATACCCAGCACAATGGCGAACGTCGTGTCCAAGTATGCCGCAATAGTGACAAAATATCGGCAGCCGTTCATGCTTGAATATGACCCATGTGCGCTCACCCTCAGACCCTGCAATAAACCCTCCCCTCTGAATCGGCTTTGATATTGGGATAGCAACCTTAACCCTCATAAACAGATTTTGGATCTCCTGTTTCTGCCTCTTTTCAACTTCTTCCACCACCCCCAGCCTGCTTCCCACCTCTGCTGCCACTTTCGGAGAAACCATGTCAAAAGGAGCGCCCCAAATTTGAACCCATAACGATACTGTCTCAAACTTGACGTTCATAGCAGTCATACCCTTCTACCATCAACGTAGCATAAGAGCTTGATTGTCAAATGTCCAGGGGCCTCCTTTAAAAACCCTTTCCATGTCAAATTCAATTGAAAATTTAAACTGAAACAGGTTTGACCCGACTTCTACAATCTACACTTCACCTTGCAACCCTCATGCCTTATTTAGTGTAGTATGAGCTGCCCTTTTATTGTAAGATTTGCACGTAAGAAACTTCCCAATCAAACTTTGTGAACAGCTTTCGATCTCCTCCTTCCTTCCTTCATCTGGAACTTCTATAATCTCTTTTTCTTCAATTGTTAATTTCATGTGCTCGAGACCTTGAATCACCTTTTCAGCCATCTTCCCCAGTAAGCAAAGAAAGATAAATACAAACCTTCAGGTATACACCAAGGGAGAGAGCGAACTCGTTGGGTAAGGAGAGAGAGAAACTCCTACCATGAGGAGAGTTGTAAGAACCAAAAGGATTTTGCATTGGACATGCCTTGGTCATATAGCGGGACGCTCATGCCGTTAGAATCCAATTTCAAAGATTTAAGCGCAAATAGTACACCCAAAGATCTTATAATCCCTTTGTCGAAGGAATTAATACCTAAGTCTAGGTACTTCAACTTGCTTCGCTTTGACAAACTTTTGAAATATGAGTGCACTCAATAAAACATGATGGTCCCTTAATATAGTTATGATTCTCAGTTAGGGGTGTGCAACCAATCTGCCAACCCGCCAATACCGACCCAACCCAACACAATCTAACCCGTCGGGTTGGGTCGGTTTTTAGGGTTTGGTGGGTTGGGTTAGGTTACAATTTTTTTTTTTGATAACGGGTCGGCTTGGATTTGGGTCATAAAATTCTAAACCCCCCAAACTCGACCCGAACCACCCATATATTTAATATATATTTAAAATATATTATATAATTAATAAAAAAAAATTAAATAACCAACTCTTCCTATCCTATATAAAAGCCAATTAGTTCACACAAATCCTAGTAAAGTACTATTGTTGTATAGTCATTAGTGTTGTTTGCCTTTAAGGAGTTACATTGATACTAATCTTTGAGTTTTTTTAATATATTTATATTTATATTTATATTTTTTTTTACCCAATTTAATAATAATAATAATAAATTGTCCAATCCATGGGTTCAACCTGACCCAACCCGACCCATGTGGTTTGGGTTGGACTTATGTGATGGGTTGGGTTGGGTTGAATTTTTTTTAACCCACCGTGGTGGGTTGGGTCAAAAAATTCCCTTAACCTGACTGAACATGACTCATGCACACCCCTATTCTTAGTTAAACTATTGCATGTTATAAGCAGAGTAAAGAAAATATTAAAGTGACAAAAATATTAGAAATGCAATGGTTAGTGACTAGTTAAGAGTTTTGTAACTCAATTAACTTTTTTTAGTAATTCTAATATAGAACGTCCATGGTTTAAATATATGCGATTAAATAATGTACAATAAAAATATATATTTAATAATTTGGATCCAACATGCTCTTTGATAACATCATTCCACGCTTAGAGAAAATTAAATAATTGTCAACTAGGGGGAATTTTCAAGTTTTAGTAGATTGAGTTTACAAATTGATATGTTACAAATCACAAATAATAAATGTAATTAGTGGGTTTCAACAACTTCATAATTGAATATTTGAATTTTTTTTTTGAGAGAGTTTCAACCTATGGCGTTCTCTCCTGATGATAGTTCTTTTATCATCAGACCAAGACACCAATTAGTTTTTGGTGTAGGCAGGGATTGAACCATAAATCTCTTATACAACCATCAGAGACTTTACCAGTTAAGTTAACTAGAACCCACTAATTAAATATTTGAATTGTATCTTTATGATTGGTACACACATCAATTTGTAAACTCAATATAATAAAACTTGTAGTACGTGTAGAATAAATCATGATCATTATGCAATCACTTCAAAAAAAAAAAAAAATGATCAACGCAGTCACTTCAATTAGATCATTGCTTTAGTATACACTTGTAACGTTGGTTAAATCAAATTAAAATCTTTGTCTCTCTATCTTGAATTGCTACGGAGCCATTGAGATGATTGACTCTTAAATCCAATATCACCAAGTCTTCGAAAACCGCAAGTTCTAAAAATAAAATAAAATAAAATAAAAGTGAAAAGTATGAATTGTTTAGATACTTCGTAGATATTATGGAGAATATGCATACCTTTGGTAGGAAAAGATCCTCATTGTATGAAAGATTCAGTGTTTTGAGTGATGTAAGTAACCTCAATGATTGCATGATACTCCGATTGAACATGTTAAAACCAAGATCTAACCACTTCAGTTTGTTCAATCTCAATAAACTTTCGAAACCTATGATAAGATTGTAATAAAAAAAAAAAAAAAAAATATATATATATATATATATATATATTATAATTTACACACACACATACATGCTATCATATATGTAAGGTTGAATTTAATCAACCATTTTGTTGGCTTTATTCCGTGCCAATTTGCTTGTAATTTAGCATCTAGAAATCCTATATTTAGGTGAAAATCATGTAAGGGTAGTCTGTGAGAGAGTGTAAAACAAAGCTCAAGAGTGTGCACTCAGTAGGGCCTTACGACTAGATCTCGCTACTGGCTCGTGGTTAGTAAGTCGCCAAAGGAGGCACACATGTGAAGTATACAGAGGAGCTGAAGAGTCACGCCAGCTGGAGCACTACAGGAAAAAACTTCCAGTTTAGCCAGGTAGTTAGCTCGTGACTTAGACTCGCTACTCAGTCAAGTTGCGAGGTCAAGTCGCCAGACCACTGTGTTTGGAAAAAACTGACCTTTTGCATTCCAAACACACACTAGTGTAAATACCCCTTATATCCACGTATTATAGAGAGCTTCTAGAGCGAATTTTGAGGGAGAAACCCTAGAGAAAAACAAGATTGACTCATCCACAATCTTCATCATTTGATTCTCTAAATTCTTCTACTCTCACCTTCTCCATTGTTACATCCTTAAGAGGTACATTAGCCAAATCCTTATCTCACCATACCCATATCTTTGAGAATGTTATTTGGTGCTTGGGAAGCAGTTAGGAAGAGACCAATTGATATTGGTTGATGCTATAGGCTATAGCAGAATTCGATAAGTTAGAGAAGACAAAGGTTCGGCGTAACCTCGTTGGAGCAAGAAGCTTGGAGGGTTTAGGTACACTAAGTAGATTAGGCTTGGAGGGTCTTCTGCTGTTTATGTATCCCAACTTTATTCTCTAGTGGATTATTGACTGCTTGGAGGGTAGCAGAGAGGTTTTACATCGAGACTTTGGTTTCCTCTTTGATAACACATCGTTGTGTTGTCTTTGTGTTTGCATCTCTTTTCCTTTAATCTTTGTCATTTAATATCTATTGTGGTTGTGATTTTACTTGGTTTAGATTGTTTTATCAATTTTGTTTTAGCTTATTTTCGTATTCCGTACACACATTGTTTGATAATAAGCTTGAATTTGTAATTTGTATTTTGGGGGTCTAAACATTCAAGGTGTTTTACACATATATTGAACATTCAATTGGTATTAGAGCGGGTGCACTTGCTATGGTTTAATTATCAAAGTGCGATCCTTGACCCCTTAGCGATGAAGCTATGGAAAAGGCTATGTTGAATTGTGATTTAAATGTTTGTGATAATGACTTTATGAGTATATTTGAAGGGTGCTTTAACAATGAATTCCTAGAGTTATTAAAAACAAAGAAGCATGCTAGAATGTTTGTTCTCATGCTTAAATATTTTGAAAATGAGAATCACATCTTACACAATAGTCTATGTGAGTCGAATTCTTTGATTAAGACGTATAAAAGAAGAAATAGAATATTGTGTGATAAGATTGATAATCTGAAAAAGAAAATTAAATCTAACAAGAGCATGGAAAATGATGATAAGTTTCTGTTTGAAGGTCAAGAGTGCTTGTCCCGTGCTTGCTTATTTGTGCACACTTCTTTAAAGGTATTTAATTCATGTTTATGATATCTTGATAGCAGTTGTTCTCATCATATGATAGGAGATAAATTACTGTTTAAGTCACTCAAAGAGAAGGTTGGTGACTATGTGACATTTGGTGATGGGAGTCATGCTCAAGTTCTCGGCAAAAGGACTGTTGAGATACTGAGATTACCTTTATTGAAGGATGTCTTATACATCAAAGGGCTAAAGGCGAATCTCTTAAGCATCACTCAAATATGTGATGAAGACTTCCTTGTTCAATTCTCAAAGAAGGGGTGCATAATCATTGATGAAGAAGGGATTCAAGTTTTAAAAGGAAATAGGACTATTGACAATTGCTACGGAGTAGTTCCTACGACACCAATTTCCTGTAGAAGTGCTCGTGTTGACATATTGGAACTTTGGCATCATATATTTGGGCATGCAAATTTCAAACAAGTTGCTAAAGTATCTAAACTTGAAGTTGTTGAGGGACTTCCAAAGTTTGGAAAGGTAGAGAAGAAAATTTGTGGTGCATGCCAAATGGGAAAGCAAACAAATGCAAGTCATCACAAGGTGAATGTGATTGCTACCTCACATTTTTTAGAGCTTCTTCATGTTGATTTGATGGGGCCTAAAAGAATTGAAAGTCTAGGAGGAAAGAGGTACATTATGGTCATTGTTGATGATTTCTCAAGATACACTTGGGTGGAAATTCTTAGAGAAAAATCAGAAGCATGTGAGAAATTGGAAATTCTATGCAAGAGACTACAAAACAAGAAAAGGGATTCTGATTATTAAGATAAGAAGTGATCATGGCAAGGAGTTTGAGAATGCAAGATTTGAATCGTTTTGTGAGAAGAATGGGATCAAAAAGGAATTTTCAGCCCCCAAAACTCCTCAACAAAATGGGGTGGTTGAAAAGAAAAATCGGGTGATTTAAGAAATGGTAAGAGTTATGCTACTCAACAAGAAAATTCCTCAAAATTTTTGGGGAGAATCCGTGAACACCTCATGTCACATTGGAAATAGAATATTCTTCCAAGCGGGAACAAAGAAGACCTCTTATGAAATTTGGAATGGAAAGAAGCCAAAAGTGAAATACTTCCGAGTATTTGGAAGCAAGTGTTACATTCTAAATGATCGGGAGAACCTTGGAAAATTTGTTGCAAAAAGTGATGAAGGCATCTTCCTTGGGTATTCTACTACTAGCCAGGCATATAGAGTCTACAACAAGAGAAAAAAGACTGTAATGGAGTCCATTAATGTGGAAATTGATGATGCTATAACAAATGTAGAGATGGTTAATGATGGAGAAAGGCCAAGCTCCAAAGAACCCACAAAAGAGGTTGAAACACAAGATATTGATGTTGAAGGACCTACACCAGAAAAGGAATCAACTCATGTGAACTCAAGAATGGAAACAAGATCAATGTCTAGAACATCAAGTCCTCTCACTCCTTCAGAAATTCATCCTCCTATCTCCCAGAATGATGAAGTGTCCACCTCAAAGAAACCATCATCAAGAGTGATCAAAAACCATCCGGACAGTAACATCATTGGATCTTTAGATGAAGGTTTTCACCTTAGAAAGAGAAACTACTCTGCATACATGACCATTGCACCCGTGCAATCTTCGGATGATTTGAGTGTGTTGTTGGAAGAGCTTGGTGAGCACACTGAATTGGAATCAGTGGGGATAGTAGAAGAATTCAATGATGAGGAAGACAAAAGAACAGTGGGATTGCAAGAAACCTACAATTCCCTCCCTGAGAAGTTTGGCGAATATGTAAGAGTGACTAAAGCAGCCATTAAGAAAATGAAGAGAGCAGAGCAAGATTATAAAAGTCTTCTAGTGCAATACAAGGAGACTAAGTGTGAAGTTGAGGCGCTAAATAGAAAGTTAACCGATGCCTACTCAAAGATCAAGTTTCTTGAGCTTGAGGTGATTCAAGCCAATGCTAAAGTAGAGCGGGTTTCCTCCAAGAAGCTTGATGAAATGCTTGCTTACCAAAAACCTTTCTCCGACAAAAGCGAATTGGGATATGGCGGAGAGAGTAGTTCAAGTATCAAAGTGTCCAAGGATATGAAGTTTGTGAAAGCTAAGGAACAAGTGGTAGAAACTTCAGTTGTTGAGAAAGTGAAGTTGGAAAAGAAGCGGAATATGACTGACCAACGATTTTTGACTAAGCCTCCTAACCAATCAGTGGTCAAACCTAAGGGTAAAGGGAAATCTCTCCCAAAGTCATAAAGAAGTCCTAGAACTCAACAGTCCTGCCATCATTGTAATTCAACATTTAGAAATTCTATATTTAAGTGGGAATCATGTAAGGGTAGTGTGTGAGAGAGTGTGAAGAAAAGTTCAAGAGTGTACACTCAACAGGGCCTTACGATTGGATTTCGCGACTGGCTTGCGGCTGGCAAGTCGCCAAAAGGGGCACACGTGTGAAGTATGCAGAGGAGCTAAAGAATCACTCCAACTGGAGCACTACAGGACAAAACTTCCAATCTAGCCAGGCAGTCAGCTCGCGACTCAGTCAAGTCGCGAGGTCAAGTCGCCATACCACTCTGTTTGGGAAAAACTGACCTTTCGCATTCCAAACACACACCAGTATAAATACCCCTTATATCCATGTATTGTAGAGAGCTTCTAGAGAGAATTTTGAGATAGAAACCCAAGAGAAAAACAAGGTTGACTCATTCACAATTTTCGTCCTTTGATTCTCCAAATTCCTCTATTCTCACCCTCTTCATTGTTACATCCTTGAGAGATACATTAGCCAAATCCTTATCTCACCATACCCATATCTATGAGAATGTTATTTGGTGCTTGGTAAGTAGTTAGGAAGGGACCAATTGATATTAATTGATGCTATAGGCTATAGTGGAATCCGGTAAGCTAAAGAAGACAAAGATTCGACATAACCTTGTTGGAGCAAGAAGCTTGGAGGGTTTAGGTATATTAGGTAGATTAGGCTTGGAAGGTCTTCTGCTGTTCATGTATCCCAACTTCATTCTCTAGTGGATTATTGACCACTTGGAGGGCAGCAGAGAGGTTTTACATTGAGGATTTCGGTTTTCTCTTCGATAACACACTGCTGTGTTATCTTTGTATTTGCATCTCTCTTCCCTTAATCTTTGCCATCTAATTTCTGCTGTGGTTGCGATTATATTTGGTTTAGATTGTTTTATCAATTATGTTTTAGCTTATTTTCATATTCCGCGTATACATTGTTTGATAATAAGCTTGAATTGGTAATTTAAATTTTGGGGGTCTAAACGTTCAAGGTGTTTTACACCCATATTGAACATTCAATATAGAAATATGCATGCTCAAACAAATTCAAAGAAATACATTCAAACAAAAAAATGCATTATTGGATATATTCATACTTTAATCCAAATACAACTACATCCACCCAAAAAAGATATCACAACACTGCCTTATCAATTAGCAAGGAATAATGGTCTATATCAAGGGAATCAATACCATACCAAAAGTCGTTTCGGTTTAGTTAATGGAATGAAATATTTCGATACCATTTAATACTGATGTACCATTTTGGATTTACCGCTATTTTATATAATAAATATTATATTAAGAACTATAAAATTTCAAACTCATATTTCACCAATTAAGTCAAATCTCATACTTAAAATATCACTCTCAATAATAATAATATTGATAATAAAATTTTTTTTAAGAATATTGTTAATTTTTAGACCCCTTAAATCAACCAGATTAACCTAGTTAATTAGCTAAGTGATTAACTTAGTCAATTTACACAAATCTAGGTTATCACAATCACACAATCATATCAAGAATATAAAGCAGCGGAAATATAAATAACACAATGATATGATCATCCAGGAAACCACACGGTAAAAACCTCGGGAGGATTTAATCTAGCTATCCTCAAGGTAAACTGAATCCACTATGTGAAAGAATCAAAATTCATACAAAAGGACTTACAAGCTCCCCACTTGACTTCCTAATGCTACCCACCAGTAGAACTTACTGACACAACCACGTGCAAACTCTGAATTCACGGACTTCTTCTTTCTTGGATTCTCCAATCAGCTACAAGCACCCATGCTTGTTATTCTTTAAGCTCTAATGGCAGTAGCCGAGTTGATAATCAAGATGTTGAATTAATCTCTACCTTAAAAACCCAAAGTTTATGTGAAGGTAAGCTCCTCAAGGATCTCACAAGAGATTCACACAAACCGCAAATATGAGCAACAAAGACTTAGAGAGGATTGGGTACAAAACCCTAGATACAAAAGAGGCACTCTCTTTTTCTCTCTCTAAAAGTTCTAAAAAAATGTGGCTTAGGGTTTCCTTTATATAGTAGGAGAAGTAGATTTGAAACCCTAATCCTTAATGGGCTTAAGTTGCTGTTTGGGCCGACTTAAAATTCTGCAGATACGATTTTCGATTGATCGAGTCTGTTCTTCAATCGATCGAACCAGGCAGAATATGAAGTCTTCTTCCTGCAGCTTGTATGTTCTTGAATCTTGACTTGAATCACCTTGAGCATTGTCTAATAAAACCTATAGACTCTAAGATCTATATTTAGATAAGTTTGTGTTCACGATTTGCCAATTTTTCTAAACATTTAGAACCTAACAAATATATTCATATAATAAGTCATTTATGTACATTTTTTAAAACTAAAAGGTTACAACTCAAAAAAAAAAAAAAAGTTAAAAGGTTCAATTGATGTGATGCAATTAATGCATCATATCACGTGGGGCTCAAAACTAAAAAAGAAGTAAAGGCTGAACCATTCAACCTATCTTTTATTAAAAAAGAATAAGTTTTCAACTTTTCCAAGGCTAGTCACGTGTAAAAGGGTTTAGGAAATTTCAAATAAGATACAAAACAAAGGAAGAGAAACCACGGAGCAATGTTCATTGTTCAGCAAAAAAGAGAAGAAATCAGAGTAGTGGAGACGGGTAGCAACGAGAAGAAGAAAAAAAAAAGGAAGAAGAAGATCTAATCGGCGATGTCAATGTGGTGGCAACTTGCTGCACTGGGGTTTGTTCAAAATCATGCATTTCTTCTATTTTTCCTTTTAGTTTTTTTACCGGCCGATTTCTCTTTTCCAACCGAAATGTTCGGTATTGGTACGGCCGGTATTGTCCGATATCTTCAGCGGTACATTACGGTGTGGACTTCCTTGGTCTATATCATTAGCTTTTCCTTGGAGGAAAATATATTTTTATACACTGCGGGCCATTGGCCACTAAACAGAGGTAGAGCCAGAAAGTTTTCTTTGGAGGGTCACGATTAACCATAGATAGATATATATATATATATTACAAATTGTATCCAAGTACTTTATGTCTAAACAACACAAAACTCAAGAAGAAGGATAAAATTGTATCATTATCATTTATATTGTAAAATGCTTTGAAGAATTCTTTTTATATTTTATGTTTCTATTTCGATTTTTTTTTAGATGTAAAAGAATACTATATCATTGTATATTATGTGCTCAATGATTTATAAGTTACTTTAATATTAAATGAAACACATGTATTTTTAAGAATTTGTCGGCAGCCAAAGATTGTAATTAAATCAACTAAAAATTATAAATATGTGGTTAAAATGATTGAAAATTACATTGAATAAGGAAAAAAAAAAAAAAAAAACATTACACTTGGAAAGATATTACTACATTTTACACACCTAATATATATAGTCACTCTTGACATATATTATGAGAGGATTATTACTTAATTATTTGTTTATTATGCTTACACTAAAACGTATTTAGACATTTAATAACGAATTGAGGGGGCCAAGTTGTATCTTCCAAAGAAGCTACTTGTAAATACAAATACATCATATGGTAAAATAAATATTTTGCAAAATGTTTTGGGGGGGGGGGGGGGGGGGGGGGGGTTGGCTCCCTCTGGTCCCTTTGATCATCCGCTACTGCCACTAAACAAGTCATTACAAAGCATAAGAAACAAATTAAATAGGAGGCTAGATTAGCATACCTTCATTCTCAAGCCAACCACCAATCGCATTCCTTGATAAATGAAGACTTCCTAGCTCCTTGAAAGTCTCTAATAGAGAAACGTTTAGAAACAATATTTCATTAATGTAATAATCATTGATGAAACTATAATAATTATTATCATAATAATCCAGAGCAATATTTAATTCCCTGATATTGTGGAGAGAAAGCTCGGTTATATGACCAGTGGTGGAGTTGCAGGTGACTCGCTCCCACTCACACACTTACTCTCATGGTCATCAACCCATGAAGGAAGAAGATGATCTGCGTAATTGGTGTTGGGCCTGACAATCTCCTTTGTAGAGAATTAACTCGAAATTCTCAACCAATGAGAAACAACAACAACAACAACAACAACAACAAAAGAAAAAAAAAAGAAAAAAAAAAAAAGAGAGAAAACACATGTCAAAGAAAACAATCATGGACTCAGCCTCAAAAAATCTCCTATTAAAAATCACGCAACATTATTCGGATCGGATTGGGTCGTCAACCGGATCAAACATAACTAGGCTCCACAAAACCCAACATCCTTGATCTCTAGCAGGCCCATCCTCTCTTCTTCAAAGCAACCTTTGTGTCCATGAATTTGAACTAGAACTATCAAACCCCACAGTAAGCTCTTCTTCACCAAGGACCGTTTCATTGTGAAAATGAAGTAATGGTAATACTCCAACATTCATTGCTAAAGTAGTTTATATACAAGGTAGGAGAATCGAGTCAAGTCAATAGTGGGAAGCCAATGGTGAAGAAGACTAGGAGACTAGGACTGTAGTATTGAGTCAAGCCAATGGTGAAGAAGGGAATAAGAACAATGTATCAAGGAGTTTGGAAAGGGAACTACCTTCCATTTTAATTTAGTTTACTCTTACGTTTGCGTTGGGTTTGTTTCTGCATTTGGAATTGATTTCAAAGCAATAGAGATTTGAAAAATAATTATTAGTAAGAATTGTTTTGTGTAAACTTAACTACACATGATAATATGAGCTTTGAATAATTTGTTCAAACAAAAACATTTGTTATAGATATCATGATTTTAAAATGATACCTTACATGAAATGGCTTTAATTTCACATATTAATAACGTTCAAAACCTTTTGCAAATTTCTTCAATAGAAAGAAATTATATCATTAGTTCAAGCTTGGTATTTAATAATTATTCAGCCAGCCTACACTCATTTGACCAATGTTTCACAAGTTCGGGTTTTGTTAAATATAAATTAGATAGGCGAAGAGCTTGTAAGTTGTAAAACCTACAATTATTTTGAGTAGAAACATCCCGAGTTCAAAATTCAAATACCCCTCTCTCATTATAACTATCTAATTTATCAAAAAACAAAAAAGTATGCTTTCTCTCTCCTCTCTTTCTCCAAACAAGAATTCTAACTAGATACATCTAAAGTCACCTCAAAATCATGAGGGCAAGGATAACGAATTCAGACAGAATAGCCATGATGTCTAATGACTCCAACATAATTGGAATTTTACCTGCTAGGTAGGCGAATTAGTGAACAAGAATGATGAATTACAAAGATCTTGACTAATTTATCGTATTAATAATCATGACTTCAAAACTTCCCCTATTGAATCTAAATTCTAGAAAGATAGTAGTATTCAAATTTGTCCAAGCCAATATAAAGGGTTTTTTTTTTTTTTTTTTTTTTTTTGAGGAACAAGCCAATATTAAGTTGAGCGAACAATATAATATATTTGAGGACATGGGTCTAAAATTTAGAGTTTGGTGTTCTAAACTTCTAATTAGTATATTGCAACCAACATGCTACGTATTTTTAGGATCTATTATTGAGTATATGTTAGTATTTTTAGGTTACTCCTTGCCTCTAATTTCTATCATCCGCAGGAAGAATGAGATAAATTAAATTCCTTATTAATATATATATATATATATATATATTTTTTTTTTTTTTTCCTTTTCTTCAAGCAATAATTTAATCTAATATCTATTTCTACAAATTTAATTTCTCTTGGAATTAATAGACAGATCGGCTACTCATGTTAATTATGTTATATTAACTACTTGTTCTTTTCATTATTATTCAATGTCGAACTTCACTTACACGTGTAACTCAGCAAAAGACCCCACAGACTCCTTGATTTCTAACAGATCCACCCTTTTTTCTTCAAAGTTCAATACAACTTTTGTGCCCATGAATTTGAATTAGAACTATCAAACCCCACTATAAGCTTCATCAACTAAGGTCCATCCCATAGTAAAAATGTAGTAACATATAGCAACACTCCTATATTCATTGCTCTATCTCTCAAAATTTGTTTGTTTGTTTGTTTTTATTTATTTATTTATTTATTTATTTTTTTATATATATTCATTAATTGCTAGACCTGGTTTCATACAAACTAGAGAAATTGAGTCAAGTTAATGTTGGAATAAGGGACAATAAAATTATGGGAGTAAAGCCAAGGGCCGGAGAATTGAGTCAAGCACATGGCAAAAAATATTCAAAATGGGTTTAAAAGAAGGCGAAAACACCATTTTGGTCCATACATTTTGGGGTCACAGTTAATTTGGTCCCTACATTTTAAAAGCGGTAAATTTGGTCCTTGCTATTTTCAAGTTACAATCAATTTGGTCCCCACTATTAGATGACTAATTGAATTTGCTTAGGTGGCAAACAGAATGTGCACATGGCATAAATTAAATTAAAATATAAATAGTCATTCCACGTCAGCCTTCTGCATCAGCTTCCACTACTATTAAAAATCTCACGTGACTCTCACCTGACTCACTTAACACCATCCTCGCTGGGCAACAACTTGAACTTGATTGAATTCTTAATCCCCAATGTTGGAAAATTTAGACCCCAGTTGATAAAATTAACAAGTTTTAAATCCAAGTTATTAATTAGATTTATTTTGAATCAAACTTGTTAAAACAATCAAACATCAATATCATGTCAAAATTATACAACGAAAAAATAAATAAGATAAGATATGATGATCCAGGAAAACCAATGAAACAAACTAGTTTCACGGTAAAAAAACCTGGGGGGAAACCTTCTTGAAAAGCAATCCACTATAGTAAAGAGAAGTTTTAGATTCAGTACAAAACCTTTGTCCCTAGACTCTATGAAAGTTCAATATGGGTATGAAACACCCTTGAACGTTTAGACCCCCAAATACAAAATTACCAATTCAAGTTTTATATCAAACAATTAATGCGCAGAACATGATAACAAGCTTACAACAGAATTGATGAACAATCTAAGCCAAATATAAACACATTCATAGCAAGAAATATAAGGCAAAGATAAGAGGAAGGAAGATGCAAACATACGGACAACACACGATGTGTTATCGAAGAGGAAACCGAAGTCCTCGGTGTAAAACCTCTTCGCTGCCCTCCAAGCGGTCAAATAATCTACTAAAGAACGTAGTTGGGATACATGAACAGCAGAAGACCCTCTAAGCCTAATCTACCCAAGTACCTAAGCCCTCCAAGCTTCTTGCTCCAACGTGGTTACGCCGAACCTATTTCTTCTTTAGCTTCCCGGATCCCGCTACTTGACCAGAGCATCAACCAATGTATATTGGTTCCTTTCCAAACTGTTTTCCAAAGCACCAAATGGACCTTCTCACAGACGTGGGTGTAGTGAGATAAAGGTTTGGTAAATGACCTCTCAAGGGTATGACAATGGAGAGGAAGAGAGTAGAGAAATTTGTAGAGTCTCTTTAGAAGAAGATTGGGGATGAGTCAATCTTGTATTTCTCTAGGGTTTTCTCTCACAAAATTCTCTATGGAAGCTCTTTCAATATGATGGGTATAAGGGTGTATATATAGTAGGGTGAAAAGGGAATGCAAAACGTCAGTTTTTGCCAAACAGGGAAAGTTGGCGACTTGAACTCGCGGCTTGGCCAAGTCACGAAATCAAGTCGCGACGTAACGACCTGGCCAGACTGGAAATTTGTCCTGTAACATGACAGCTGGCGTGACCCTTCAGCTTCCCAATGTGCCTCTCACGTGCCTGCCTTTCGCGGCTTGTCAATCGCAAGCCACCCGCGAGTCCTAGCCGCGAGACTCTATTTTTCTTGCACACTTTTGAGCTTTTTTTCACATCTTCTCACACACTACCCTTACAATATTCTCACCTAAATACAAGATTGCTAAGTGCTAAATTACAAGCAAATTGGTCACGGAATAGAGCCAATTAAATGGTTGATTAAATTCAACCTTACAATCTCCCCCTTTGGCTATTCCGTGACAAAACCCTATAACAGACTCTAGATTTAAACGTGAGTTGGGAACAGTTGGAAAACTCACTCACACCTAACTCTAGATTCTGTAAAGCTCTTGAACATATGAATAAGTAACTCCTGAAACACAATAACATAGCAATATCATTGTATGCAGAAAACTTAATATGCATATGGAGCAAAATAAACATGATCAAGCAAAAATGAACACAAGCACAAAAGCAATAATTCATGGAAAGATCAACACCAGTAGTCACTAAGCAAAAGTGATTACTATGTTCATTCACACAAGGAATGAACATCTGAACATGCAAAAATGATAAACTCAATTGACGAGTATCATTTGCAAGTCCAACACTCAACCAATGCATACAAACATATATGCATCTAGGAACAATCCTAAAAGGGCACAAGAGTGTTGTACTTAAGGTAATGCAAAGCATTCACAAGTACCAAAACACAAAGCACAAAGGCTGCATATGCAAAGCTTTTGCAAATACATGGCACAAATCATACAAGCCTACAAACCAGTGCATAAGAACAAGTAATCAACCCTCAAAGCTTACAGAAGCATCAATGGGTACAAAACACAAACAAATAATGCTTAAAGCTGAATAACATCATACTATATAAGTAAACACCAAAGATTCATAAGTGTATCAAACTTAAAGCACAGATATTTAAAACAAACTAAAAACTAGTGTATCACACTTAAAGAAGACACATAACATAATTAAACTACCCCTCAAAAAGAGCACTCCCCCTCAAGAGTTGCCCCAAAAGTTCCAAAAGTTCTCCCCCTTTTTGACCGGAATGGCCAAAGGGTCAGTGATCTTGGTTGGTATGAATGCTATCAAACTTTGCAGAGAGTACATCAAGCTGGTCCTGCATTGCTGTCATCCTCTCTGTCTGTTGATTCTGAACATCATGGATAGTATCAAGTCTCTCTAGAATGATCTGAAGGGTATCAAGAGGAACAGATGATGAGGTAGAGGGTCTGCTCCTTTTGACTCTTACTCTAGATGTGGAAACTGGTCCTGCCCCTTCTGCTTCAGTCTCCATAGGGTCTCTTTCTTCATGGGCACCATCTTCTTCTTCACCTGGAAGACGACTCTGGATCTGTACTAGAGTAAATTTGTTGATGGCTGATAGAGGAGGCATGGGACTAATATCTTGTGGGATTACTACCCCTTTTTCTTTGAAAATTCTCATGAGAAGGCTTGGAAACACTAGCTTGGGCCTCGAGGTGGTTTTGGTTTCATTCACTATAGTGTCAAAAATGTGGGAACTGATGTCAATAAAAGTGTTTTCCTTAAGATCCATAAGAAAGATGGCTTTGGCATTCGTCAATGTAGTCATCTTCCTTATAGGGTATAGATTGTACATCATAATTGTTGTTAAACACCTTATGTCTTTGGGAAAGTCAGAAGTGTTGAAACATCTCCTTTCTAAAACTCCACCAATATTTTTCTGGACAGTTTCTAGAGAGACCATTCTGTCCTTGTAGTTTGTAAATTCATAATCTTCTAAGCCCTCCAGTCCTAAAACCTTATCAATGTCATGAGCATCTAAGGTAAACTCCTTTTTCCTCACCCAACAACTCAACTCTTCCTCCCTTATCACAGCATTGGCATAAAATTCTCTGATAAGTGGTTCACACACTAAAGGTAAGTCACCCAGAAGTTTCTCCCAGCCTCTTCCTTCAAAGCATTATGGAATGAATGTATCCCTCAAGTCATGCAAATCCACAAATCTCTCTTGGATAATTGTTCCTTTTGCGAAGGAATCTCTGTATCTTTCAAAATGTTTGATTGATCTAAACAGCTTGCTGTCCATTTTTAATCTCTTATCAGCCTTCTTAGCAGGAGTCTTCTTCTTAGAGGATGTGGAAGCCATCTGTAAACACTCAGAAAAGTTCACAACAAGGGCACAAGACAATATGTGGAAACATACTCAAATTAGTAACCATGTAATTATCAAGAAGAATAGAGTATTGAGCAACAATACAACCCAAGACTAGATGATACCAGAGAAACAAGACATAACATAATAATCACAGATTAACCAAGTTCAGTCTGTAAAGATAAAATTTTCATACAGACAGATGAAAACAACTATCACTGAAACTTAACCAATAGAACATGAAATGTGCAAGTTAATCCCTAGAAGCAGGATCATACTCAAGATGTGTAAATACACACACAGAATAGATTAAGCCACATACACAAGGTCAAACACATGACAAGCACACTTTACATTTGGAAAAACATCACACAGAATCCAACAGACTGTATACCCATAAAAAATCAAATGTCAAACATGAAAAACCATAAATGAGAAGGTGAAGAACATGAAATACCATAATAGAATAAACCCAAGAAGCTAGGCATTACCAAGAGAGAACAAATCACACCATCAAAAAACACCAATTTTAAGCATAAAAGATCAGAATACCCAAATAGCAATCCGAACAGTAAAACACAGAGATTCAAGAGTATTTTACATAAAACATGAAAATGGAGTAAAGAACAAGAAAGCCCATACCTTTTTCTAGAAGATTTGTGTAGAGGTGATGCAAGAATGAAGGATTTTTCAGTGATATTCGAAAGCTTTGAGAGAAAGAGTGAAGAAGACAATGAACAGTCGCTGAAAATCGAGGGAAAATTGAAAAACAATTTTTAAAACTGTCTTCAAAAATGCAAAACACGCGTTTTTCGCGACTTAACCAAGTCGCCAGTAAGTCGCCAGATCAAGCTGCGAAACACTGTAAAGGTAAGATTCTAGAAAAATCATCTAAGTGTTTTTCGTGACTGGAAGGTTTAGTCGCGAAGGAGTCGTGAGCTGAGCCGCGAAAATCTCTGAGCAACCCTCGCGATTGGACCTTTCACCCGCGAACAAGCCGCCAAGATGAGCCGCGAATAAAGCAAAACTCAAATTGTTCAAAAAATTTTCTAAGTCTTTTTCGCGACTGGAGTACTGACTCGCCAGTAAGTCGCAAAAATCTCTGATTGAGCTCGCAACTGGGGCTTACGACTGAGCTGACTCGCGACTTAGTTGCCAAAACAAGGCAACACTGTTTTTGAAAAATTTCACAATTTTGTAAAAACAATGTACTTTCCAAAAACAAAGCAAAACACTCAAAAATCTTTTTGTGTTTGATCAACAAAGATTGAGTATGTGAAAACACATTTAATCAAGTACAATCACACAAATGAATATGGCATTCGTTGAACATAGACTTGTGTGTTGTGTGTGGATATCAAAAATGAGATGGTCCTTAGTCCAATGTGAAACTTCAATGATCAATTCAATCAAGACATACATAACTAGCACTAGATCATGTGACCTATCTCAATTATAGAAGCATGCATATATGACCTCCCACAAGAACTTGATAACAACTTTTTGAAACTTTTCATTTGGCTCCATATACACATATCATTTGCCAATTTTGAGCAAAGAAACTCTCATTAAGAGATAGATGCCTGAAATTTTTGATATTTCAATTAATGAGTTAGCCTTTGGCTTTTGGGCATCTTTCATACATTTTATTTTGGTCGCTTTCCCTTTTTCCTAGTCAAATACTAGTATATGCGACAGGCTTTTGCAGCTCTATATCTCTTTTCATTTTGAGATTTACATTTAGAGAGCTCTTTAAAAGCATAAAAAATAAAGAGTGGGAAGATATATAGGCATGAGTCTATGCATGTTTCAAGATCAACAAAACCATTCACTAATCATTCATGACAAGGTTGAAGATCTATTTACAATAATCACATAGATTTCAGAATTTCTTCCACAATGATATGAGTGCATGAGAGACAAGTTAAGCTCGTTAAATGCACAAAGCCATTGGTACAAAAGTACAAGGCAAAACAGGATTTGAGACAAAACTCAACAAAGTGATCAAACTTTTTGGATTTTCAACTTTTTATGTGTTTTTGGATTTTTGACACAAAAGCAGTAGAGGAATGATCAAAAGCAAGAAAATGAGAAAATATTTTGAACACAAACAAACCACAAAGAATATATACTCAAAACACAACGCAAATAACCAATCATATCCACAAAACATAGGAAGAATTGATGCATGGACATGTTATAATGCTTATGCATGAGTACCCTTTGTCACCCACACGTCACTTGCGTTTGGGGTGATCTCCTTGATGGATTGGGTACAAGAGTTAGGACTTTCAAACCTTCTGTTAAAGCTCTCTAAGCAGGTGGTGAAGGCACCGATCATCTTCATCACGTCCGTCATTCCTGGATCATTGTTTTGACTTCTTGATTGCTCATCACCTTAGGCTCTCAAGTCATTTCTTCTTCCTCGGGACCGAGGTACACTTGCATTGTTGTCTGCTCTTAGCTTTTGACAGTTTGGTCTAGTGTGTCCTTGCAATCCGCAATAGTGACAAATATAGTTTGTTCTAGAACCCTGCTGCTGTCTTGGGAGAAATCTTCCTCTAGCTCTAAATTTGACTTCAGATTGGTTTTGGGACTTGTTAAACATCCGTTGATTACCCAAATTCATTTTCTTTTGAGCCTCAACTATTTCTGGAGTAGACTTATCAACAACCGTCTCTTTGTTTTTCACAAACTTTACTTCCTTGGTGACTTTGGTTGATGAGCTATTCCCTCCGGTATATCCCAACTCGGACTTGTCTGAGGCATGTCTTTGAGATGAAATAACATCATCTAGCTTCCTGGAGGAGACCCTATCTACCTTGGCATGAGCTTGTACTACCTCTTGCTCGAGAAACCTCACCTTCGTGTACGCTTCTGATAGCTCACCATTAAGTGCTTCAATCTCACATTTTGCCTCCTTATATCTAACCAACAGGCTTTTGAAATCTTCCTCAGCTTTCTTCATTTTCTTCACGGCTGCCTTTGCCACCTTTGTATACTCTCCTGATTTCTTAAGAAGTATTGCGTAATTCTTTTTAAGGCTGGATGCGTCTTCTTCTTCTTCACCTTCTGATTCTTCAACAATCCCAATGGACTCCTCATCAGAACATTCACCCAGCTCATTCACAAGAGTACTTAAATCATCTAAAGATTCCACATGTGCGATGGTCATGAATGCTGAGTAATTTCCCTCTCCATCACAGCTTTCTTCAAAGTCAAATTTTGTTGAGTCTGAGTCACTCAAAGTAGTGGCATAAACCTTTCCTTTTGTCTTCAAATAATTTAGACATTCCTTTTTGAAGTGTCCATGTCCGTTGCACTCGAAGCACACAATGTCCGAAGAAGATTGAGACTCCTTCCCTTCTTTCCTCGTAAACTCCTTTTTATCATCTCTTGAAGATGAGAATTTCCCTTTATTAAATGGTTTCCCACTGCCCTTTATCTTTAGAAATTTTCGGAAGTTCTTTACAAGATATGTCACTTCCTTTTCCACTCCATCTTCTTCAGAGAGATCATCCATTCTTTCGGTGATGGTTTTGAGAGCAAATGATTTACTCGTCTTGAGTGAAGGTAGTCCCAATTCATATGTTTGGAGAGACCCAATCAGCTCTTGAATTTTGATCTCGTCCAAGTCTTTACTCTCCTCTATGGCTGTGACTTTTGCTCTAAAACATTCAGGCAAGGACCTCAAGATTTTTCTCACCACCTTGGTGTCTTCAATCTTCTCACCAAGATTGAGCTTAGCAATGACAATTTCGTTGAGCTTCCCACAGAATGAATCAAACGATTCATCTTCACCCATCTTGAGCTCTTCAAATTTGGTGGTAAGCATTTGAAGCTTTGTGTCCTTCACCTTCTTAGTCCCCTCATAAGTTGTCTCCAAAATTTCCCAAGCTTCCTTGGCCATAGTCATGTGAGATATCCTGTGGAATTCATCAGGAGACATAGAACAGAAAATAGCATTTAAAGCTTTACTATTAGCATTGGCTGCTGCAAGAGCAGTCTTATCCCAATTGGCCTTAGGAGCCTCTGGTTTAGTCCAACCTATCTCAACTGCATCCCAAATGGTATCTTTTATAGAGCATAAAAATGCTCTCATTCGGACTTTCCAAAAAGCATAATTATTACCATCAAAAAATGGTGGAACAGTGAGAGATTGAGACCTATCCATCTCAACAAGGGGTCAAGGATCACACTTAGGTAGTAACACCACAACAAGTGTACCCGCTCTGATACCAATTGAAAGTTCAATATGGGTATGAAACACCCTTGAACGTTTAGACCCCTAAATACAAAATTACCAATTCAAGTTTTATATTAAACAATTAATGCACAGAACATGATAACAAGCTTACAACAGAATTGATAAACAATCTAAGCCAAATATAAACACATTCACAACAGGAAATATAAGGCAAAGATAAGAGGAAGGAAGATGCAAACACACGGACAACACACGATGTGTTATCGAAGAGGAAACCGAAGTCCTCGGCGTAAAACCTCTTCGCCGCCCTCCAAGCGGTCAAATAATCCACTAAAGAACGTAGTTGGGATACATGAACAGCAGAAGACCCTCCAAGACTAATCTACCCAAGTACCTAGGCCCTCCAAGCTTCTTGCTCCAACGTGGTTACGCCGAACCTATTTCTTCTTTAGCTTCCCGGATCCCGCTACTTGACCAGAGCATCAACCAATGTATATTGTTTCCTTTCCAAATTGCTTCCCAAAGCACCAAATGGACCTTCTCACAGACGTGGGTGTGGTGAGATAAAGGTTTGGTAAATGACCTCTTAAGGGTATGACAATGGAGAGGAAGAGAGTAGAGGAATTTGTAGAGTCTCTTTAAAAGAAGATTGGGGATGAGTCAATCTTGTATTTCTCTAGGGTTTTCTCTTACAAAATTCTCTTTGGAAGCTCTCTTAATATGATGGGTATAAGGGTGTATATATAGTAGGGTGAGAAAGGAATGCAAAACGTCAGTTTTTGCCAAATAGGGCAAGTTGGCGACTTGAACTCGCGGCTTGGCCAAGTCGCGAAATCAAGTCGTGACGTAACGGCCTGGCCTGACTAAAACTTTTGTCCTGTAGCGTGATAGCTGGCGCGACCCTTTAGCTTCCTAGTATGCCTCTCACGTGCCTGCCTTTCGCGGCTTGCCAATCGTGAGCCACTCGCGAGTCCTAGTCGTGAGACTCTGTTTTTCTTGCACACTCTTGAGCTTTTCTTCACATCTTCTCATGCACTACCCTTACAATATTCCCACCTAAATACAGGATTGTTAAGTGCTAAATTACAAGTAAATTGATCACGGAATAAAGCCAATTAAATGGTTGATTAAATTCAACCTTACACTCTACAATCCCTATAGATGAACTTACAGCAGAAACCTTCTACCACTTCAAAACCTCTAAACTCTTCAATATATGAACGCCACCCTTTTTGTTACACGGATCTCAGTACGTGACTAACTCTTTTGCATGAATCCTAGTACATGACTCACTCACCAACTTAAGGAAAAAGAATGTTGGCTACAAAGTTCTTCACTTCATCAACAATGAAAATCAAGAAGTACTTAGTTACAAAACCCTAAAGTGCAAAGACGCAGTAATTTCTTTCAGAGAGAATAAGGCATCGGTCACCTTTTGCATATGTTCTCCTTGTATTCTCTTATGTGACGACCTCTAAAATAAGTCTTATATAGGTCTAGGGTTGTGAGAAAAGAAACCCTACACAATTATAAAAACAAGGGCCGAAAATCAGATCTTAAAATTTGAATTCTCGTAACCTTGATAGATAGTATCTGTCGAGCCTCATTAAACCTCGATAGCTATCTGTCGAGCAGTTGTCGAGCTATCTGTCCACAGGTGTCGAGCTATCTGTCTAGCTTTAGTAAACAACTTTTATTCACTTGTTTTTTGGTCCAATCTTCATGGTTTTAATATTAGACTTGAAAAACATGTTTCTTGAAATATTAAACACATCTTAGATATACCCAAATATAAGTAAAGTGCGTTTTGTCAAAGGATTAACTAATTACATAAAATATGTCCTTAACACCCAAAATGAAATTTCGAACCCTAACCCAACATGAAATCATTCTTGACAGCCACATCTCTTATTGCCTAATCCCCATGTTCAAAGCTTAATCTCTTCTCACCAATTCCACTCTCTTCTTGCAGACTCTGGTGATTGTAGACCGAAACCATTGGTGAATAACTCTGTAACTCACCCATATCCATACCTTGTTTTCTATGCTCTTTAAAAAGCCAGTTACCTGTGAAAGGATGAATCAAAATTTGAGGAACAAAACTACTATGTGATGGTGATGTCTCAATTTGTAGAAGTTTTAAAATTCCTACCACATTTGTTTGAAATTTTTGACGAAAATGTAGTATACTTTTAGCGTTTAGGATTTCTGAAAGGAAAACGTTGGAGAAGCAAGGAATTCAAATAAAGCCTTCCTCTTGGACCTCCTATTTGAAAGGTGTTTACCCTCTCTCTCTCTAACTCTGTTGTGTGTTTGACACCTTTTTAGGGACCACACAATCTCAACATTGACACCTTTTTTGTCGTGCCTTTGGTTCTGCTTTTACACTTTTGCTATTTTTTTAACTATTGTTTGACTGTTATTGGCTTTGTCATTGACTGTTTGTTGGTGCTTTTCTATTTTATCTTCATGAGTCAAGGTAGTCAATGTGTAAACTTGGTAGCATGTGAAAGTGTCAGTCATTAAAAAATTTCTTGCATCCTTATCCCAAAAAAATAAAAAATTCATTGCATAATTCCTTTTTTTTTTTTTTTGAAAAAAATATAGAATTTATACTATTTGTTTTCTCCACTAATTGGCAATAGTAGCATGACAAATAAAATTAGAAAAAGTGAGAGTTTATTGTGGTAAATAATTCAACGGTAATCCGTGTAATGCAAAAATAAATATTTTTTAGGGGGCTAAAATTGCACCAACATAATATGATTTTTTTAGTCAATTATTATTTTTGTCTAAATATGAAATTTTATAATTATGGTAGTTGTTATAGTCATTTATTATGATTATGTTTATATATAGAATTAAAGTAAATATTCTACTATTAGATATTTATTATAATTGTGTATATATTAAATTATATATTCTATAATTTAAAGAAAATATGATGTGTTAAGATTCTAATGAGAGTTTAAATATAGTGGGTTCTAGTTAGCTCAACTGGTAAAGTCTCTGATGGTTGTATAAGAGATCTGGGGTTCATTTCCTGTCTATACCAAAAAACTGATTAGCGTCTTGGTCTGATGATAAAGAGCTATCATCAGGAGCGGACTCCATAAATTAAAAACTCTGTAAAAAATGAGAGTTTAAATATCGAGTGGAGTTTAAATTCAATTAGAAATACTACGCGCATGTGATGAGGCTCTTTTTTATTTGGGTTTAGTGTCATAATTTCCATTTATTCTAGTTTTTGGATTATATATATATATATATATATATATTAGACTGAAATATCGTCCAAATCAATATTTAGGTTCCTATATTAAAAATAAAATAAAAACTACGTTAATTAAAAACAAAAATGTATCCTTATCCCATATTTACATGCAGTTTTTTTTTTTTTTTTTTCCTTCTCTCACCTTTTTATTATTATTATTTTTTTGCACATGTTCAACACTATCAGAAATTAAACCAAGTTGATATAATCTGAAAAAAAAAAAAATTAAAAAGTGTATGGAGAAGTGGTGCTTAATTTTATGGGATATGGAGATGGTGTCAAAAAGACAGTTTTTTTCGTTAATTAAAAAAAAAAAACGTATCCTTATTCCATATTTCCATATAGTTTTTATTTTGTTTTTTTCTCTCACATTTTTCTTTTTTTGCATGTGTTCAACTCTATCAGAATTAAACTCAAGTTGATATAATCTCAAAAAAAGTTAAAATGTGTAAAAAGAAGTGGTGCTAAAGTTTATGGGATATAAAGAAACATTGTGGAAAAAAATGTTTTTTATTTATTTTAAATTTACCTAAAATTTAGGAGTTTTATTAAGAAATCACGGCTTAGAGTCCATAGCTTAAATGGCTTGAAAGGTCCTTAAATAATAATATAGATGATGTGTAAAGTTGTATGGTCTCAAAAACTTATTTTGCACAATATTATGAGGCCAACTAAAGATTAAATATTAGAAGAAATGTATTAAGTAGGTTATATGGGTCCAGCCCACAATCATTAATGGGAAAGTTTGTACCTTGTTAGTACCAATGTTATGAATACCGTTTCGGAGCCCGTTTCGGTTTGTCAATTGGAACGGAATATTTTGGTACCGGTCTAATACTGGTCTATTTTGGTATGCCATTTCGGGTTATAGCTATTTTTTATATATTGTAGGTTATTCATCAAAACCCATATAAATTTTTAAGAATTTTATAATTATAAGTTCATATTTCAACTAATATGTCAAACTTATTAAGCCCAAATCCCAAATATCACTCAATAATAATAATAATAATAATAATAAATTATAATTATTTTTAGATTATAACAAGAGTAACGATAAAATTAAAATTAAAAAAGGAAAAAAAAAATGGTGAGACATATGTTAGCCACGTGGAGTGGGATGGCTTAAAAGTCAACACAAGTGGCTAAAAGCTGAAACTTTCAACTTTCCCAATAAGTACCTCACGTGTGAAGGGCTCACAAAGCTAAAAGAAATTAAAGTATTAATTATTAAACAATAGTAAATCAATACAAGGCAATGAAGGGCCTAAAGGCAGACTACACGCAAAGGTGGAACAGTGGAAGAAGGTTAAGGCTGAAGTATTCTATTTTTATTGTTAGTCTTGTCGGGCTCACAAAAACACAACAAAGAAAAAATTCAAATTTTAAAACACAAGTGTTAAGAGAGAAGAGTATCACGTGGGCTGGCAAAACAAACAAAAAATTTAAAACAAAGGTTATAGCATTTATTAAGGAAGAGTAAGGAGGTTGACATTAAAACAAATACATCACCATTTACCTGTACAGCACACAAATAAAAAGCAAAAGAACCCACTAGAAGAAAAGAAAGAAGAAGATGGGTTCGAAACCCACCAAAAGAAGAAGAAAATAACAAGAAGAAAGAAAAAAAAAAGACAAGAAGAAGAAGGGTCCGAAACCCAGAAGAAGAAGAAGGAGGAGGTAAGATTTTTTTTTTTTTTTTTAAGCCAAAATTTGGTATCGGCCAAAATATGTATTTCGGCCGAAATTGGCCGGAATTGGCAGGAATGGCCGGAACAATCCAAAATAGGCCGAAATTTGATTTGAGGTGGAATGAGGGGTATTGTGATATCAGTTTTCATGCTGGTATGAAATATTTCGGCCGTTCCGGCCGGAACGGAATGGAATCAATAACAATGGTTAGTACCAAAAGAATGAGTGCATGGGGCTTGCACATGATGGAGTAGAGGGTTTGAATGGAAAAATATAGCAATACACATGTACCCTCATTCATTTGGGAGAAGTGAATACACAAAATACTTAGTCCCTAAATATAAATTCAATTGTGAACAATTTTAGTCACTAGGGCTTAAAATGTTATATCAAAGTTTATTTGAAAAACAAAATACTTTATTAATTTCTTTTAGAGATTCAAACCAATAAAACAAATGTTGGAAAAATAAAAATAAAGAAGAAAGAGTTTTAATAAAATATATAAGAAAAACATTATTATGTTTCAAAATTGAGGAAAAACGAAATTTATTAAATTTATTTTCTTTATGTATTTTTATGATATTTATCTCGTTATATGAAATGTATATAATTAACTTAAAGTAAGTTATTTGTATTGCACTTGACAATGATTAATGTCATCTCTTTATAGATTATTAGAGGAGCCCAAGGCTCTAAACGTGTTAGCCAAACGTTGTCCGTAAAAATATTACAATTTAACCACTTGTGAATTCTCTATATTAGGCAACTTATCAAATTCACATGGGATATACTTGAGGTTATCCTAGCTATTAAAAAGAAGTGGGAACTTGATATAAAAATAAATAAAGAAAAAAAAAAGACTTATTCATATGTAAAGAGCCTCTAATAGAAGAACATAATATAACATTATTGGTCTTTTATTATTATTTAGGTTGGTTTTTTAGACAAAATCATAGTTGTTATTGTTGCATATAAATGCATAAACTTATTCTGAATACATGCTACGTTTGCATAATATACCTAGTGAACATTATCAAACAGTCACATTTGATAAACTAACGAGAGGATCTTGTTTAAATTCATTGAGGTATCCGAAAGTGAAAGGCCTAAACACATGACTAGCTTCACGTTCCATCAATTCCAATTCTCCTTTCAAGAGGTGCATGTACACGACCCAATCACCATTTTCAGAAGGGCTTAGCATTGGCATCACATACCCAGCATCTCCACCCCATGGGAAATAGCATGACACACATGTTGGACTTCCCCATCCAAACTGCACCTTTGATAATGGAAACCTCAAACCAGAAGAAACCGCAAGAGCAGGACCTTCTTTGCTGCCATAGGCATATAGCTTTGACAAACTGGGAACTGAACGATGAGCCTCCGCCCAATCTATCAAATCCAAGAAATGCTCAGTCATTGCACTTTCCACAATTCCATGAACTTCATTTGCTACCCAACTCAATGGTTTTTCAATAAGCTCATCTACTTTCTTGCTTCCATAGGTAAGGGACAACACGTTTCCAAAGTAAGAAGCCATTACCTTTGTTTTCTCTTCGTCTCCACAGCCAATTCTTGTCCTTCCATCAACGACAATGCCCAGTTTGGATATATTTTTGCCAGTCGAAGCACTTTTGGCAATAATTTTCCATAGAAGTGCACTGAAAGACTCAAATTTAGTCCTTTTGCATTCATTGGTGCTGGCTAGTGATTGGAGTTGGTTGATAGTGTTGGCTTTAACAATGTACATGCGGCTAACAAAGTTATTAGCACCCAGTTTTGGCTCTTTGGTTGGGTGGAACGTTGTGATGGGGATGTACAAGTTTTCAAGCGAAGAATCAAAGGAACTGGGGTGTCGAGGATTGAGCAATGATCGGCAGAATGTTGGTAGTGAAGAGAAAGGTTTAGATTGAGCAGTCTCAGCCCATGAGACAAGAAACATGTTGGCCGAGTATGCGTCCATTATTTGATGGCCAAAAGTGCATGCCACCATAAGTCCACCACATTTGAACCCAGTAGCCTACAAGTAGGTTTCATGGCATTAGTTTAGCAAAGGACTAACCAGAAAAAAAGTAAAAACCCTACAATCAAACAGTATGCCCTTTAGTTGTGAGTTGTCATCGTTAAAGTTTTTTCTTTGTCATTTAATCTTTAAACTTTAATATTCTTGTCAAGTTGGTTATTCCATCAATAAAACTGTTAGTCTTTGCATATGTATATGACGTTTATTGAACTTAGTGATAATTTTATGGACATGAATGGACCGGATAACAAACTTGACATATGTATTAAAGTTTAGGAACTAAAATGATATATAAAAATAAAATAAAAAATAAAAAATAAAAACTTGCGGACAAAAATGGCAGTTTATCCAACTTAAATGGTGTAATTTGGATTTAACCAAAAAAAAAAGTCAACTATGTATTTTTTTTAATCTAAAATACTTTTTAGTCCCTCTAAGTTTTAGATTAATATAATTTGATCTATCAATAGTAAGTAGTTCATAAAGTATCATGATTTCCTTGAAATCATAGTTTCGAAATATCTTATTAAAATTTTGGAGTTGCCTCTAGGGGATTTATCCTTATAATAACCTAGTGTGTTTGAAACGGGGAGAGGACTTCATGCACTCAAGGAAACAGTTAAATACTTGAAGAAGGTTATAAATCATAATTTGTAAAAAAAATAAATATTAAAAAAAAAAATTGCTTAATTTTTAGTTTCCTACATCCTGCAAGCACAACATTAGTTACCGTAGAAAAAACTAGGCAAACATGCAAAATTGACCCTCTAACTTTTAGTCTTTTTCATTTCAGTCATTTAATTTTCAGTTTTATCATTTCAGTCATTTAACTTTCAATTTTTGTCCATGCAAGACTCCATTAGAACTCAGTTATGTCCTGCCGTTAAAGTCACTGAACGATGCCTTTTTCCTCTTCTTCTTTTTTTTTTTCTTTTTTTCTTTTTTTTTTTTTTAATTTCATAATTAAAAGGAAAAAAAAAACATTAAGGGGAACATTGAGACCCAAATCCATATATTTTTATGACTTACCGTCTTAAAAAAAGTGTCCAATGGTATAAACCACAGCAAATTAGCTTTAAAAAAAATCAAGCAAATAATCAAAGCACGCATACCATTTTTTTTAAGATTTCGATCAAAGCTCAGCTACGTACAAAACTCTTGCATCAAAAAATCATCAGATGATGGATTCAAAGATCTAATACCCTTCAACTCTCCAGCTCAAAATTGCACTTTCTTGACCACAAATACCATAAAATAAAACGACCCTTTTGCCAAAAAAACCCAAATTGGAGTCAAGTAGAATCAAAGAAAACTCAAGGAAACGCCAATTTTTCTAGGAAAAATTTTCTGGTGAGGGAGTGACTCTCTATCTCCAGCCCAAAATTACAACACCTTCATCACAAACACCACAAAAGACAACGACCCTTTTGCCAAAAACCAAAATGGAGTCAAGTACGGTCGAAAATAATGCCGGAAAATGCCATCTTTTTCAGGGGAAAATTTAGCGAGAAAATGAGGGAAAGAGAAAGGAAAAAAAAAGAAAAAAGAAAAATCAAAAGCAATGACAGTTGTGTCTGTTTGTGTGTGTGTGGAAAGGAAGTGAATGCTGGGATCCGAAATGGTTTCTGGAAAGTGACATTCTTCAGGGGAAAGGGGCCTTAAATGTGTTTTTTTTTTTTTTTTTCTTTTACAAACCTGAATAGCCAGCACGCCATTCTTCTTCTTAGGTACAAGTTTGCAGTCAACAGTCTCATCAGCTCTATACAAGTTGAGGTTTCGAAGTTCTATATCTGCAAAACCTTCAATGAAGTCTACCCCACGGTTGTTGCAAAGAATCTCAGGCTCACCTATGGAGTTTGGAACTATCTCACCAGCAAGAGCGTAGTATGGTACCAAAGCTTCTGCCAAGGCCTTCTTTAGAACCTCAACCTTTGACACAAATGTCCAGTTGTCTCCACAGGTTGGGTTCGTATAACAAAAGAAGAGACTAAAATCCAATGGAGGTCCAAGACACACGTCTAGGTTAGATAGTGGAAGCCAACGCTCTTGATTTGGAAATTGTGCTGCCACCAACTCTTTCTTGCTCACAGTCACCATGAAGTCTCGTACCTCTGTATGCTGCATATCCATGATAATGTGTGCTATTATTGAGAGAGAGAGAGAGAGAGAGAGAGAGAGAGAGAGAGAGAGAGAGAGAGAGAGAGAGAGAGAGAGAGAGAGAGAGAGAGAGAGAGAGAGAGAGAGAGAGAGAGAGAGAGAGAGAGAGAGCGTGTAAATGAAAATATGGTTGATATGTTTACAAGGAAAATGGGTGAATTTATAGGTGCAGAAAGAAGAGTACATGAAGCGTGATACAATTTTAACTAGCAGGCTTAGGAGAATAATTTTAATTTTTTTGAATTATTTATTTATTTAATCAGAGTATTTTAAATTTATAGATTACTTTAACTAACTTTTAAGTTTCAACAAATAAACCATTAGAAAGAAGCTGTGACCATCGTATTACTTAAAAGTGACATATTAATAAATATATTGGCTTATTTAGAACAAAATAATTTAGTAGGTTATAGTTAGTTCAATTGATAAAATTTTTGTTAGTTAAATAAAAGATTTTGAAACTCTCTTTAAAAAAAAAAGGTAATTTATTGTTTAAAGTTACTTATATTACATTTTTCTTTTTTAAAGAATTTTAATCTATGACGTCAGCTTTTGATATAATTTGGTGTAAACGAAAATTAGACCCCAAATCTTTGGAGAGAGTTAAGAGATTTTTTTTGGATTGTTTGCGTGTGCGCTACTACCCCACCTACAGTAGAACACATTAAGTGGACTACGACTTATGAATATATATATATATATATATATATATATAACACATGTTTGGTCTCTTAGGCGTGTTCACTGTTCAGCTTTCAGAGTTTAAAAGAAGCAAGTCAATTTCGTACCGTCCCAAACTAGTACGGCTGAAATTTGTCGTACTAGTGTTTAGGTCAGAACAGAAACACGGTTGTCTCATTCTGCTCCAAATATCGAGTCATACCAAGACGGACTGGCCGTTCCTGAAAAAATACTGGATATCGGCTGGTAAAGTGTAACCAATGAAAACAGAAAAAATACCCAAGATCCTTGCTGTCACTTCCACTTTTTCGGCAGCAAAGTGGTCACCGATCATCCTCCATCTCCTCTTTGTCTTTGGTTCTTCTTCATCTTTCGTCCAGAATTGTTACTAACTATTGTTTCTTTGAATTATCTTTACTTTTGTTTTTTTAAACTTTTTCTCAAAGAAGGGATTTTACCTTTTGTTAATTGTGGATGTGCCCCCTGACAGTGACATCCACTCACGTGAACTTGGACGATCACAACCGCCTTCACGCTCACGGCGAAACCTCCATCACGCCGAACCTCCATCTGTTGACCATGACGCTTTCGTGCGGACTTCACTCGCTTAATCCAATCTGTCCAAACCCACATCCCAAAACCAAATTCCACTATCTCTATTTAAGCCCACTCACTCTCCACCATATTTCTCTTCCACCACCCAATCATTTCCCACTCACTCTTCCCCGTAAACCCAACGTTACTCGAAACCAACAACCAACAACGTGAAGGAAGCTGTGTTTTCTCTTTTTTGTGGGAGCCTAATGTTTTCTCTTTTTCTTTTTGCTGTGGGGAGGTTTCAGCGTGAAGGTTTTGTTGTGGGAGCCCTTTTTTTTTGACGTGGCGAGCTCTCATTGGCGTGGCGTAAAACACTGGTTTTACGCCACGCCCGGACCCAATGTTTTCTCATTTTTTTAATATTAAAAGGACACAAGTTTTAAAGGCCTTGACAATTTATACATGTATTATTACTACAGGTACAAGTGGTCTGCGTCTACAAGTACAAACTTGTATTATTATTTAGTTATTATTAGTATTAATATAATTATCACCACGTAATTTCAAAAAAAAAAAAATTATCACCAGGTAATTTATTAAGTACCATCTAAGAGGTTTAGCTTCGGTCCAGTAATTACTAATCATTGAACTCGTCAAGATATGAACACGTGTCTAGTTTTGAATATGTGTCTGCAATCCAACATATTTAGTGACATTAGCCACTAGATAAAAGCCGGATTCCTATCTAAGTACATTAAATTTATTTTATTTATTATCAATGAGTTGACATATTAATTAGAAAGTTAACATATTAAAGCATATATGTAAATTTATTATTTTAAATATTTGTAACAAATTATATAGATTTTGACTAATGAAGATATATATATATATATATATATATATATATATATATATAATCTGCATCTACAGCTACAAACTTGTATTATTTATTTATTTATTTATTACTATTATTAATATAATTATCACCATGTAATTTATTAAGAGCTATCTAAGTACATCAAATTTCTTTTATTTATTATCAATGAGTTGACATTTTAATTAGAAAGTTAACAAATTAAAGCATATATGTAAATTTATTATTTTAAATATTTGTAACAAATTATATAGATTTTGACTAATGAAGATATATATATATATATATATATATATATATATGATATTGACTCCCCTGATTTAAAATCTTATGAGAGATTTATGTTATTATTATAATTTCTTATTTTGGTATAATAGCTGAAAACTTTAATTTATAGCTCTACTAGTTGATATCTATTTCTGTTTCTAATCAAAATAGAAATATTGAGTGTTCAAATATCCCATTACTCATTGCAACTATTCAATTAGTAAACACCTATTAAGTATAATAATTGTAACTATCCAATTAGTAAACACCTATTAAGTATAATATAATTAGGATTATAAAATTATTAATAGGTTAAAGATTGAAAACATTTAGACAAACAATCATTCTAAACATAAAAATTATTATAAAGTAACCAATCAAACATTAAATTATTTTACATATTATATATCTTTATCAAATTAAGAATGAATTATTATATTTTATATGTCATGTAGAATGTATCAAAAAATTTTGAGATGAGTTTGTATATTATAATTTACAAGATTTTAAAATATTTTGGGTGGACTTAACCCCTTGGTCCAAATGTGGAGAGTGATTCTAGTATTACATAAAATGTCATAATTTTTGCTTCAACTATCCTACATATCAAACTATGATTGGCTATCTAGCACTTTCACATGAATCCATTACTTTTTTTTTCATTATTCACAATTTTTCACGTGGTTGCATATGTTGTAGCATTTTATGTGGTCTTAGAATTTTTACAACATGGTCCACTGGGTATTATGGATTTTTTCGTTTCTCACATCAGTCTCTAATCAGGACTATAAGCAATGAAATATGAGTATTCTTTTGGGTGGACCTCATGTCACTCGTACATGCACCCATGCGTGTACTAAAGATGCTTTAGTTTGCCACATTGATAAAAGCTACCTTCACATGATGTTAGGTACGCAAGCAAAAAGTGTACAGTAGAAGAGTACCTTCAGTAATAATTTTTCAAATTGCATGTGATGTCTTGTTTGGCTTTCCATTGATCTTGATCCAAAGTCAGAAACCCGCAAGTTACAGACCATTATTTTTCTTTTGGGTGAGACAATGATCTCTCTGTCTCTCTCATATATAGGAGCAAAAATAAGAGAAGTTAAAACAAGAGAGGAAAAAAACCCTCTTTATAAGTTAAAGTTTTTAATTCATCTATTGACAAAAAGCTCCGCCTATCTCCTGTTTTGTAACTATCAAAATATATTTTTTCTTTTAAAATGTAAGAGTCGTGGATTTCATACTTGGATTTGAGACCATTTCAAATTCTCTTTTAAGCTATTTATTTAAGCAATTAATTGTTTAAATATTTTTTTAATACATCAACTGATGGAGGTGTGAGACTTGGACCTTAAATATCTCGGTTAAAAACACTAAAATGTGTCAATTAGCTAGAAGACTATTAGCTCAATAGTTTTAATTTGATTAATTTTATTGTTATTTTTTTTTTTTTTGACTTTGTTTAATTACAAATTTTGAATTCATAGGAGCGTGTAACTGATTGATTTAACGCTATGATTTTGAGTGCTCCTCACTTAAAAGTTAAAACAAGAGAGGAAAAAAGCCAAGAAAATAATGGATAAGAACAGTAAGGATTATTGAAAGCAGTAAAGAGTAAAAAGATTTCTCTAGTAACTTTATCAGAAAACATTAAAATTATTATAGGGAAAATTATATTTTACCACCCTAAGCTATACTCTAGATCCTAAACTATACCCCTAATTACACTTTGCACTACTTTAAACTTTTTGAATACACATTTTGCATCCTAAACTATAATTCTTGTTACACTTTGCACTCCGACGTTAAGTTTGCCATTAACTTAGATGGAAAAGTATGACATTGTGTGAAAAGACTCAATTGCTCATCTTTTCAATCCCTTATAATTACATTTTGCATCCTAAACTTTAGATTTCCATCCAAGTTAACGGCAAACTTAACATTAGGGTGTAAAGTGTAACAAGAGTCATAGTTTAGGATGCAAAACGTGCATTCGAAAAGTTTAGGGTGCAAAGTGTAATTTTTTTATTATTATATTAAGTAAAATATCAATAATTTTGAAAGAGTGAGAGATAACATACCGATTAAATTAGATCAGATGCTCTAATGCTTACATAAGCATTAGATCATATGCTCTATATTGAAGATATTTCTGAATCAAAGATCCATGCATCCAGCACATGTGAATTATGACTCCTTGGTCACATCAATTATCACCCGAGTCGACCCCATCTCTTTGGAAGACCTTTTTAGTCATCTTCTAAGCCATGAACAACGCATTGAGCAAAACCATGCTGCCTTAGATATCCCATTTACCTCAGCAAATGCTGCCACTCGCTCCTTTAATTTTCGTGGACGCATTACTCGATCTCCACCACACTTTCAGTCCTCTCATCAAGGACCATCTTATCATGGACATAACCATAATCGTGGTTGGGGGCATGGACGTAATGCAACTAATGGCAACTCATGTCCGATCTGTCAGGTGTGCAAGAAACCTAGCCATATTGATCTCACTTGTTACCATCGCTTTGATCATTCCTTTCAAGGTGTATCTCCCAATATGGCTGCCTTTGTTGTTGGTCCTCCATCTCAATTTGATGCTAATTGGTATCCAGATTCGGGGTCCACCAATCATTTGACACCTGATTTGAATAATCTCAATTTACATGCCAAAGAATATCAAGGACTAGACCAAATTCGCGTTGGGGATGGAATAGGTTTGGATATCAAACATATTGGTTCTTCAAAATTGCTTACTTCCTCCGCCTTTTTCCCTTTAAAACATGTTCTCCATGTTCCTAACATTTAAAAATATTTAGTTTTTGTTAGTCAATTTACTCATGACCATGATGTTTTCATTGAATTTCAAATTAACTATTTTTGTGTCAAGGACGAAACCACGGGAAGACTTCTTCTACGCGATCAATGTGAACATGGGCTCTACCCATTCCCTGCCTGACTTCCATCTCGCTGATCCCCTCAAGCCTTTCTTGGAGTATGTGTTCCTCTTGATGTGTGGCACTATCGCTTTGGACATCCTGCTCATCGCACTGTTCAACGCATCATCTCCCGTTTCTCATTACCAGTTGTCAAGAATAAAACTGATGCTGTTTGTGGTGCTTGTCAACAAGCTAAAAGCTAGCAACTTCCCCTTTCATGATTCTACTTTTCATTCCAATGCTCCTTTAGATTTAATATTCTTTGATGTTTGGGGACCTTCCCCCATTTGCTCTATTAATGGACATCGATATTATGTTAGCTTTGTGGATCATTTTTCTAAATTTACTTGGCTGTTTCCTATTAAGCTTAAATTTGATGTTATGAATGTTTTTAAAGTTTTTCAGTTGCATGTTGAGCATTTATTTGACAGAAAAATAAAAGCCATTCAAATTGATTGGGGTGGTGAATATCGCTCCTTCCATAAGTATTTCTCCTCTCTCGGTATTCTACATCACTAATCATGTCCTCATACCCATGAACAAAATGGTACTGTTGAACGAAAACATCGTCATTTGGTTGAGACTAGTTTATCTTTACTAGCCAAAGCTTCCATACCTTAGTGTTATTGGGATGAAGCATTTACTACTACATGTTTCCTAGTAAATTGTTTACTTTCTCTGGTCTTAAACAATGTTTCCCTATTTGAAAAATTGTTTTAGGTTCAACCTGATTACTCCTTTCTAAGAACTTTTGGATGTGCCTGTTGGCCATATCTTCGGCCTTATAATGCCCACAAAATGGACTTTTGCTCAAAATTGTGTCTTTTTAGGTTATAGTTCTTCTCATCGAGGCTACAAATGCCTCCATGTTCCTTCCAGCCGTCTCTACATATCTCGACATGTTATATTTGATGAGAATCTTTTTCCCTTTGCATCTAATATTTTTTCTCCTGTTGTTGGACAGGATGCCCTTTGAACACATGTGCCCACATCTATTTCTCCATCTTCATCACCAGTGGTGTCTCATCATCCTTCACATGTTTCTCTCCCTTGTGTCCCACCACCTCCATTAGTGTCTTCTCATGTGTCTCGCTCTCCTTCTCCACATGCTCACTCCCCTACCTCACCATCTACTACCTCCTCTCCTCCATTGCCCGAAGCTAAACAAACCACTAGCACCATTGGAATGGTACCATCTACCCATCCATCTCCTCCTCCTCCTCCTGTGTGCACACACCCTATGGTCACTCAGCTACAACTCAATATCACTAAACCAAAAGTGTTCTCTGATGGTATTGTCAAATATCCTCTTTCTAAAGCTCTTACTACGGTGTGTTCAAACAAGAATGTTGAACCAACTTGTTTTTCTAAAGCTGTTAAACATGCCCCTTGGCATACTGCCATGAATGTCGAATTTGATGCTCTTTTACATAATGGCACTTGGTCCCTGGTTCCTGCCCATCCTTCCATGAATATTGTGGGTCGTAAATGGGTTTTTAACTCAAACACAAGCCTGATGGCTCTATTGATCGCCACAAAGCCCGCCTTGTTGCTAAAGGCTTCAATCAACTACCTGGCATCGACTTTGCTGATACCTTTAACCCTGTGGTTAAGCCCATCACAATTCACACCATTCTTGCTCTTGCCGTGTCTTGCAGATGGTCCATTAAACATATTGATATCTAGAGTGCATTCTTACACAGGTTTTTAGATAAAGAAGTGTACATGAAACAACCACCTGGCTTTGTTCATCCTTAATATCCTCATCATGTTTCATGCCCGCACCAAACATGTGGAAATTGATTATCATTTTGTCCGTGAAAAAGTTACTCGTCGTGAACTTGATGTTTGCTTCTTATCTAGTAAAGATCAACTTGCAGATGCTCTCACAAAGCCCCTATCTTCCATCCGATTCTCCTTCCTTCACTCCAAGCTCAACGCCCAGCCCCTCCCATTGAGCTTGCGAGGGAGTAATGAAGATATTTCTAAATCAAAGACCCATGCATCCAGCACACGTGAATTAAGGCTCCTTGAATCAAGCAATCACACCAAAGCTGGCAGCCAAATTCAAATACGTGCCAAATAAGGGAAATCCCTCAATGGGATATTTTCATTTAATGTAAATTTTATAATGGCAGATTTGTTGCCTTTCATTGTGTACAAATTCAATATATATATATATATATATATATATGAAAGTCCCCACCACACATATGCAGTAAGTGGGAATTCAGAATCACTTTGCTTTTACACTCTAATGCGTATATAGTGATGTTTAACCATATGAGTAATTTAAGCTAGTGAAACATTATTAAAAAAAAAAAACTAGTGTAAGTGTGAAATAATTAAAAGATCTTGTTTTCTTGAAAGCAACTTTTGTGTCAATGAATTTGAACTAGAACTATCAAATCCAACTATAAAAGATCTGAAGGAGACTCAGAAGTAGTGATTAACTCCCTTCGAAATAAAGAAGCCTCGTTCTCTTCGTTTGGCCACCTTTTGGAGTTAGCAAAATCCATGCTTGTTTCAAGTACTTGCATAAATTTCTCCCATGTACATAGAAGTGGTAATAAAATAGCCCATAACCTAGCTAGACATGCAAGAAATGTTAGAGGTTTGTTAGTGTGGGTGGAGGATGTTCCACCACACTTAGTTGATGTACTCTTTGCCGAACTTGGCTGATTTTATAAAAGTAGTAGTTTCATTCTAAAAAAAAACTATAAAAGATCTTCACCAAGGTCTATCCCATTGTAATTGAAAAACTAAAAATGTAGTAATAGTAAATACACCTTATATTCATTGCTAGACCAATTTGATACAAAATAGGAAAAATTTTGAGTCAAGTTAATGGCTTTAAAGAGCCTCTTGAATTGAGTCAAGTCCTTTAATTTGTCTTGTCTGCTAGTAAGAGCATTAGCATCCAAGGTTTTTAGATCTAGACCAGATCGAGAGGTTGGATCGTGAAAATCGAGAACCGAATTGAAATTTGGTTTTTTAAGCATAGAGAACCGTGCATATGTGGCACTTCTGTGAACCCCTAAAACTAGGGTTGGACCGCACGGTTCATGCAGAACTGGTGGCAAGAACCGTGTAGTTCAACCCCTTAGCAATTTATATATATATATATATATATATATATATATATATATATATATGTATGTATATATATATGTGGGGTCAAGAAAGTCAGACAACCCCGGCCCACTTCGAACCAGGCCCAAAGGCCCACGCCGAGGAGGTAACCAAGGTCCGAGGATGAAAATAAGATGCCCAGCTACCCAAGAAACAATGCCGAGGATGATACCCTCCTCGGATTACCGAGACCATAAAGTGGACGAGCATCACACCACCAAGGGGAGTCTTCTTGAGCATTCAAAGAGAAAAGAGCAAGTACAACACGTCAACAATAGAAGCATGGTGGAGGAGCAAGTCCAAGATGAACTGTCACCTCCCCATTAAATGCTCACAACTAACGTCCTGGTCGGATTAATGGGGATAGGACTCCTGAACAGTGCTGTCTTGATTGTTGCGACCCACAGGAAGCATGGGAATGCGGTTGATGGGACAGGCTCTCAAGTAGTGGCCTGGTTGATCAACAAATGTAGGGATAGGATCGATTGAGAGAGAAATATATAATGTAAGGAGTCCCTCTTGAAGAAGGGACCGAAAATCTGGACTGGGAAGTACTGTAGCAACTGGCATTCACCCAGAAACTCTTGTAACCATTTTCCAAAGAAATAATAAGAACAGAAGCTCCCTAAAGAAAGGCCGAGGAGCACGTTTGTCCATTCTAATTCATGTACTGGTTATTAGATCCTCATGCAACCATGCAAGGTTGTTGCACCTCTTACTAGGGCCTAGTTCTTCAACCCACGCTCTATAAATTCATTGCAGGGTTAACTAGGCTTAGGTCCATTCTCTAAACGCTCAAAAGTGCTCAAACCCAGACCCTACAATTGGTGCCGTCTGTGGGGAGAACTCGTGCATTAGTAAGGACAACAGCTAAGCATGGTAGGATCAGGCCCCCACCAAGGAAGTCCTCATCGACCTAAACCGGCTAAGTCCCAGCATCAGGGTAACTATGGCGACCCCAAATGCGGCCAAAATGAGGAAAACAGACGATTTCGAGAAGGAAGCGTGCACACCTCAACCACTAGCGGAAGCCACACCCGTCGGGACGACCACGTGCCCCAAAGGCGTGATAATGGCCACGCCACGCGATCGGAAGAGGTTCAAAGCCACACATCCCAGAGACAGGATGATAAGGTGGCCATGCAGCACGAGATAGATGATTTGAAGAGAAAGCTACGCCATGCTCGGCGAAGACGGTCCGAACCCAGCCTTGACTTGCCCTCGGACGAAAAAAGTGATGACGAATACAGGCAAAGGTCAAGAACACCCCCAAGCGAGACTATCTCTCACGAGGACGAGCGCTATCAGAGGCGTAGGCGTGACAGCCCAACTCTTAGGGGCTTAGGGAGCGATGCCATGAGTAGGGCATTGGATTGGCTCTCCAAGTCGCCCTTCACACATTGTATAGAGGAGGCGATGCTCCCTCAACGGTTCCAGCAGCCAACCTTCACCATTTACAACGGCAAAACGGACCCTGTGGAGCATATGAGCCAGTTCAACCAGAGGATGGCCGTCCACTCAAAGAATGAGGCACTGATGTGCAAAGTCTTCCCATCCAGCTTGGGACCTGTGGCAATGAGGTGGTTCAACAGCCTAAGGACGAATTCCATAGACTCGTACAGGCAGCTGACCCAGGCTTTTGGTTCCCGTTTTGTTACGAATAGCAAACCTCCTCGGCCCATGAGCGCGTTACTGTCTCTATCCATGCGTGATGGGGAGACTCTCAAGGCTTACTCGGACAAGTATTGGGAGATTTGCAATGAGCTAGATGGCAAGTACGACGATGTCGCCATCAATACGTTCAAGAACGGACTACCAATGGGGCACGGCCTGAGGAAGTCCTTGACTGGTAAACCCACCACCAGCGTGCGGCGGCTAATGGATCAGATCGATAAATACAAGCGGGTAGAGGAAGATATGCTACAGGGCAAGGGGAAGGAGAAGGTTATCCCTCAGGAGAGGAGGGATTTCAGGTCAGACCGGTATAACAATGCCCACCCGATGAGGGATTTCGGTGGACAATCTGGAGCGACCAGTGCCCAGACTGTCAGCCCCGTGTTCCAAGAACCCGTACATAGGATGTTGGAAAGGATAAGGAACGAACCATATTTCAGGTGGCCGAATAAGATGTCGGGGGATCCTGAGAAGTGCAATCAGAACCGATACTGCCAATACCACCAGGACCATGGACATGCCACAGAGGACTGTAGAAACCTATGGAACTACTTGGACTAGCTGGTCTGGGAAGGAAAGCTGAAGCATCTCCTGCACCATCCCAACAATCATCAGGGCCAAACATAGTAAAAAGGATTTTCTAACGGAAAGGGCAGAGGTGGGTAATGGGGGTCTAACAGAGGCCACCTCAGGTGGGTTAAGTGATAAAATTCAAACCACGGGTGGGCATTGTTAAAACGGGCCAAACCACAAGTGGGTAAATTGCAATTTCCCCTTATTTTAATATTTTTAATTTTTTCTATTTGCCAGCTGTGCAATTTTCATCTCCGATGTAACATCAGGGACTAAAACGAGGCGCATTTTCCAGGATAGGGACTAAAATCGATGAAAAAAAGAGAGTTAGGGACCAATGTGAGAATCTCGTGAAAATGTAGGGACTAAAATGGGTTTTTCACCATTTTTTTTTACTTAGTATATTTTTTTAATTGATGATGTATGTGATATTGAGTTTGCAATTTGGTACTCTTTAGTGAAAATATACAAGCAGTCAATTTAATGGAATGATGTAGCTAAGTTTTGGATTTCAGGCATTTAGAATTTGAGACAACCCTAATGAAGAGGAAGAGTGCCTTAGAAAGTTTAAGGATCCATGAATTGGAGCTAAAGTGATATATTCGCATATGCTCCATATTTGGTATTTTTTTACTATGTTCCCATGGATCTTGGTGGTGGTATTTGTAAAATTATCTTAATTTTGTAGAAAATACTAAGTTGTAGTGGTTGAAGGCTACTACAACCTGTGCAATGTTTTTCATGTCTAATATTTATGCGTGTAGTGCTTTTTCTTTTTCTTTTTTTCCTTTTTAATGTTGAAAATTTCATTAATTTTAATTTGCGGTTTATGTGTACTTCAAATGAAGTTTATGCATGTATCTTTAAATTTATTGTGATAAAGATAACTAAACTGAAGATAAACATTTGGGTTTGGGTTCAAAAAAACAATATGCTTTTGAACAAATCTTTAACTTTTGGGCTTGGGTTAAAAAAAAAAAAATAGATGCACCAAAAAAAAAATTATATAGTTTGATATTAAACTTAATGAATATGTGGACTTCTCAAACGGTATTCTTGGTGTTGTAAGAATTTAATATTATTTAAATTTTCTTTTATATCAACCAAGCCTTAATCCTATTTCCAGCTTTGTGAGACATTGATATTTGACTCAAAATTAGCTACTAATCAATTTTAATCAAACCTAACAATTAAATAAATTGCTAGGGTTGCTGCTACAAGTGCTGGAGATTCAATGGCTGCTGCTGCAAGTGCTGGAGATTCAAGTTCAAAGTATGCAAGCCAAGAAAAAGAACAAACCTTGGACGATTTGAAAACATATAACTAGGCATTAACAGTAATTTGTTTTATGTAATCCACATACATATGGTGGTGATAATTTTGGAACTTTAGGTGATATAGATTATGTACCTGCAAATTATTCTGTAATTTTTTTTTTTTTTGGTCCTTAATATAATTTTGCAACTTTAGGTGATAATTCTCACCTATTTATCCTGAATAAAGCTGCATTTTTATAGATTGCATATTTAGGTGATATAAATGACTATGTTGCTACATCAATAGCATGGGAAACTCTTATGATACCTATTTTGTCAAACTTGAAAATATGTCATTGCAAAATGAAATACTTATTTTGTCAAAACTTGAATAAGAAGGAATAAGAAGAAATGGAAGTGCCTAATTTTAAAATCTTGAGTAAGAAGGAATAAGGAGATATGAAAGTGCCTAATTTTAAAGGATATGAATAAGTATCTAAAATTTAGGAGTGTTTAAATTAGTACCTTAACATATCTAACCTTATTATTTAATCTTTTTAAACATATGAATTTAAGGGTATTTGGTTATACAAAATGATGAAGGGTTAATTTAGTGCATTTATTATAATTTGGGATTACTAAATTTTTCAATCACAAAAAAAACCTAAGAGTGTGATGAAAAATTATTTCACCACACATAATACTCATCAAACCCCTAAGTTTTTTTTTTTTTTTTTTTTTTTTTTTTTTTTGGTGATTGAAATATGTAGTAATCCCAAATTATAATAAATACTCTAAATTAACCTTTACTCAAAAAATAGAAGAGCTGCTAGTCTTCTTTTATTGATCACAATAACATTTTCACGCTATAGTACACTCTCACTCTCAAACAACTCTCTTCTCCTCTATTTCAACTTCTTTAACATCTACCTTCTCACCATATCGTGCAAATCTTCTCTCTGCAAGACAAGATTTAAGCAACTCTTCGCCTCCATTGACAAGATCAAGTGCATAGGAGCAGTAAAAAAGGTCACCTCCTTATATCGGTTCAGAACAAGCATTTCAACTGAAAAAATACTCTTTTTTCACCTACCTAAACCCTCACAAAAAGAAAACCCAGAAAAATCCTGTTAGGACATATGTGTTTTTACTTGTTAAGAACATATGTCACTTATTTATGTAAATTGGCTAATCCTTTGACAAAACGGACTCTACTTGTAATTGGGTAGTTCTAGGTGTTTTTAATACTTCAAGGTGTTTTTAAAACTTCAAAAAACAAGGTCTCAAGATCAAGTGTTGAAGTCATCAAGTCTGTCCAAGAAAAACAAGCTAAAGTGCAAAATCATTAAAGCTCGACACCTGCTCGATAGCTCCTCAACACCTACTATCTGTCGAGATTTAAGAAATTCAGAATTTTGATCTGATTTCTTGGGATCCGTGAATGTGTCTTTGGGCATTCTTTTCTCCTAACCCTAAACATATAAAAGGATTATTTTAACAACCATCAAATTGTACACAAGTTGCACAAGCATTGAGCAAACTCTATTCAAACAATTTGTGATCAAAGACGAAGTTCTTGACCTAGTTCATCTTCTCTGAAGAAGATGCTGTGTATTTGCACCAAAAGGTTTTGTGACCAAGTATCTTCCTGATCTTCATCATGTAGGATAAACTGAAGAACTTTGCAGCCAACCTCTCATTCTAAGTTGGTGTTTGAAGTCGCGTACTGGGATCCGCGCATTGGTTAGTCACGTACTTGGGAGCCGTGCATCAAAAGGGGGAACTATCACTACAGATCAAGTCTAATTAGGTATTGGGGTAAGGGTTCAACTGTAAGTTTGTAAGGTATTTGGGATTCCTTTACTTGTAACTGCTTGATTTGGTAATAGTGGAGTTTCGGGAGTGGTGACCTGAAAATCACCCAATGGGGTTTTTGCCGTAAGGGTTTTTTCCATTCGTAAATAAATCACTGTCTCATTTAATTTCCGCTGCATATTTAGTTATTTGGTGATTTGTTTGTGCTTCCACGTATTTGCATGTTAAATTGATTAATTAATAACTTGGCTAATTAATTAATTGGTTTAATCACAAGGGGCCATTCAGTTTGTGGCCTATCAAGTGGTATCAGAGTGGGCACACTCTGATTAGGATTTAATATTTGCTGTGTTGATCCATTGACCCCTGTTGTCATGGCTGTAACTGGCTTGAAGAGATCTTTGTTTTCAAATATATCTTGTTTTTCTAATCACTATTTGTTTGAATGTCTCAGAAAATACAAGTCTAAAAGTTATTTGAATTCTCTTATAATGATTATCGGAAAAAATCTCAGTTTGGCTAAGAAGAAACTAGACTATCTCAGAATGAAAATGTGCAAAGGAGTTCATTTGAGAAGAGTGAAAGTTAAAGGCTTAGCTCATAAAAGGCAGTTGAGAGAAAGAACCATTCCCTCTAATTTGTCATCTAAGCATGAAGTGTGTTTCATGATAAAGACTGCATTCAAAGTGATGGACACATGTCTATGGTATCTTGACAGTGGTTGCTTAAGATACATGATTGGAGACATATCTCTCTTCAAGGTCTTCGAGTCTAAGAAAGGTGGTAATGTTACCTTTGGTGATGAAAGCAAGTCACAGATTAAAAGGAAAGGAATCATATCTCTACCAGGACTGCCAGACATTGCAAATGTTCTTTATGTAGAAGGTCTAAGGGTGAACCTATTGAGCATAAGTCAGATATGTGATCAAGACTTCATGGTGCTATTCTCAAAGGGAAAGTGTCTTGTCATGGATGAGTTTGGAAAGAAGCTCATTAGTGGGGTTCGCACTTTGGACAACTACTATGGATTGGTTCCTGATGCTGATATTGTGTGTAATAGCATTCGTTTGCCTAATGAAGATTTATGGCATCAACGAATGGGACATGCTAGTTACAAACATCTATCTATTGTATCTAAGCATGAATCAGTCTTGGGGATACCAAAACTTAGTAGAATGAGCAATGTGGTGTATGGACCATGTTAGCTTGGAAAACAAATGAAAGCTAAGCATCCAGGCACTCAGACATCAGCTACATCCAAACCATTGGAGCTTTTACATTTAGATCTTATGGGTCCAACTAGAACTGAGTCTTTTGGGGGTAAGAGATACATCATGGTTGTGGTAGACGACTTCACTAGGTACACTTGGGTCATTCTACTACGATCCAAGTCGATGCTCCTGAGCACATTGAGGCTTTGTGCACAAGACTACAGAATGAAAAGATCCTAAAGATTGATCGAATTCAAAGTGACCATGGTAAAGAATTCGAGAACTCACATATGGAGTCTTTCTGCATAAGAGGGGGTATATCTCAAGAATTCTCTGCTCCTATTACGCCTCAGCAAAATGGTGTGGTAGAAAGGAAGAATAGGATTATTCAAGAGATGGCCAGAGCCATGTTGTGTAACAAAGATGTGGCTAGAAACTTGTGGGGAGAAGCCGTAAACACTGCATGTCATACGGTTAATAAGGTATACTTCAAACCTTGTACCAAAAAGACTCCCTATGAGTTATGGAAAGGAAGGAAGCCAAATGTGAAGTACTTTAGAATCTTTGGAAGTACTTACTTCATTCTCAAGGATAGAGAGAATGTGAGAAAGTTTGACTCTCGGAGCGATGAAGGCATATTTTTGGGCTACTCTTCTACAAGCAAGGCTTATCAGGTGTACAACAAAAAAACTATGAAGTTAATGGAGACAGTAAATGTCATCATTGACGAGTCTTCAGATTCCAGTGCTGAGAAAGGCATTGAGGAACTCTCCAAAGAAATTCTTCCTCTTGAGCCTATGGAAGTTCAAGACATTACTAAACAAGAACCTGCATCTCCAAGTACTCCCAATACTCTGAGTGTTGTGGAAGACTCTGCAGACATACCCACTTCACCAGATTCTGAATCTCATGAAAAGAAGGGACCTTCCTCTAGAATCAAGCTAAATCATCCTCCAGAAGTTATTGTGTGAAACATGAATGAACTCACATTAAGGAAACGCACAATTGATAAATGTGTTGCTAACTTTGTATCTTATTCCTGCTACTTATCACAGGTTGAACCTAAGAAAGTTAAGGAAGTATTACAAGATGAAAGTTGGGTCGAAGCAATGCATGATGAACTACTTCAGTTTTAGAGGAATGATGTTTGAACTCTAGTACCTAGACCGGAAGGTGAGCACATCATCGGTACAAAGTGGATATTCCGCAACAAGACTGATGAAGAAGGCAATGTGTTTCGCAATAAGGCTCGACTTGTAGCTCAAGGATACTCACAAATGGAAGGAGTAGACTATGATGAAACATTTGCCCCAGTTGCCCGAATGGAGTCAATCAGAATTCTCCTTGCCCTAGCATGTCAGCTGAATTTCAAACTTTATCAGATGAATGTAAAGACTGCTTTCTTGAATGGGTTACTCAAAGAGGATGTCTCTGTGGCTCAACCAAAAGGATTCATTGAACCACACTTTCCGGATCATATGCTGTACCTTAAGGCACTTTATGGGTTGAAGCAAGCTCCTAGAGCCTGGTATGATAGACTCACACAATATCTGGTGTCACATGGGTTCACAAGAGGAAAGGCTGATCAAACTCTCTTCATCAAAAGGGAAGATAATGAGTTGATAGTTGCTCAAGTCTATGTTGATGATATCATCTTTGGGTTGACTAAGGATGAACTTGCTCATGGCTTCTCAAAACTCATGCAAGCCGAGTTCGAGATGAGCATGATTGGAGAGCTGACTCACTTCCTAGGATTGCAGAATCGCCAACAAGATTCAGGTATATTCCTTTCTCAATCTAAATATGCTAAGAATATCGTGAAAAAGTTTGGTCTGGAATCTGCTAGTTCTGTTAGAACCCCTACGAGCCCAAATGTTAAACTCGCTGTAGACTTGTTAGGTAAGAGTGTTGATCATTCTCTTTATAGAAGCATGATAGGTAGTCTTCTTTACCTTACTGCTAGTAGACATGACATTAGTTATAGTATTGGTGCGTGTGCTAGATATCAGGCTAACCCCAAAGAATCTCATATGACTGCTTTAAAAAGAATTATAAAGTATGTCAAAACCACTGCTGAGTTCGGTGTGTGGTATAGCAAGGACACTAACGGTGTCTTAGCTGGGTACTCAGATGCTAATTGGGCTGGCAATGCTGATGATAGAAAGAGTACTTCGGGGGGCTGTTTTTATGTGGGTAACAATCTTGTCTCCTGGATGAGCAAAAAGCAGAACTCCATCTCTTTATCCACTGCAGAAGCTGAGTACATCGTTGCCGGTAGCTACTGCACCCAACTTCTCTTAATGCAAAAACCTCTTCATGATTATAGTATTTGTTAAGAGCATCTCACTATTTACTGTGACAATACCAGTGCCATCAATATCTCTAAGAACCTGGTTCAACATTCTCGAACCAAACACATAGAGATTCGACATCACTTCATTAGGGAGCTTGCCGAAGATGTTACTCTCACTCTTGAGTTTATCCACACTGATGATCAGAAGGCTAACTTGTTCACCAAACATCTTGATAGCAAACGTTTTGAATTCCTTCGTCAAAACATTGGTGTCATCTCCATGGATTGATCTCATTCTCTTGTTCCTCTTCCTCATGCATTTGCATCTAGTGTTATGTTTTGTTTTGAAAGCATGTTTTTGTGTGTTTATTTTCAGTTTTGTTTTGTTTTTTTTTTTTTTTTTTTTTGATATAAAAAATATATAAAAAATTTGAAAAATTGAAAAATACAAAAACAGTGTGTGTTTTGTGTACATTGGTACTTGTGTACCTTGGATGGCCATTGAAACAAAGTTTTCTAAACTTTGTATCTTTTGTAGCTTAAATGAGCATCTCCATGCACAACTGAGCAAGTGAGCTTTGTGACTCTTGTTTGTGATGAGTAAGATTAAGTTATCTCTTAAAACTTAACACTCATATTACTCTTTTTGACGGGTAGGACTAGAAAATCCTAAGAGAAAGGCATAAATAATCATCTCACCATTGTTGCCCTCCAATTATATTATGACACCTGTATGCTTCGGCATAGCAAAAGTGCAATGTCTATGCTTAACATGTTGGGTATTTCTTTTCTTTCTTTTTATGCCCATGCATGATATGCTTAAAAGAAAATATGCAAAGAAAATAAAAAGCAAAAAGATTAAAATGCTTTAAATATGATTGCAAGCGTGTTTTCTAGGAGATGTGGGAGTTATAGGATGTACCTCGAAGGTGATAGTCTCCATCAAACAGTTATGATTGTGTGTGAGTTAAAGTTATTTTCTCATATCTCAGATCGTCATAACATGTATACACATATGCAATCTTGCGATATTTTTTTTTTCACACACAACACGCAATATTCTTTGCTACTATTGATACATGTGCAGGTACAATGTGATTTGACCATCACAAGTTTTTACATATGCTAATGTATGCTCACTAAACTGTCTTGACTTGTTTTTGAAAAATAAAATTGGTTAAACTTGTTTAGTGTGTGTATGTGTTTCTGAGGATCCATGTGCTTAAATTGTTTGATGAGAGATGTTTTTGAGAGTTTAATATGTTGATTGAATCATTAGTTGAGGTGTATGTTGGATAGCATTAATGTCTGTGTTTTTCACTTCTCGAAAAACTGCTTTTAACTGCTGGCTCGACACCTCCTCGACACCTCCTCAATACCTTGCTATCTGTCGAGCTTCTCAAGCCTTTTTCTTATCGCAATCTCGACACTTCTTCGACACTTGATGGATCGATCGAGAAAGTTCCTGTCTCCTCGATACCTTCTCGATACCTTGTCGATTGATCGAGCTTCTGTTCTTGGTTTTGGTGTTTATTCCTCGATACCTTTTCGACACTTGTAGCTGTCTACGTTCATTTTCTCGACACCTACCTCAACAGCTGTCTCGACACCTCTCGACACCTTAGCTGTCAAGAATTACTGAAGCTCCTATATAAGCTTCTGTTGTGATGCGGTTCTCATTTTCTCGATCTCTCTCGATCTATCCGCGGCTGTTCATCTCCCAAAATCCTTTTTCTCACTCAAAACCTTCAACCCACGTGATTTTCGGCCCTTCCTTGCTTCAAATCACTTTGTAAGATCTCTTTTTCCCTCATTATTCATGCATTTCATGTTTTGAATCTTAGGTTTTGGGGTTTTTGAAAATTTTTGGGGTTTTTCAAAATTAATGAGTTTTTCTTGAAATTTTGGGTTGGGTTTTCACTTAAATGTGTTCAAAATGTCATACATTGCATTTCATGTGCACTAGAATGGTATTTACATGCATTTAGATGTGTGTTCTATGTTTGTGTGCTGGTAGGATTGGATTGAGCTGAGCCCATGATGCTTTTTACTTTGCATGTCACATGTTCATGCAATCCCCATGCATACGTACTCATTGTTCAATATATTTGATATATGTGAACTGTTTTGGTACTTTTCTGATTGTCTCCATCTCAATCTCTTTCTCATTCTGTTTACGTTAGTAGTGTCTATGGCACCTAAACATAAATCCATTCCGGCTCGAAACCCTCTACGTTCTGGAGCTTCTTCATCTTCTGATTCTGCTCCTCTCAATCTTCGATTCCGTGATGGTGATGCCCACAAGGCATTTTCGGAGAACTTTTCTAGATGAGGTGTTCATTCGAAATGCCAAGTCATTTTGGCGGACTTCGCCGACACTGACCTTCCCTCTGTCATTCGCAGTAGGGGATGGGAGTCACTGTGTGACGTCCTGGTCACATGTCATCTCGTGCTCATTTAGGAGTTTTACTCCAACATGCACTGGATCGATCGTTCGGTACCTCTCTTTTTCACTCGCGTTCGAGGTACGCACATTCCTGTCACACCGCAACTAGTTGCGGATGTACTTAGAGTTCCTAGGATAGAGTTTCCTGACTATCCTTCTTGTGAGCATCTGAGGACTGTGTCCAAAAATGAGCTCATCTCTGCTTTTGGTGAGCGCCCCGCTGATTGGGGTGAACATCAATATACATCATGTAGACCTTTTGCTAAAGGTCCTAGATTCCTTAACATGGTGATGACTTTTGTACTCCCTCTACTCTTTCACTACAACTCCATCACAGAGCCTCGTGCTCGATTTTTGTTATCTCTTCTTGAGCATCTGACTATAGATTTTGAACGGTTTTAGACCCCTTAAAAACAACCAGATTGAGTAGCCTAGTTAACTAGCCAAGTTGTTACTTAGTCAAATTAAGCAATTCTAGGTTAAAATAATCAAACAATCATATCAAGAATATAAAGCAGCGGAATAATAAATAACACAAGATATGATCACCCAAGAATCCACACCGGTAAAAACCTAGGGAGGATTTGACCCACCGATCCTCAAGGAAAAACTGAATCCACTATGAAAGAATCGAAGTTCATACAAAAGGACTTACAAACTCCCCGCTCGACTTCCTAATGCTACCTACCAGTAGAACTTACTGACACGACCACGTGCAAGCTCCGAATCCACGTACTCCTTCTTTCTTGAATTCTTCAATCAGCTACAAGCACCCACGCTTGTTATTCTTTAAGCTCCAATGACAGCAACCGAGTTGATCATCAAGATGTTGATACTATCTCTACCTTGAAAACCCTAAGCTTTGTGTAAAGGACAGCTCCTCTAGATCTCATAAGAGATTTACACAAAACAGCAATGTATGAGCAACAATACACTGGAAGCAACTCTGAAAACGTGGCTAGGGTTTTGCCTTATATACCTAGGGCAAAAACATAAAACCCTAAACGTTAAATGAGTTAGGGCTGAGTTGAAAATTCTGCAGAAAACGCATCTGGCTCGAGATTCTATCGATCGAGTCTATCCTTTGATCGATCGAGCCAGGCAGAAATGCCCCAATGCATCTATAGCTTCTCGATTCCAACTTTACAATATTTAATCAACTTTGAGCAAGCCTAAACAAGACTAAACATATTATTTTGATCATGGTTTGCCAATATTACATATTAGAGTTTTAAATACATAAAATCCTAAATCTTTAGAACCTAACAAACTCCCCCTTTGGCAATCCATGACAAAACACAAATTAAAAGCTCAAAGTTTACAAGTAATAAGCCCTTTACAAAAAAGATGCTCATAAACTCAAATTCAATCCTAACTACTATCCATCAGTTGCAAGTGTAGATAGCAGCTCAATTGAATCAACCTGTATAATCTTGAAATACTCAACAAACGCATAAATGCATGTGTGACAGAAAAGAGTAAAATAACAGGTATAACATTCTTGTAAGATTCACACAACACAGAATAAAGACATATATCAATGAACAACTTCATAAATATAAATCAATAAGCAGTGAATCACAAAGAAACAAGAATCAAATATATATCATGTATATCAAAACAATGTTACTCCCCCTAACATGAATAACCCCAAAAATGATATACAAAGTGAAGCACCTAGATACAATCTAAAAACTCCACAAGCTCCTCAAAAACCAAAAAAAAAAAAAAAAAAAAAAAAAAAAAAAAAAAATATCTCCCCCTAGCTACAAAAACCCCTCTACAAGACAAAACTCTACTCCCCCTTTTTGTGACGGAATGCCAAAGGGCAATCACAAGTCATCATCAAAAGGAGGTGGTGAAGGAGAATGAAGATGCGCAAAGTCGGTTTGCAGAGCGCGAATCTCATCAAGCAAGTCCACCAAAATCTGACCATGAGCCGCCTAAACAGTCATGACAGTCTCCAAGGTACGACGTACATCAAAGTCATCCGAAGGAGGTGGAGGAACAGCAGCAGCAACATCAACATCAGGATCAGGAACATCCTCACCAGCAAGACTTGTAGAAGAAGGAGGAGGAGGTGCGCTACTAGAAGGCTCAGACCTAGGGTGTTTAGAACCAGCTCTAAGATGATCGGCCCTTTGTCTAAGAAAAGACACACCAATGGGAGCAATAACATGAACAGACTCAGAGGAAGGGAAACTAGAAAGATCAACATAAAGCAAAATCCTATGAATGAAAATAGGATGAACAAAGGCATGAGAAGAAGATGAACTCCTATAAACATCGTTCAATGAACGAAGAAACAGATGAGGAAAACTAATAGGAGCATCAGTAACCAAAGTGTACAAAAATACACACCTCTCAAGAGGAATGGTGTGAACATGGGATATGAGTCAGATAGAATGACAAGCTATCCTAAAGAAAAGATAGTGCAACCCAGAGAGCTCAGCAAAGGTGATCCTAGGATCAGAACCCCATTGGATAAATGTCCCAGTGATGTAAGACAAGACATCACTAATCTCGAGTGACTCATCATAAGGGTAGACAGGATTCTGGACTAAAGGTACCCCTAGAGCATCAGCCACTACTTGAGGAGTAATGGTGTACTCTACGCCTCGTATCCAACTTTTTACCAAAGTGTTGGAATCATAGATGCGGATAGAGATGTTCAAAAAGAACTCTCAAATCAAGGCAGAAGGTGGAGGAGGATCAGAAATATCCACCAAGGGTAACCAGCCCCTACGCCTACGCTCAAAGTTTGCCCTAATAGCAGGATCAAGTTCATCTAAGAGAAAAGAACGCTCAGCCCAAATCTTTCTCTTAAGGTTAAGCTTCTCAAAAATCTTTTGGTTTTTCTCACTTAAAAACTTCTCACGGTCAAAAGAAGGAAGGGGTGGAGAAGATGAGGTAACAGTCCTACGGGCTCTAGTCTTCCTAGGCATAGTGCTAAGGAAAGGACAAAGACACACAGAGAAAACCCAAAAGAAACAGAATAAAACAAAACCAAGGGCAGACTACAAGTTAGCACAAAAAAAATATAGAACAAAAATCTATATGATACATGAACAATAACAATGTTGTGATGCATGAACTAATACAGTAAACAAAGTTCAAATTAAGTTCAATTACACAAAATTGGCTCGAACATAGAGTTTCTAACAAAAACCCTAAAAAAATTTGAAAAACCACTTGAAAATTTTGCAACAAATTGATAATTTGATCATTACACAAGGTTGAAAACAAATTAGAATGACCAATTTCATCAATTACAACTTAATTGAACAAAATCCCCAATTTGGAATAATTACAAACCCTAGAATTTGAAATTTCTCACAAAACCAAAAATTGATCAAATTAAACTATCAAGATCATGTTTATAACATGTCCCCACAAAAACCCATTGATCAATTTCACAAAATTTGGTTTGAATCAACACAAATCCCAAAAAGAAAAAGGTCCGAAATTTTGAGCAAAAATGCATGAAATATGTAAATAAACTCAAAAAGGAAGGACAAAACAGACTTACCGGCTTGAGGAAAGAGAAAATTTGCAAAAATTTCGGAGGAAAACGACAAAAATTTGACTGTGTAGCCTTGCCTCGTCGGAGAGAGAAAGAAAGTTTGAAAAATTGGCTCGAACATAGAGTTTCTAACAAAAACCCTAAAAAAATTTGAAAAACCACTTGAAAATTTTGCAACAAATTGATAATTTGATCATTACACAAGGTTGAAAACAAATTAGAATGACCAATTTCATCAATTACAACTTAATTGAACAAAATCCCCAATTTGGAATAATTACAAACCCTAGAATTTGAAATTTCTCACAAAACCAAAAATTGATCAAATTAAACTATCAAGATCATGTTTATAACATGTCCCCACAAAAACCCATTGATCAATTTCACAAAATTTGGTTTGAATCAACACAAATCCCAAAAAGAAAAAGGTCCGAAATTTTGAGCAAAAATGCATGAAATATGTAAATAAACTCAAAAAGGAAGGACAAAACAGACTTACCGGCTTGAGGAAAGAGAAAATTTGCAAAAATTTCGGAGGAAAACGACAAAAATTTGACTGTGTAGCCTTGCCTCGTCGGAGAGAGAAAGAAAGTTTGAAAAAACTTTTGAAAAAGGTGATTTGGAACAAGTCCAAGAACAGTGTTTTAACACCTGATTCGCGACTTTCGATTGATCGAAAAACACATTCAATTTTTGTTATCTCGACTTTCGATTTTTGTTATCTCTTCTTGAGCATCTGACTATAGATTTTGAACGGTTTTAGACCCCTTAAAAACAACCAAATTGAGTAGCCTAGTTAATTAGCGAAGTTGTTACTTAGTCAAATTAAGTAATTCTAGGTTAAAACAATCAAACAATCATATCAAGAATATAAAGTAGCGAAATAATAAATAACACAAGATATGATCACCCAGGAAACCACACCGGTAAAAACCTGAGGAGGATTTGACCCACCGATCCTCAAGGCAAAACTGAATCCACTATGAAAGAACGAAGTTCATACAAAAGGACTTACAAGCTCCCCGCTCAACTTCGTAATGCTACCTACCAATAGAACTTACTGACACGACCACGTGCAAGCTTCGAATCCACGAACTCCTTCTTTCTTGAATTCTTCAATCAGCTACAAACACCCACGCTTGTTATTCTTTAAACTCTAATGGCAGCAACCGAGTTGATCATCAAGATATTGATACTATTTCTACCTTGAAAACCCTAAGTTTTGTGTAAAGGAAAGCTCATCTAAATCTCACGAGAGATTTACACAAAACAGCAATGTATGAGCAACAATACACTAGAAGCAACTCTGAAAACGTGGCTAGGGTTTTGCCTTATATACCTAGGGCAAAAACATAAAACCCTAAACATTTAATGAGTTAGGGCTGAGTTGGAAATTCTGCAGAAAACGCATTTGGCCCAAGATTCGATCGATCGAGTCTATCCTTCAATTAATCGAGCCAGGCAAAATGCCCCAATGCATCTACAGCCTCTCGATTCCAACTTTACAATATTTAATCAACTTTGAGCAAGCCTAAACAAGACTAAACACATTATTTTGATCATGGTTTGCCAATATTACACATTAGAGTTCTAAATATATAAAATCCTAAATCTTTAGAACCTAACAGATTTTCCTTCTCATTTCATTCTTTCTATTATAGATGTTCATTTAGAATCGGCGTCCCGTGATAAGCTCATCTTTCGTTCTGCTATCACGAGGATTTTACGCCATTTTTCCATTCCTTTTTCCATGTCCGACCATTTCACACACATTTGTGTCATAGATGCCACTACTGTAAAACGTAGTAAGGCTCAGTTTAGATCGAGACAGCCGGATTCCACTCCTTCCTCCCGTTCAGCTCCATCCAGATCTGCTCCATCTACATCTGCTCCTTCTTCCTCTATAGGCGATGTATCTCTTGGAGACATCATGGCGCAGCTGCAACGCATGGATGCTCACCTCAATACACTCTCCACTAAGTTGTATAAGGTGAATGTTCGTGTTGGTCATCTTGCACGATGGCAGGCGAACACATGTGGTTTTGCTTCTGAGGCTACTCCTTCACCACCTCCTCCAACGGCTTCTAACTCTGAGGATAATGATGATGATGATGATGACGATGACGCTTCAGATGATGATGGAGATGCTAGCTCTACTGATGAGATGTTTACATAACACTTTACCCTTTGTCACTCGTGACAAAAAGAGAGAGTAGTTTTGGGTTATAAAAGTAGTCATCTTAAGGGGAGAGTTAGTATAGGACATTTTTATTAGGCGGAGTGTTGATATTTGAGGGATGTAGTGAGGTTTTGATGTATCTTTTCTTTTCTATTCTTTTTAGATACATTGATCTTGTATATGAGGTCTTTTGACTAGTTTTACATACATTGTACTTATTTTCTCTATATATGTGGATGTATGTTTCTTTCACCTATCTCTTCATGTGTTTTTTCTTCTCTATCTTTATACACATATTTATTATATTTGTATGCAATCTATTATTTCTGTTTCACACAAGATGCCTTGATGAGTTTTGTTTAAAGTGTTTCAGAAGTACAGGTTGTCAAAGTCTACTTGCCATAAACTCTTTTCTTACAAAGTTTTTTAAGGGTTTGTGATAGGATAGATTTTATTGTATTCAACAAGTGAGTATAAGTTGAGTGATTTATGACTTCTTTCATATGTTCATTTTTTTGTTGTGGTTTTGTCACGGATTGCCAAAGGGGGAGATTGTTAGGACATATGTGTTTTCACTTGTTAAGAACATATGTCACTTATTTATGTAAATTGGCTAATCCTTTGACAAAACACACTCTACTTGAAATTGGGTAGTTTTAGGTGTTTTTAATACTTCAAGAAACAGGGTTTCAAGATCAAGTGTTGAAATCATAAAGTCTGTCCAAGAAAAACAAGTTAAAGTGCAAAATCATTAAAGCTCGACACCTGCTCGATAGCTCCTTGACACCTGTTATCTGTCGAGATTTAAGAAATTCAGAATTCTGATCTGATTTCTTGGGATCCGTGAATGTGTCTTTGGGCCTTCGTTTCTCCTAACCCTAGACATATAAAAAGATTATTTTAAAAGCTGTCAAATTGTACACAAGTTGCACAAGCATTGAGCAAACTTTGTTCAAGCAATTTGTGATCAAAGACGAAGTTCTTGACCTAGTTCATCTTCTCTGAAGAAGCTGTTGTGTATTTGCACCAAAAAGTTTTGTGACCAAGTATCTTCCTAATCTTCATCGTGTATAATGAACTGAAGAATTTTGCAGCCAACCTCTCCTTCTAAGTTGGTGTTTGAAGTCGCGTACTGGAATCCGTGCATTGGTTAGTCACGTACTTGGGAGCCGTGCATCAAAACGGGGAACTGTCACTACAAATCAAGTCCAATTGGGTATTGGGATAAGGGTTCAACTGTAGGTTGGTAAGGTACTTGGGATTCCTTTACTTGTAATCGCTTGATTTGATAATAGTGGAGTTTCGGGAGTGATGACCTGAAAATCACCCAGTGGGGTTTTTGCCATAAGGGTTTTCCCCATTCGTAAACAAATCACTTTGTCATTTAATTTCCACTGCATATTTAGTTATTTGGTGATTTGTTTGTACTTCCATGTATTTGCATGTTAAATTGATTAATTAATAACTTGGCTAATTAATTAATTGGTTTAATCACAAGGGGTCATTCAGTTTGTGGCCTATCAAATCCAACATTTTTCACTTAAGCAAAACTCCAGAACAAACAAGCAACTGTAGAGCAACAACAACAATGGAGACATTGAGAATCAGCAAACAAAGACAATCACAAGCAACACGAAAGGCACTTTGATATTGTTGATTGGGATGAATTTTTTTAAGGGATTTTTAAAAGGATTGGAACTCTGAGTGTGCTTTAGGATTTTGAGATTTTTTGTTTGGTGGGGGAATCGGTTAATCAGTGAAGTTGTAGATTTTTTTTTTTTTTTTTTTGGGCAAACGGAACCGTTTTGCATGTGCCAGGTCATCATTTCATTGCCATTGAAACTATCTCATTTTGGGGCTTATTTGGCAACAACAACAACCAAAAAAAAAAAAAAAAAAGTCAGCAAGATGACATGACAGTTAACAACAAAAACTAATTGGGGGGTGATTTGCTAACGGAACCAAACGTTAAGGTATAAAATCAAAGTTTCAAAACTTTGGAGTGTAAAATCTAATCACCCCAAACATTAAGGATGTACTTTGCAATTTACCCAAATAAAAATAAAAAGTAAAAAACCCAAATTATAATAATAAATTAGCTGAAACAACAACAAGATTACCCAAACATACACACATGAATAAATTGTTTTTCAGATTCTTTTTTAATTTAAACTCAAATATTATTTATATATGAATTTTTTTTGTTTGTTAGATGGAAACTAAGCACAAACTTAATGTACATACATTCTTTTTTGCCAGTATTTGGAGTGTCGGAGATATATTATCATGATTAGTAAACCTGGCTAAGTAACTACACCAAGCTCAACTCGGATGGAGCTTCTTGTGGGATTCCAGGTAAAGCCGGAGGTGGTGGGTTAATAAGGGATTGAGTGGGCAGTGGCTTAAAAGATTTGCGAGATCCATTGGTTTTGCTACTAGCGTGACAGCTGAGTTTTGGGCTTTAAGGGATGGTCTAAAGCTAGCTATAAGTGAAGGGATCCAGAATTTGATTGTGGAGTTGGATGTGCGTGTTGTGGTTGATCTCTTAAATTCTAATGTGGGCATTAATAAACCATACTATCCTCTTTTATGTGACTGCAGGTGTTTGCTGAGAAGAATCCCTCGGGTTCAAGTGGTGCATGTATATAGAGAAGGAAATCGATGCGCGAATGCGCTTGCAAGGTACACCAAGCCTTGATGTTTTGTATTTAGTAAATATGGATATGGTTGGTATGTATGTAATTAGAAGTGCTGGAGCTGGTCTCACTGCTTCTGTGGGATAGTTTTTGTATCTGTTTCCAGTTAACCAAAAAAAAAAAAAAAAAACTACAAGCAAAATTACTAAAACCGTCGTGTTCAAACTATGCAAGAAACAATGTAAGCCTATGGTGTGAAAGGGAAGGCCCATTAGCGAGCTATCAATTTTGTTAACTAAATTGTTGTTACTAGAAATCTGACAAGAGGATCTTTATCAGCATATTCGTCGGACCTCACAAACCCCTTCATTTCTAACAGTAAAACCCCACAATATGCTCTTCACCTAGGACCATCCCAATGGACCCAATGTGAAAATGTAGTAGTACACTAGTACTCCTACATTCATTGCTATGACCGGTTTTACCCAAATTTGAAGGCGGTAGGTAGGAGAATTGAGTGAAGTCGTTTTTTTAGGGCTGAAAATGTAGTTGTAGTAGTAATACTCTATTCATTGCTCGCTAGACTAGTTTATAATATTAGGAGTGGCAAAATCAACCCAAACCCATTTGCCCACCCAAACCCACCCACTTAAAAGAGACCCAAACCCACCCAATTATTAGTTGGGTTAAATGCGTATTAACCCAATTAAACCCAATTAACACTAATGTTTATTGGGTTTTAATTGGGTATCCAATTAGACCCAATTATTATCGAAGTACCATTTCTACAAATCACCCAACTCCAAAACCACTAAAATTACCAAAATACCCCCTCAACCTAAAAAATGACTAAAATACCCCCGAAACCTAAAAATGATCAAAATACCCCTAAAATCTAGAAAATGACCAAAATACTCCCGAAACCTAAAAATTACCAAAATACCTCCGAAACCTAAAAAATGGCCAAAATAACCTCGAAGCCTAAAAATAACCAAAATAACCCTGAAACCTAAAAAATGACCAAAATAACTCCAAAACCTAAAAAATGACTAAAATACCCTTGAAACCTAAAAAATGGCCAAAATAACCCTAAAACCTAAAAATGACCAAAATAACCCCGAAGTCTAAAAATTGACAAAAATAACTCTGAAACCTAAAAATGACCAAAATACCCCTTAAAACTATAAAATTACCAAAATAGAGGTTTAGGGTATCTTAGTCATTTTTTAGGTTTAGGGGATATTTTGGTCATTTTTTATGTTTAGGGAGTATTTTGGTCATTTTTTAGTTTTACGAGGGATTTTGGTAATTTTTTAGGTTTAGGGTGTATTTTTATCGACTTACGGGTTTAAGGGGCTTTTTTGTCATTTTATAGGTTTTGGGGTATTTTGGTCATTTTTTAGGATTCAAGGATATTTTGGTCATTTTAAGGTTTAGAGGTTATTTTGGTCGAATTTAGGTTTCAGGGGGTATTTTGGTCATTTTTTGGGTTTCAGGGGGTATTTCAGTTAATTTTTAGGTTTCGAAGGTATATCGATCATTTTTTAGGTTTAGGGGGTATTTTGGTCATTTTTAGGTTTAGGGGCTATTTTAGTCATTTTTAGGTTTCTAGGTTATTTTGGTCAATTTTTAGGTTTCGTGGTTATTTTGGCCATTTTAAAGGTTTTTTGGTTATTTTGGTCAATTTTTAGGCTTCGTGGTTATTTTGGTCATTTTTAAGGTTTCGGGGGTATTTTGGTTATTTTTAGGTTTTAGGGTTATTTTGGTCAATTTTTAGGCTTCGAGGTTATTTTGGCTATTTTTTAGGTTTCAGAGGTATTCTTGTAATTTTTTTAGGTTTTGGAGGTATTTTGAACATTTTTTGGGTTTAGGGGGTATTTTGGTCATTTTTTTGCGTTTCAGGGGTATTTTTGTCATTTTTTTAATGTTTTGGGGGTATTTTGGTCATTTTTAGGTTTCAAGGGTAGTTTTGTCATTTTTTGGGTTCTAGCGGTATTTTGGTAATTTTTAGGTTTCGAGGGTATTTTGGTCATTTTTTTGGTTTTGGGGATATTTTGGTCATTTTATGGGTTTTGGGGGTATTTTGGTCATTTTTAGGTTTCAGGAGTATTTTGGTCATTTTTTGGGTCCTAAGGGTATTTTGGTCATTTTTTGGGTTCTAAAGGTATTTTGGTCATTTTTAGGTTTCGAGATTATTTTGGTAATTTTTAGGTTTCGGGGGTATTTTGGTCATTTTTTAGGTTCTAGAGGGTATTGTGGTCATTTTTTGGGTTTTGGGGAATTTTGGTCATTTTCTGGGTTTCAGGGGTATTTTGGTCATTTTTTGGGTTTTGGAGAGTATTTTGGTAATTTTAAGGTTTTGGGGGTATTTGGGTCTTTTTTTTGGGTTTTGGGAGTATTTTGGACATTTTTGGGTTTCGAGGGTATTTTGGTAATTTTTGAGTTTCGGGGGTACTTTGGTAATTTTTTGGTTTCGAGAGTATTTTGATCATTTTTTGGATTCAGAAGTATTTTGGTAATTTTTTTGGTTTCGGGGGATATTTTGGTCATTTTTTGGATTTCGGGGATATTTTGGTAATTTTTGGGTTTCAGGGGGTATTTTGGTCATTTTTTGGGTTTTGGTAGTATTTTGGTCAATTTTTGGGTTTCGGGGATATTTTGGTCATTTTTGAAAATTTTAGAGTACTTTGGTCATTTTCACTTTAGTGGCATTTTGGTAATTTTGATAATTGGGTAATTGGGTGGGTTGGGGTTTATCCATAATAATTGGGTTGGATTGGATTTGGGTTAGAAGCAATTAGTTAAATGAGTTTTAAATGGATAAATAGGTTTTATATACCCAACTCAATTATGCTCATCCCAAACCCATCCAAATCTGCCCATTTGCCACCCCTAGTTTATATGGTAGGTAGGAGACTCGAGTCAAGTCAATGGTGGTGGAAAAAGGGAGAACGAAGATTTATTATGGATCGGCTAGAAATGGTGGCAGCCCCACGAGTACTACTTCTGTTTCATTTTAGATAGCATTTTTATCTGATTAAATCAAAATAAAATCTTCTTTTGTTTCTCTATCTTTAACTGTTAGGGAGCCATTCATGAGTTGAAATTTGTAAACTGAAATTTGTAAAAAAAAAAAAACAAAAACAAAAACAGGAACAAAACGAAATGTGAAAATTGGAATTAATTATAGGTATTATGAACCTTCCAAATGATTATTAGAAAGACTCAGAAGTTTTGAGTTTTAAATATAAATATAACGTTCTAATTGGTGTAATTCTAAAATCCTTTTGGTTATATCACGCTTTTGAAGACATATATAAGAAACTGTATTTTGAATAAACAGTTTCTTTCTTGCAGGTCTCGCAATCTGATTTGCAGGTATCCCAATGCGACACTGTTTCACATAAGCCTATTAAAGGTTGCTGCTGAACACGACACTGTTTTATAACCAATCTTATTAATGAAGCATACTTAAAACAATTTCCCTTATTGTCGTTTGGACTGTAACAGATTCGGTTTAGGAGGTTATAACCATTCTGAAGTCATCCAAGCCTCATATAAGAGAATTCACAATCGTTTGGTTTCCATTTAGGCTCAACACTGTTCTTGACATATTTGAAGGCATTCTCGGACTCTGATTGAGCTGATTTTGGTATTCCTAAAAAGGAATGAATGTATAGTTAACAGAACACTAGAGAAATTGAAAATCAATGGTTGGATCAAAAGTTATAGCCTCGATAAGCGAGCTAACACACCTATCACGGTTTTCAAGATATTTTAACCGTTTTAATTCCGATTTCGACCCATAAATAGTCATTGGAAAGATAATTCAATTATCTTCGTAATGGCGTTAGTTCCAGCCCATTCTAAAAGTCGGATCAAAATTAGGTTTTTGGGAGTTCTTAAGAGTCAATCTCAGGTCAAACTTAGTCAAAGTTGACAAAAATCTCCGATAAGCTCAAGTTTTTGGTGGTATTTTTAAAGCTAATTAGAATTAAATCGACGCAATGCTCCACCAATTTCTTTTTTAGGGAAATCATGTGAAGTGGTTGACAAGAATCTCTTTGTAAATGTGCTCTTATTATTTCATCTTGTGCATTAGGATGTGACATTTTCTCATAACTTAAGATTTGAAAAAAAAAATCAAATCAATACCAATTTTCTTTATAAAAATAAATAAATAAATAAACTTCATAGATCTGTTTGTTAAATCCATCAACAGACCAAAACTTAATTAGATCTAATACTTTGTAAATTCTTCTTTACATGACCTAACGCCCAAAACCACAAGTCTAAATTTTCTATTCTACCTTTTTTTGGTACAATTCTATACTTCACAAATAAAAACTATTTACATGTCAACTTATTTAATTAAATTAGTAATATTTGCATATTTTATTTAAGTTGTCAAAAAAAAATATTAAAAAGAGAGAAAGAAAAAAAAAAAAAAAAAAAAAAAAAAAAAACACCCAACACATCCCAACTGCCACCGGTTCGATCACCACCACCAATCCTCGCAAGCGGCATTCACAAAAGATGAAAACCAATCCTTGCCAGCGGCATTAACAAGAGATCTATACAGTCATCAACGTCGTTATCCTCTGCCAGTAGGTCCGTACAACCGTCTCCTTGTCTTCTTGAAATCTCTGACTGATATCCGCTACCTTTTTGTCTCCTTCAAATGCCATACAAGGTTTAGCAAGTCAAAAGACCAAACACCCACTAATATTTACATAAGATCTCAACCAAAAAAATGACCAACCACATTTTTGCCCACCCAAAAAACCATAAAGAGCCAAACTTCAGACAGACCCATTTCACTTTGTGGCTTGAATTTATGGATCTAGATCAAAAAATAGGAGCTAAGAGCTTAAGAAGCTTGGAGATCAGACAAGAGAATAAAAATACAAATGAAGGTAGGTGGTAGTGGTGGTGATTGGCCAGTGTTGATGTTGCCGGCAAACTTTGGTGGTGGAGGATAGGCAGTGGGATGTGTTGGGTGTTTTAATTTTTTTAATATTTATTTTGAGCAACTAAAATAAGAAATGCAAAAAAAAAAAAAAAAAAAAAAAAAAAGGTAAAATTTAAGAATGGTACAGAAAAAGTGAAATTGAAGATTTGGACCATAAACCACTTACACATCTACACTAATTGGAGCTAAATTTTTCCTTTAGAATTGAATCAATTGATGTGATGAGGTTTTCTTGCATGCCAGGGAAAAAAATGAAAAAGAAAATATGGTAAATTGTTAATTATACCCTTAAAGTTTAGGATTTTTAGATTTTACATTTAGAAGTTTTAAAATTTGGATTTTACTCCTGAAGTTTGGGAGTGTTTCGATTTTACACTCTGACGTTTCAAAATTTAGAATTTTATCCCTTAAAGTTGAGCGATGTTTAGATTTTACATCTCCAAATTATGAAACTTTAGGATGTAAAATCCAAACAACCTTAAATTTTAAGGAATAAAATCTAACTTTTGAAACATCAAAGTAAAAAATTCAAACATCCCCAAACTTTATGGGGTAAAATCCAAAATTTGAAACTTCAGAGTGTAAAACCGAAGTTTTCTCAAACTTTAGGAGTATAATTTGCAATTTATCGAAGGAAATATAAAGAGACCTCTTAAGTTTTAAAATGTTGTTTGTTGAATTTTGTTAGGTAGACAATGGGATATGTATCTAAAGTTTGACACTAGTGAATAGTTGTGAAAATATTGTGGACATTAACTTTCCACATTGAGGTTATAACTCAAGAATGTACTGAGTGATTTCACCACGTATCATCTATATGTTAGAGTGATAAGGAATGATGAAAGTGTCAAAGATGAGTTCCAAGAGTTCATAATCAGATACTCGTTAACGGGAATTAATTTGCTAATATACCGACTGCTCTTATAGAAGAGTCTTTGGAGTGTTGGAGATATATTATCATGATTAGTAACTACAAGCAAAATAACTAAAACGTCACCAAAAACCCGTCGTGTTCAAATTATACAAGAAACAATGTAAGCCTATGGTGCGAAAGGAATGGCCCATGCATTAGCGAGCCATCAATTTTGTTAACTAAATTATTACTAGAAATCTGACAAGATGATCTTTATCAGCATATTCGTCGGACCTCACATACCCCTTCAATTCTAACAGTAAAACCCCACATTAAGGTCTTCACCAAGGACCATCCCAATGTGAAAATGTAGTAGTACACTAGTACTCCTATATTCATTGCTATGACCAGTTTTACACAAATTTGAAGGCGGTAGGTAGGAGAATTCAGTGAAGTCGTTTTTTTAGGGCTGAAAATGTAGTTGTAGGGTCCGTTTGGATTGAACTTATTATTGCTGAAACTGAAAACTGAAAACACTGTAGTAAAATAATTTTTAAATGTGTGAATAGTACCGTGAGACCTATTTTTAATATTTTTTATTGTATAAACAGTGCATAAACAGTGCACACACTATTCATGCACAGATTTTTTGTCTCTTAAAGTCAAATAATGCGGCCAAAAAAAAAAAAAAAAACGCATTTGCTAAAACACAAACGCCAAATCCAAACCCCACCGTAATAGTAATATTCCTCTATTCATTGCTCGCTAGACTAGTTTATATGGAAGGTAGGAGACTCGAGTCAAGTCAATGGTGGTGGAAAAAGGGAGAACGAAGATTTATTATGGGTTGGCAAGTAATGATTGCAGCCCCACCAGTACTACTACCATTTCATTTTAGATAGCATTTTTATCTGATTAAATCAAAATAAAATCTTCTTTTATCTCTCTATCTTTTAACTGTTAGGGAGCCATTCATGAGTTGATTGTATCTTAAATCCAACATCTCCAAGTCTTCGAAAACTGAAATTTGTACAAAAACACAAAAACAAAAACAAAACAAAATGTGAAAATAGAAATTAATTATATGTATTATGAACCTTCCAAAAGATTGTTAGAAAGACTCAAGAGTTTTGAGTTTTAAATATAAATATAACGTTCTAATTGGTGTAATTTTAAAATCCTTTTGGTTATATCACACTTTTGAATACATATATAAGAAACTGTATTCAGAATGCACAGTTTCTTTCTTGCAGGTCTCACAATCTAATTGGATTCTGATCTTTGATTTTTGTGGTTTCTATGACTTAATTTTTTTATTTATTCCTTATTTGTTTGCATTTTCTAAAATATAATTATAGATCTTTGAAACCAACGCGATACGGTTTCACATAAACCTATTAAAGCTTGCTGCCCAGCGCGACAGCGTTTTATAACCAATCTTATTAATGAAGCATACTTAAATAGTTTCACTTGTCGTCGTTGGACGGTAATAGAATCAGTTTAGGCTAAAATTAAATATCAATGATTTAAATGAATTTTAATTGCATTGATCAGGAGAAAGAGTCCTTATTATAATTTATGCTAAAATACAAAACGCACCCTCTAAATTTCACCATGATTCACTTCAATTCTCTAATTTTGCTTTCGTTCAGTTTAGTTCTCTAATTTTAAAAAATGTTCAATTAAAACCTTAGTTAACGTTCCATTAAATTGTCCATTAACTCTCATTAAAATTGTGTTTGTTTTGGTCCATTCACAATATTTAATTAATAACCTTATCATTTTTTTATTTCTTTTGAAGAAGAAGATAGAAATTTATATATAAACGTAAGAAAAGACTGAACAAAGAGGCCTGGACCCAGCAACTACGAATTGATAGATGATACAGTAGGCTCACACTATGAATTCTCAATCCATTCCCCTAGAAATACCAGTCAATAATCAAACAGCTTGAAAGTGATCTTGTTTGAAAATTGAATCATAATGAAATATACTTCAAATTAGTGAATCTAATTTCTACAATGATAGAGATTGAGTAGGCTTACATCCTTATCATTTCCTTGAACTTGCTAACAACTACCTAAACAATTTGAGTCAAAGTCAGTGCCTTAATTTTCCGCATTGAGGTGATTGTTGAAGAACACCGATCCACATTCATGAACAATATCATTTGCATTGCATTGCTAAAAGCAACCAATACATTATTGATGGAGACTTGCCCGTTTAGCGTACTCAAATTGCATTTTCAAGTCTCAAGTAATAATTCACGTCCTTAATTCATTTCGCTGTGCCACGGGTCCCCACCTTCCTATGCATCATATGTAGTCCCAATGTCACATCCCACTCTATAACATTAAAAATAAATAAATAAATAAAAAGGAAAAAAAAAAAAAAAAAAACATTGTTTTATTCAATGATGGGCAATTTTGAAGTGATAGACACTTTTGTCTTAACCAAAGGACTTTCTTCAATAGATGACACGTGGAAGTGACCTTAAAAGAAATATACTTCCAAATGAGGGACACCTATTCCTGCAAACGACGAAGACCAAGTAGGCTTACCTCTTTCTTTCTTTCTTTTTCTTTTTCTTTTTCCTTTTTTTTTTAATTTTTCTTCAACTTGCAAAAAACGTCCTAAATAATATGGGTCAGTCAATGCATGCCTTAAATTTCCACATTAAGGTGATCATTGAGACCCTTTATCTTTTGCAATATGATGCTGAAAACAATAATACTATGCAGTAAAGAATGCGCGTGAAAGACTTAAAAGGAAAACGCAAGACTGGACTTAGCATTTGACGCATGAAGTTTATTTTAGGACCCTATTTCCACATTGACATGATATGAATTGATTAGAGCTATATCGTTTGCATTGCCTTGTTGAAAGCAACCAATGCATTATTGAAGGTATCTACTAAAAAATCTCAATTTCCACATTCACATGAATTGGTGTACTTCTTAAAACTTTAATGAAGACATGCCGTTTAGCACACTCAAATTGCATTTTCAAGTCTCAAGTAATAATTCATGAACATGGATGATTGAATCTCAACAAAAATGTTTTAAAATTAGAAAACCCCTCTAAAAATTTTGTTTTAGCCATTGATTTCGGTGTTAAAATTGAACTAACCCAATCTAGCAAGTGTATCAAAAAATAAATAAATTTTAGCTTGTAACTTTAAGCGAGATTAAAATGTGGGTAGACGTAAAGGTGTAATCAATTTTTTTTAAGGAAATACTGGCAATTGTGTTTCTGAACAATTAAAAGTCTTAAGTTTTAAAATTTTAGATAAGTTAAAACTTAAGACTTTAAAATTTTAGTTAAGGAGTAACTGAGTAAGAGAGATTTCTAAACAGTTTTAAAAGTTTTTTCTTTTTCAAAAAATAAAAAGATAAGATAAGGATTAGAACGTGTATGTGGTGGTGGACGTTTGTACTTTGTGTTTGTGTAGAAGCTGAGTATTTTAAATTTTAAATAGGTATGCTAAATTTTAGGAAAATAAGGTGAATTTTGTATTTTGATTTTACAAAGAATTTTTTTAAATGACTTTTATACCCTTATTTATTTATTACTTTAAAATAATGTTAGGTAAAGATTAAGCGTGATTTAGAGAATTTAGAGAACACGTAACTAATTTGTGAAAACACAGCTTCCTTATTTAAGGGTTTTTTTTTTTTTTTGGGAGAAAGTCCTTATTTAAGGTTAATATATATTCTATTACGTTCTGTGGCAGTTATCTAGAAGCCTGCAGAAGTCCATAATAATTGATAATGTCTATTTTCGGCGGAAGTCCATAATTGATTGATTTCTTTTTTTTTTTTTTTTTTTGGCTGAATTAGTTATTTCCTTATTTGTATCTTAGCAAATCACCTCCTTAATTAATTTAACTGCGCCACGGGGCCCCAACCTTCCTATGCATCATATGTAGTCCCAATGTCCCATCCCACTCTATTAACATTTATAATAAAATAAAATAAAAAGGGGGAAAAACATTGTTTTATTCAGTGATAGGCAATTTTAAAGTGATAGACAATTTGGTCTTAACGTAAGTACTTTCTTCAATAGATGACGCATGAGAGTGACCCTATTTGCAAATTGAAACTTGGAGAAATATTCTTCCAAATGACTCAAATGAGGGACTCCAATTCCTGCAAACAACGAAGACCGAGTAGACTTACATCTTTTTTTTCTTCTTCTTCAACTTGCAAAAAACGTCCTAAATAATATGGGTCAGTCGATGCATGCCTTAAATTTCCACATTGAGGTGATTGTTGAAGAATACTGATCCACTTTATCTTCTGCAATACGATGTTGAAAACTATATGCTTGCAGACTGGACAAAGAATGTGCGTGAAAGACTTAAAAGACTTGAAGACTTGAAAGACTTTATCTTTTCCACATTAAGCGCATGAATTTAAAGTTTGGACTCTATTTCCACAATGACATGATATGGATTTAGTAGGCCTTTATTTATTGTATGCATTTCCTTGCTGAAAGCAACCAATGCATTGATAGAGGTAACTATGAAAATTTCTAAATTTCCACATTTACGTGAATTGGTGTAATTTTAAACTTTGATGGAGACATGCCGTTTAGTTTACTCCACATTGCAATTTTAAGTCTCAACTAATAATTCAATGAACAAGAATTGCATCTCAACAAAAATGATTGATGAGTGAAGTGAAAAAGAATAAAAAATAAAAAGGACTAAAGTGCAAACTACAACTATAAAGTTTAGGGGTCTTTAGATTTTACGTCCTGGAGTTTTAGAATTTGAATTTTAGCTTCTGAAGTTACATTTTGTCTGCATCAGTAGTCGTATCATCCATATTTTCTGTTAAGTGCCACATAAGCTTGTCACACATATTTAGTTTATCCAATAAAATAATTTTACATCATTTTTATTATGTAACATGGCATTATTTTATTAGACAAGCTAAACACGCATGGCAAGTTAGTTTATGTGTCACTTAAGTGAAAATATGGACAGATGAGCTACTAATGCTAATAAAATGTAACTTCAGGGGGTAAAATCTAAATTCTAAAATTTTTAAGGTATAAAATTCAAAAACCTCCAAACTTTATCTGTGTAATTTGCACTTTTGCCAAAAATTCAAAAAAAAAAAAGTGCATATTTTACTTTAAATATAACATTCTATTTAGAAACATTGTTGCAATTTAAAATGCTTTTGTAGTATTATACTATGAGCGTTTATGCCTAGGAGAGCATGATGTAAGTTATTGAAAAGCAAGTGAAGAAGATTGTTTGATCTACTTTGTACCATTTCTCATCACTTACATCTGAGGATTGCATTGGTATTGGAGATGAATCATCTCTCCTAGTGCAATTTTTCTCTAATGGGAGTTCACAAAGAAATGGATTTCCTTCATAGTTGCTTGCGTCAAAAGTTCCAAATTGTGCTTTAATACCCAGAATCCAACCTAATAAGCTGTTATAAGTGACACTAAACACCACCAGAAAGGTAAGCTCAAGCAATTGTGGAGAGATTTATCGACTCAAACTATTGTGAGAAAGATCCAAGCTATCTAATTAAGCCAAGTTTGGCAATATCTTTGGAATGGAACCTGTCAACTGATTTTGAGACAGGTTTAGTGAATGAATTCCTTGTAGCTATCCAAGTTCAAGTGGTATTGTACCTGTTAGGTTGTTACAAGATAATATTTAGAGGGCATTTGATAATACACTCTTTGTACAACTTGTACTTGTCGCTTAAGCATAATTTAAAGGCATCTTTTGTTTTGTTTTGTTTCTTTTTTTATTTTTGAAAGACAAAGGCATCTTTTGGAGCATTTTATAATTAAAAATTATTCAAATGTATTAATTATAAAAAAATAAATTGAAAAATTACTTGATAAGAAGTGAAAGTTTCTTGTGGCTAATGAGTCCTAGAGTAAGAAGTTAGTGTTTTAGTAAAAAAAATTGAATCATGAATTGACAAGGAGAAAGAGTTCTTATTAATTTATAAATTATTTTAAGAGTTCTTATTAATTTATAAATTATTTTAAGTTATTAGTAGGTAGGTAGGAGAATGAGTGTCTAATGAATGAGAGATGGGTAGAAGAAGATGTATAGTGGAGATGGTATGAATAAAGAAATGATCCGTCATTGAACTACTATATTGAGTAGATATTGGGCCCGTGAACTCTCATTGAAACCCTTCATCTAAACCAAAAGTACATGTAACTACAACCCATTTGATTAATTACCAACAATAGTAATTAGAAACTCCCCAACTTAGAATCATGGGCCTCATTAAACATAAGAAACTGAACCAACGTTTTATTAATTGGGGGCCATTACACTCGGGACTTGGGAGGCCCAATAAGACTATAAATAGAATAGACCCTATTAATGCCAATACCACACATTTTTTTTTTTTTTTTGGTCAGCAAGAAGATGATATTAGATTAGGAAACTATTAGTTTGTTACAAAACACACTAGCTATATCATTAGCTAGAATTCTTTCCACCACAGGTGGTGGATACAAAAATACAACATACGAGCTTACATAACTAGTACCCAATCTTACCATAGCATCCGCACAGCAGTTGGCTTCCCTGTAGATATGCCTAATCTGCTTGTTGGGAATTTCCCTTACAAGGTTCCTGTAATCATTAAGCAAAGGTTCTAATGTCAAATTGGTAGTGTTATTGTTCAATAGAGTAACAACACTTAAGGCATCTAACTCAATAATGAGGTTGTTTAACCCCATTTCCTTTGCTAGTAAGAGCCCATCACAGAGGGCCCACAATTCAGCCATACAGCTATTGATGCTCCCAAGAGACCGAGCATAACCTTTCAACCATTTTCCTTCATGATTCCTTATCACACCACCCCCACTTGCACGTCTAGGATTGCCAATAGCGGACCCGTCAGAGTAACAACAGGCTATTCTTTTCAAATATTAAAAAAAAAAAAAATGAGAAGACTGATATGACCTTAGCCTAGCCCAAAAATATAGATTTCTAAGAATGAAGTGAGTTGGTACGAATATGTGATATGACCCTTAGACAAGCCCAAATGTGTTTGGAATGATGTGGGAATTGAGACAAGCTCTTGTCTCTCTTCCTGTCTAGTCTAGCTCTCGTCTCTCCTTGTTCTTTTATTCTTGGTTGATTAGGTTTTTATATGCTTCTTTTCATTTTTGTCTAACTTATCGATTGGACAAGCTCTTGATGGTCACATCAGGGGTGGACCTCACAAACTCCTTAATTTCTATCAGACTCATCCGCTCTTCTCTTCAATGCAACCTTTGGGCCCGTAAATTGAACTACAATGATCAAACCCCACAATAAGCTATTCACCAAGGACCATCTCATTGTGAAAATGTAGTAATAGTATTACTCCTCTATTCATTGCTATGACAGTTTTATACAAACTACAAAGTATGAGAATTGAGTCAAGTCAATGGTGGAAGTCTTGGGAATACACTTGTGTAAGTGAATTACCACATTGAACAAGAATGAGAAGAGTAAGTAGATAATATAACATAGTTGGCCTCAAAATCATATATTTAAGTTGTTTGGGTTAGATGGTTTTATTATATATTATATTTACTTAACTATTCAGTTGAAGACTCCCCAAGGTATTATTTCCGCGAGGGGCAGCGAAATTATGGACAATAAATTTGTGAAGGTATAGAGTACGTAGGATAATTGAGTCAAGTCATGGCACCTTCGTCATTTATTGTCAATTCATTTACTATTGTTGTGCTTATTTTATAAGTTCATATTTTATTTCCTTGCATTAGGGAGAGAGAGGTGAATATATCTATCAAAAAAAAAAAAAATGGGTCACTCACTCAGAGCCTTAGATTTCTACATTGACGTGATCATTCAAGAATCCACGTTCATATTTTGATTAGGCCTTTATTTATTTATTTATTTATTTTGATGCGTAAAGAAGGAAAAGAACCATTTCGCCCAAAAAAAAAAAAAAAAAAAAAGAATCATCAACTTACGCCAGCTTGAATTAAGCAAAGACGGTGTCATTTCATTTACCGCAATATCAGTGGCTCTATCAAGGAACTACAGTTTCAGTAGTCTCGCATGTAATCCCTAAATGATACATGTATTTATCACGTGCCCTTCTTAACAGTCAAGCAAACATTTTTCCAAATAAATTAACAGCATTTCATAATTAGAAATTCTTCAGTCTTTTTTTTCTTTTCTTTTCATTCCGTTTCTTCTTCTACATTTTCTAAAGTCTTAACAACCAAACAATGCATAACAATTCAACACTTCAAAAATCCGGTTAAAAAAAGAGAAGTGCTACGCCCATAATATTTTCACATTACTTTCATAACAAATCCTACATAATAGGTTATTATTGGTTTTAATCTAAACTTACCATTGAAATTTCCTTCTTGCCCACTAGTAACACTAAGTAACAATGAATTTATTATGAAATTATAGTGAAAATATTATGGATATAACATTTCTCTATATAAAAAAATAAAAAATTAAAAATAAAAAAAACCACAAAATTTTTACTATCTATTAAAACCACACCTAAATAAAGGTTTCGTATTTTTGCGGAAGGCTTTATTTCTTTTCCAAAAGTTGTTTCGGCAAATCAAAGACAATTCACATTCATGAGATTGCCTTGGTTTCCTTTCCATTACCTTTTAGGTTCAATACTGTTTTTGGGCCGGGAATAACATTTCTCCTAGTAGAGATTTTAGAACAACCAAGAGAAACAAAACAAAATATAGTAGCAGTTTCATAAATTTATAGTGAATAAAAGAGACTTCAATGAGAAGAAAGCAGAGAGAAAAAACTTATTGAGAATTTGAAGTCACAATCCATTATAGATATAAATTAAGTTTGATACAATAAGAGTTCCCAAATATTGAGAAAGCAACCATAGTTATTTATACATACGGACTAATAACTTACCTAGGGTATTGGCAACACAAATTGAAGCACCACAGTCGCCAATGAGGGTTGATATAAAGAACAATAATAACTCCCAAGAAGAACATGATGTAAGTTACTGAAAAGCAAGTGAAGAAAACCACTTGATCTCTTTTGTACCATTTCTCATCACTTACATTTGAGGATTGTGTTGGTGTTGGAGGTGAATCATCCCTATTATTGCCACAGCTTTTTTCCAACGGCATTCCACAAAGAAATGGATTTCCATCATAGCTGCTTGCATCAAAAGTTCCAAATTGGGCTTTCATATCTGGGGTCCTACCTGATAAGTTGTTACAAGCAACACTGAACACCGCCAGAAAGGTAAGCTCAATCAATTGTGGAGGAATTTCTCCGCTCAATCTATTGTGAGAAAGATCCAAGCTCTCAACTTCAATCAAGTTTGAGAAAGATTTTGGAATGGAACCTGTCAATTGATTGTGAGACAAGTTTAGTGCATGAATTCCTAGTAGCTGTCCAAGTTTCAAGTGGGATTTCACTTGTTAGATTGTTATAAGATAAATCCAAACCTGACATGTATGTAAGAATGCCACCCTTGTAAGAGTGGAGCCTATATTTGGAAACAAAGTTGACTTCAACATCTAGGAAATACGTTAAGAAACCAACAAATTCAAGAGAAAAGTCCTCCCAATATTTTGCTTTATAAAACCAAAAGACTGTGTGTCCAAAACAGTGAGGTATTGTCCCGGAAAATAAGTTTCTAGAAAGATCCATTAAAGTTATATTGGTCAATTGACATAATTTTGTCGAAATATTGCCACTCAAATGATTTCCTCCCAACAACAAAATTCTTAAGTTGGAAGTTTTACTGATTGCACTGGGAATGCTGCCTGACAATTTATTATCACTGATATCCAATGTCAAAAGCTCCGACATATTCAGAAAAGGTTCTGATATTAATCCTGAAAAGTTGTTCTCTTCCAAATGTAAAGGTCTTAATTGAGTGCTTGACCACAAAGGTAAAGATCCATCAAGGAGGTTATGAGAAATGTCCAAAAACTCAACTGTAATTGTTTCACATGGAATTTGACCTTCAAAATAATTATTTTCCATAAAAATACCATAAGAATATGTTTGGTTGCATATCCAAGTAGGAATCTTACCCGACATTTTGTTGTTGCTAACATCCATCAAAACAAAAAACACCCAATTGGGTAATTCATTTATCAGTTAGCAGTGAAGCAGAAAGGAGTAAAGAAGAAAGGATCACAGAACAAGAAGGAAGAAAAGAAGAACTAAGCAACACAGAACAAGAAGAACTAAACGACACAAACAAGCTGCAAGTGTAAATTAGATTAGTTGATAAACGGCATGTAGTTTAGCTATTAATTTTATTCAAATTGTATCTCACATGCTGTAACTAACCTTCCCACGTGCTATAACTGCTTTCCTTATCCTCTGATTAGTTTGTTACATTCTGTTTTGGGGTTTTAGATACAGAGGTGTATATATCCCTAGATCATGTATAGATTCATCATTATTACAATATCAAGAGAAAGTTTCTAATCTTCTCTCTCAAACACTCTCTCTTACATTCACAAATTCTTGGCTTTCTTCATCTTTGTTTTGTAATATGGTATCAGAGCATGAGCCTACTTCAATGGCATCGAATACTCAAACTGCTCCACCTTCCTCTTCTCAGCGAGAGCTAACTCCAATGGAAGATCCACGAAGTCCATTTTTCTTGCACCATGGTGAAACACCAGGTGCGATTTTGGTTACTCAATCATTGACTGAGGACAATTATCCTATGTGGTCCAGAGCATTGATAATGGCTTTGGATGGCAAAAGCAAACTCGGATTTGTTGATGGTTCTATCAATGCTTCGATGGCAGTCACACCATTAGAGAAGAAAGCTTGGTCCAAATGCAATTCAATGATCTCTTCATGGATCTTGAATTTAGTTTCTCCTCACCTCACTGCTAGTGTAATTTACAGAGACACTGTATTTGAAGTATGGAACACTCTCAAGAAACGTTTCTCTCAAGCCAATGGACCAAGAATCTCTCAACTTTAGAAGCAAATTTCAACTATAATGCAAGGTACAGCCATGATTACAAGATTCTTCACTGATCTTCAAGCTGCTTGGGATCAACTATTGAATTTCAGGCCTTTAACGTGTTGCTCATGTGGTAAATGCGCTTGTGGTGTAAATGACAAAATCACAGCACTTCAACATCAAGATTCACTTATGCAATTCTTAAATGGCTTGAATGATTCTTATTCTCAAGTTCGAACACAGATTCTCATGATGGAGCCTAGTCCTTCCATTGATAAGGCATTTTCTTTAGTAATTCAAGAGGAAAGGCAAAGATGTTTGGATTTCAATGTTGCTCCCTCAGTTGAATCAACTGCTCTTGCAGTCAAGAATCAAGGATTCAATCAGGGAAACTCATTTCTAGGGAACAACAGGTACATCAGAGGAAATAACACAAAAGGGAGGCCTGTGTGTAATCACTGTGGGAAGCTTGGCCATGTTATGGAGAAATGCTACAAGTTAGTGGGATTCCCTCCTGGTTACAAGCAGAGAGGCAAAGTGGCTATGGCAAATCAAGTCTTGGTTGAAGGTGATCAAGGCAGTGCTAATATTCCTCAGGTCAATTCATACCCTTTCACTTCAGAGTAGTATCAACAAGTGATTTCAATGCTCAGTTCTCATGCATCCTTATCTGGTGGTACCAATGATGCCTTACACTCAGCTAATTCTGCTCTTTTAGGTAATGTGTGTAATGCTTGGTTTGATTTTGTTTCCTCAGATTTGCATCATTCAGTTTTTGCTATTAATCCTGTCAATAAGGCTGCCTATGGTAATGATGTCTGGATCATTGACACTGGAGCCACAGATCACATAGTTCATTCCTTATCTTTGTTTACACATGTCACTAGTTCTATATCCACTTTTGTTCAATTGCCAAATGGTGAAAGAGTCACTGTCACACACATTGGTACAATTCAAGTCACTGCAACTTTGAAACTTGAAAATGTGCTGTGTGTTCCTTCTTTCAATTTCAATCTAATCTCTATCAGCAAATTAACCAAAACTCTTCCATATTGCTTGGTTTTTCTATCAAATTTATGCTTTATCCAGGACCTTACTTGTTGGAAGACGATTGGAATGGGTGAATTACATGACAATTTGTATCTGCTGCATACTGCCCCAACTAGCAAATCTGTTTCAACAACTTCTTCAACTCTTGAGTCTGTTTTTAAATCTTTTGTCAATTCTGTTTCTGAGTCTATGTTCATTCCTACTGTTACCAAGTCTTATATTTGGCATATGAGGTTAGGACATGCCTCGGATGATAAATTTCATGCCTTGCATAATCTCATTTCTGATGTACAAACTTTTCACAGCAATAAGAATTGTATTCTTTGTCCAATTGCCAAACAGAAAAGACTTCCTTTCCCATCTTCTAATCACATTTCAAATAATGCTTTTGATTTGATTCACTGTGATATTTGGGGACCATTTGCTAAATTCACTCATGATGGCTTCAAGTACTTCCTTACCATTGTGGATGATGCCACAAGATCCACTTGGGTTTACCTTATGAAATCCAAGGCTAAAACTAGACCTTTATTGATCTCTTTTTATAACATGATACATACACAATTTCATGCCAATATTAAGATCATTAGAACTGACAATGGCCCTGAATTTTTCTTAAAAGAATTTTATGCCAACAAGGGCATCATTCATCAACATACATGTGTTGCCACTCCACAACAAAACTCAGTTGTGGAGAAGAAGCACCAACACATTTTGGGCATTGCAAGGGCATTGAAGTTTCAATCTAATGTTCCTATATCCTATTGGGGTGAATGTGTGTTGACTGCTGTCCATATCATCAATAGGTTACCTTCCAAAATACTGAACCAGAAAACTCCTTTTGAAAAACTCTATGGCAACCTCCTTCCTTTGATCATTTAAAGGTTTTTGGCTGCCTTTGTTTTGCCTCAACTCTTACTCATCACAGATCAAAATTTGATCCTAGATCTTCATCTTGTGCTTTTCTTGGTTACCCGTTTGGTGTTAAGGGTTATAAGTTGCTTGACTTAACTACCAAAAGGATTTTTGTTTCCAGAGATGTTCATTTTCTTGAAACAGCTTTTCCTTTTGTTTCCTCTTCTCCTTCCTCATCTCCTCACACTAGCATTCCTTTACCTCATCTCTTCCCTTCAGTGTCTCATCCTACTACTTCTTTGTTTGATTTTCCTAACCACAATGCTATTCCTTGTGATTCCAATACTTCTATCCCATCTTCTGCAGCTTCATCTATTCCCAATTCTGCAGGTTTACCTCTTGCTACTTCTGCAGATACCATTTCTGCAGAATTACCTATCATTCCTTCTTCCAATGTTCCACCCATTATTCCTTCCATCACTACACCATCTGTTCCTTTGAGGAAGTCTTCCAGAGTGTCTAAACCACCTGCATACCTGACTGATTTTAATTGCAGCACAATTGTCAGTAATGAATCTGCTCCTTCTTCTTCTGCCAACAAGTCAGGTACTCAATACCTTTTGTCCACTTATCTTAACTCCTCCAAACTATCCCCCACTTATGCACACTTTTGTTCTCTAATCTCTACCATTCCTGAGCCTACATATTACCATAAGGCAGTCAAGAATTCTAACTGGCAGGATGCTATGGCATTTGAAATTGCTGCTTTGGAAGCAAATCAAACCTAGACCATTACACCTTTACCTCCTCACAAAAGGGCTATTGGGTGTAAATGAGTTTATAGGGTGAAGTATAATGCTGATGGCTCTTTGGACAGATACAAAGCTAGGCTTGTAGTCAAGGGTTTCACTCAGCAAGCTGGTTTGGACTTCACTGATACTTTTTCTCCAGTTGCTAAGCTCACCACTGTCAAGACTTTACTTGCTATTTCTGCTGTGAGAGGCTGGCATTTGGTTCAACTTGATGTGAACAATGCTTTCCTTAATGGTACTCTCCATGAAGAGGTCTATATGCAATTGCCTCAAGGTTTTCACAGCAAGGGGGAGAACCTGGTTTGCAAGCTTCACAAGTCTTTATATGGTCTCAAGCAAGCATCAAGGCAATGGTATTCCAAGTTCTCTACAACCATTTTAAAACATGGTTTCAAGCAATCAAAATCAGATTATTCTTTATTCACCAAGAAGATTAATCAGACCTTCATAGCATTTCTTGTTTATGTTGATGACATTCTCATTGCAAGCAATGATGTTCAAGCAATGGAAGACCTTAAAACTTCTTTGAATCTTGAGTTCAAGTTAAAAGACCTTGGTAATTTGAAATACTTTCTAGGTCTTGAGGTTGCTAGATCAGAAAAGGGAATTTCATTATGCCAAAGGAAGTATGCATTAGGGGTTCTTAAGGATGCTGGTATGGAAGGTTGTAAACCCAGCAAAGTACCAATGGAGCAAAACTTGAAACTAAGTAAGTACCAAGGAATTTTATTGGATGATCCTGGAGTTTATAGAAGATTAGTTGGAAGGTTACTATATCTGACAATAACAAGGCCAGATATCACATATTCAGTCCATAAACTAAGCCAATTCATGGCTAAGCCTAGGAAACCAATCTTGATGCAGCCTACAAGATATTACAGTACATCAAAGGATCTCCTGGTCAAGGCATTCTTCTGTCATCAAAGTCTGATCTACATTTGAAGGCCTACACGGATGCAGATTGGGCTTCCTGTGTGGATACCAGAAGATCCATTACTGGTTTTTGTGTATTCTTGGGAGACTCATTGGTTTCATGGAAATCTAAGAAACAATCCATAGTTTCCAAATCATCAGCTAAAGCTGAGTATAGGGCAATGGCCTTGACAGTTTGTGAAATGACTTGGTTGTTAGCTTTGTTAAAAGATTTGGAAGTTGATCATCCACAACCTGGTTTGCTCTTCTGTGATAATCAAGAAGCAATCCACATTGGTAAGAATCCTGTCTTCCATGAGCGTACAAAACATATAGAAGTAGATTGTCACTTGGTTAAAGACAAGGTGCAAGAGAAGGTGATTCGTTTATTTTTTACTCCTACACATACACAGGTAGCAGACCTGTTCACCAAAGTATTATGCAGCCAACAATTGAAGTTCTTAATTTCCAAGATGAGCGTATTGAATATACATAGTTCTGAGTCTCATCTTGAGGGGGAGTATCAGTTAGCAGTGAAGCAGAAAGGAGTAAAGAAGAAAGGATCACAGAACAAGAAGGAAGAAAAGAAGAACTAAGCAACACAGAACAAGAAGAACTAAACAACACAAACAAGCTGCAAGTGTAAATTAGATTAGTTGATAAACGGCATGTAGTTTAGCTATTAATTTTATTCAAATTGTATCTCACGTGCTGTAACTAACCTTCCCATGTGTTATAACTTTCCCATGTGTTATAACTGCTTTCCTTATCCTCTGATTAGTTTGTTACATTCTGTTTTGGGGTTTTAGATACAGAGGTGTATATATCCCTAGATCATGTATAGATTCATCATTATTACAATATCAAGAGAAAGTTTATAATCTTCTCTCTCAAACACTCTCTCTTACATTCACAAATTCTTGGCTTTCTTCGTCTCTGTTTTGTAATATCATTTGACAAAGCTCCGGAGAACTGATTATGATTTATATTCAAAAACAGTAGCACAGTTAAGTTATATAAAGGTACCCAATCTAAATGGCCATCAAAATAATTATTGGATAATACCAAGACCAACAAATTGGAGCAACCTACAGGTAATTCCTTTGGTACTTCTCAGGAGAAGTTGTTAAAGGACATGTCGAATGTCTCCAAGAGACTCATGTTACCAATTGAGGACGGGAGAGAACCTGTGAAAGAATTATTGGATAACTTTAGATACTGTTTATTTGGTAGGATCTCCCCAATGTTTCGTTGAAGCTTTCCAATGAGCTGATTGTTTGACACATCTATCCCATAAGTAGAGTTAAGATAGAGCGGCAAATGAAAATAACCCAAGAAAGAGTTATCTTTAAGACTAAAATATTCTAGCTTCGTATTGTTTCTAAACAACCAATCAGGAATGGTCCTTTCAACCCATTGTATGAAAGATCAAGTTCTCTCAAGCTATGCTGGTAAAAGAGAAATGTCAGAAGTTGATGGGATAGCTTATTTAGAGAACAGTTAGATATCACTAAAGACTCCAACTGAAATAAGGGTACCCAGTCTGAATTTTTCGATTCTATATCAACCTTCTCATTATCATGACATTCAAGTTGAAATAACTCAAGCTTAGAATGATTAGAAAATAAGCCGAATGAGAAACCCTCAAAAAGATTATGATTGAGATCAATGTACTTAAGGGAGGTAAGGCCAGCCATCAAAGATGAAATGTTTCCTCGGAACTGATTCCCATTGAAATCTAACCATTGAAGAGATGTCAAATTGTATAGGCAAGAAGAAAGGGTCCCTTCAAAAGAATTCCTCTGAAGATCTAAATCTTCAAGTTTTTTTATAGTCCACATAAACCTGTAAAAAATGACTAAACATTTGTAATTTTCAACTTTATTATATCTTATCCATAAGAATACATCGAGTCTAGAGTAGACTTGTTTTTTTTTTTTTTTTTTTTTTTTTTCAATTTCATGAAAAAATATTTACATCAAATTTTGGTCAAATACATGGTAAGGAGCCATCAACAATTCTAGTGAAGTGATTGTTACTAAGATCTAAAAGTTGCCCAATCTACCAAAAAAAAAAAAAAATTCATTTGTGGTGTGGAAAATCGCTGGTCAAATTGTGTGTGAGAATTACATCTAATATTACTCTTTGTTATATGTATTACACAATTTTATCATTTTTAATTAGATTAATATTTTAAAAATCTCACCGAAATATACAATCTTAATACACACACCAAATTTATGTTAGTAGAATTTTATTTTCCTTGTGATCATTAAAGGCATGTTCTATGCATGATTTATTTTATTTTATATTTCAATATCAATAATTGATGAAATAATTTTTGATTACTTGGTAATTATAACAGTTGAGGGAGATTTGAATCCCAAGATGTCATAGACATATCAAGAGGTACCAATCGATTGAGCTACAAGGCTCTAGCATAATATTTATTAATTATTGATTATCTTAATATATATTTCTAAACTATGAACTGTATATATATATATATATATATTAAATAATGTATTCAAAGTGTGGATTGTCAAAAAAAAAAAAAAAAAACTCATCAAATTCAAAATTATTAAGTAGTGTAATTTGAACATGACCATTATATAGACATGCACCCAAAGCTAATTCAACCATAGAATTTAGGAGAGGGAGAGAGAGAGAGAGAGAGAAGGAGAAGAAGTAAAGAAAATAAAGAAAAATCCATTACATTTTGGCAAGGAACCATTGAAATTATTGCCTCCTAAATTAAGGACCTCCAAGCTTCTTAGACTAGCAAGATCTGTAGCAATATGAATATAACATATTTAGAAGAAACAGAGCATTATTTATTACTACGTTAAATAATATATATATTAAAAAGCAAGGCAGCAATCAACTTCTTCCCAAACAAGTCCTTATGTGTTTATTTGTGAAAGACCAAACAACTTTAAGTAACGTTTTAGCATTCCTACTAAAACGTTATACGAACAAGATTTTACCTTGGTCATAAAGGGGGCCCTCCATTTGATTAAAGGGTCATGCTAATGAGTGCCCTTAGAGCACTCATTAATAATTCATTTTAAGAAAGTTTGATGCCACTTTTATGAGAAATGAAAAAAGCTGTCAAAATATTAATTAATTTTTTTTCATTTCTCATAAAAAATTTCTTTAAATGGATTATTAACCAGTACCTTAAGGGCACTTATTAGCATTTCCCTTAATTAAAATCCAATTTCAAGGATGTAAGCGCTGACAGTGCACCCAGAGATCTTAAAATCCCTTTATCGAAATGATTGCCACCGAGGTCTAGGTGCTTCAACTTCCTTAGGTTCGACAAACTTTTGAATTCTAAGTGTACACAATGAAAATAATAGCCCTTTATTGTATGCAATTAAATCAATTAACTTTTATATGATAATAAGCAGAGCAAAACTCCATCTTCACTAAAATTAAAGTAAGGCAAAAACATCATTTTGATTCCTACATTTTGAGGTCACAGTCAATTAAGTTCCTATATTTTGAGGTCACAGTCAATTAAGTTCTTACATTTTGATAGCTATCAATTTGATCTTTATTATTTTCAACTTGCAGTCAATTTGTTCCCTACCATTAACTCACTAACGAAAAATGTCTATACGGCTAACGGATTACACAGTTGGCACACTTAAAGCTTACATGACTAATAAAATAATAATAAAGTATTTTAATTTCTATTTAAAAATGTCACTCAACCTCATAAAAATTCATGTCAAAAAAAAAAAAAAAAAAAAAAAAAAAAAAACTGAATTGCTAATTTTAAAGAAAAATATAAATGAATCAAAAAACTCAACTTAGCAATTTCCTTTTTCTTTCAGTTTCTTGGATGCCAATTTCCTTTTTCTTTCAATTTGTTCGATGCCAAACACATCTAAAATCACTGTGGATGTGTTTGCTCAAATCAAAATTTTCTCAACAAGTACCCCAGCCACCATTGTCCAACCAAACTTTTTTCTGCTCAAACCTGCAAAATTTTCAGATTTGCTTTTTTTCAAATGTCCCAAACTCAAAGCACAAAAGTAACGAACAGCCACCCAATTCTCTCATACGTAATGGCCTGACTCCCCTCTCTCAAACCCTGGTCCAAACCCAGAACCTCAACCTCTGAAATCGACATTGAACAATCAGCCACACTGTTGCCGATAGCAGTAACTGTCTGATCCATCTTCATCTTTGGCCTAATCCCAAGCCCAAATTAAAGACCACATGCCTCATTTAACTATCATGATCATGATATTGGTACCAAATCCAATGGTTACCATGAGGAAGCAAGGGTTTATGGAATCAAATATATCAAGAGTAACTTGAGCAAGTTGGTTCGTGTGAAGATACTAACAATTTCGTATCCCAACCCTTCCATATGGCAAGTTGTAGAAGGAGAAATAACCAAGAGTTTATTAATCCGAAGCACCCATCTTATAGTGGTGATTCATCTTCTTTAAATATAACATTCTATTTAGAAATATTGTTGTAATTTAAAATGCTTTTGTAATATTAGATTGACTATTTATGCCGAGCAGAGCGGTGACTGTATTAGTGTCCTGTTAGACATAGTTGGTGTTGTTGAATAAAAATTTCTTACTTACCTTAAAAATGATTTTAAAAAGTTGATAAATGAACTCATGCTTCATACACACAAATGGGAAAGGTGATTAAAGGAGGAGCACAAAAGAATTAGTAGGGTCGCATTTTGTGTTTACCAATCTGTGACCAGTAAATTGCTTGAATTTTTGGTATCCATGCCAATGTTTTAGACTTAATTAGTTCAAAAGTACTAAAAGAACTATGATAGCTTGTAATATCCAGTGTGATCATCCAAATCAACAGTGCAATAGAACGTACTGTAATATTTACATAGAAACGGCACCGTTCCACAGCCAGTGAGTAGTGACCATTGCTCAAGAGTTCAAACTTCAAACAACAAAATAATATTGTGCCACTTAATGTTCGCGACATCGGTTCACATATTCCTATTAAAGCTCATGGCGCATGCAACTGTTAGTGTATAGATTAGCCCATTGGGCTTAGCTTAGTGTATAGATTAGCCCATTGGGTTTAGCCTAGTATTTTACTTGTACTATACTTCTATTACTTGTACTGCACACATACCTAGCCTATATAAAGGCTCTCTTTTGTACATTGTTTGATACACAATATTATACTGACTATTCAGTCATTCACTCTCTCTTTATATTGTTAACATGGTATCAGAGCCTTTCCTCTGATTTTTTGGTTCCTGTGGACATCTCCGGCGTTCTTCCGCTGCCCTCGCCTTCATCCGGTAGTCACTGCCAGAAGCGAGTCACCGCCGTCACGCCCACAACCCTAGAGCACTCGGATTTTGTCAATTTGTTGATCAAACCGCCAAATTAAAGGCATACATTGACAGATCTGACAGTCCCGAGCAAAACCCAACAAAAATCTGCCAGAAACAGTACTCCACGCGCCCCCACGCGCCGCCAGAAATTTCTGCCTCTCGAGCACGCGCCGCCACGCGCCTCCACGCGCCGTCTCTACATTACACGCGCCTCCACGCGCCTTTCACGCGCCTCCACGCGCCTCACGCGCCCTGCTCCGTTTCTCGGACTGCCACGTCAGCCCTAGGGTGACGTCATCCCACGTCATCGTCCCACGTCAGCATCTCGCGTCAGCATCCACGTCAGCGTCAGCCGTTGACCGTTGACTTTGACTCTGACCATTGACTTTGACCGTTGACCGTTGACTTTGACCGAGGTCAAAATTTTTCAACAGGACCTGTCTTGCTCAGTTTTTCGTGTAGATTCCGATTTTGGGCTCCGTTTCTGCATTTGAGGTCTCTAAATCTCATTTTTTGGTCATTTTTCATTATGGCTCAACAAAATGAACGCGACATCATACGTCCGATCACCATTATGTTGGATGGTCCTACTAGCTATCATGCATGGTCTCAGAATATGACTGTTTTTCTCAAGGGTCGTAAACTGTGGAGATATGTGACTGGTTCAATTCCTAAGCCAGTACCAAACCCTAAGTCCAAAGTCATAGCCGCTGAAGAGTCTTCCACGACTACTGTTACAACAGATGATTATGAAGATCGCCTAGAGGAATGGGAGAGTATTCAAAGTAAGATCTTGTCTTGGTTTATTAATACCTCTATTCCCTCCATTCATAATCTTCTTCCTCGTCTTGAGACTGCTGAGGCTGCTTGGAAGTTTTTGGTCGATCGCTATAATTGTACTAATGATTCAAGCTTAGAGTTCCACATTGAATCAAAACTTTATCAAATGCGACAAGAGACAGGTCAGTCCATTTCTGATTTTTATTCTCAGACTTCTACTATGTGGGAACAACTCTCTGCTGCAGATCCTCCACTAGTGTGTTCTAAGGACATTGAGCTCTTTGCCAAATATCGAGATCGCCGTAAATTTATGCACTTCATGATGGGTTTGCGTGAGGATTTTGAGCCTACTAGGGCTTCTCTGCTTAGCCGGTTTCCTACTCCTTCTCTTGATGCTGCAGTGAAGGAGCTCATCTCTGAGGAAAACCGTCGGCCTGCTTATCACATGTCATCATCTGATCATGTATTGGCTACACCATCTCCACAACCTCCCATTGCTGCATTCACTGCTCCTCCACGGATAAACTCTGGGCGTCCCACCTCTCAGTCTTCCAAAGGTACTCGTTGTGAGTTTTGCCGTGCTAAAGGCCATGACATCTCAGTTTGTCGCAAACTGCAGAAATTTGTGCAAGAGCACAATAAAGCTTCTCTTCCCCGGGCAGCTGCTGTATGTCCTTCAGATCCATCGGTTCCTACAGGTCCATCTTTGACTTCCTCACTTACTACGGCTGATATTGAGGCAGTTGTTCAACAGGTTTTATCCCGCACTTCCACTGCCCTTTCTGTCACCTCAGGTAAACAACCTTGGTTTTTTGATACTGCATGTTGTAACCATATGACTCCTGATGAATCCCAATTTTCTGATAAGGCACCCTTAGAACATCCAATCACCATTTACACTGCTGATGGAACTCCTATGCCTGTTAGTCATAAAGGAACAATCTCTTCTCCTTGTTTATCCCTTAGTGACACTTTTCATATCCCAAAGTTATCCCTCAATTTGCTTTCTGTTGGTCAACTTTGTGAATTAGGTGTAGATCTTCTCTTTACTAATCATGGTGTGGATGTGCAGGATCCCCGGACAGGTCAAGTGCTTGGGACAGGCCGTAAGGTTGGTCGCATGTTTGAGGTTCGTGACTTGAAGATTCCTTCACAAGTTGTTTCTGCAGCTGCTACCACTACCACCTCCTCACCTGATCTATGGCATGCTCGTCTTGGTCATCCATCCTTATCTCGTCTTCAGTTGTTAGCTTCTCAAGGTCATTTAGGTTCAGTTCAGTTTCAAAAATTTGATTGTACTTCTTGTCATTTTGGCAAACAAACAAAATTACCCTTTAATAATAGTGACTCATTTTCTTCTGCACCCTTTGATCTTATACATTCTGATATTTGGGGTCCTGCACCTATTCCTACTGAGGGGGGATCTAGATATTTTGTCATATTTGTGGATGATTTTTCTCGATATACTTGGATTTATCTGCTTCATCATAGGTCTGAACTTGTGTCTATTTACCAAACATTTCATAAAATGATTCAAACACAGTTCAATCGCACCGTCAAAGTTTTTCGATCAGATAATGCTCAAGAATATAATGATAAATCTTTCCTATCCTTTTTAGATAATCATGGTACACTTACTCAGCGGTCTTGTCCTTACACCTCTCAACAAAATGGTCGTGCAGAACGAAAACATCGTCATATTCTTGATGTTGTCCGCACCCTTCTCATTTCTGCCTCTCTTCCTGAGCGTTTTTGGGGTGAGGCTGCACTCACTGCTATATACACCATTAATCGTATCCCTTCACCAACTACACACAACAAATCACCATTTGAGCTTCTCTATGGTCAAACCCCTGACTACTCCTCTCTTCGGGTTTTTGGTTGTGCTTGCTTTGTCTCTCTTCCTCCTCATGAACGAACAAAGCTCCAACCTCGTGCTCGTCTCTGTTGTTTCCTTGGTTATGGTGTATCTCAAAAGGGGTTTCGCTGCTATGATCCCATTTCTCATCGTCTTCGTGTCTCTCGTCATGTTGAGTTTTGGGAACATCGTCCTTTTACGAGTCTTCAGCAGTTTTCTACATCCTCTTCCTCTGAGTCTCCCATTTTTACTGATCTTTTCCTCCCTCTTTATCCTGAACTTGTGGAGGATTCTTCAACATCGGCTGCCTCTCCAGACGACTCATCTCCGGTTCTGTCCCCGGCATATGACCTGCCTGTCTTGGATCCTGTGGCACCACCCTCTCCTGAGTCTCCTGATGGTCTTGAACTTCGTCGTTCCACTCGGGTAAGCATTCCTCCCCCTTATCTCTCTGATTATCACTGCTCTTTTGCCCTTGCCACCCTCTATGAACCTCACACCTATCGTGAGGCCCATACTGACCCTCTTTGGCAGCAAGCTATGAATGATGAACTAGATGCCCTTCATAAAAATCACACTTGGGATATGGTTGATTTGCCTCCTGGTCAGTCTGTAGTAGGTTGTAGATGGGTTTACAAGATCAAGACCAAGGCTGATGGATCTGTTGAACGATACAAGGCTCGCCTAGTTGCCAAGGGCTTTACCTAAGAATATGGCATTGACTATGAGGAAACATTTGCTCCTGTTGCTCGCCTTACATCTGTCAGATGTCTCATTGCTGTGGCTGCTGTTCGCCGTTGGCCTCTTTATCAAATGGATGTGAAGAATGCTTTCCTCAATGGTGACTTGCAAGAAGAAGTGTACATGCAACCACCCCCTGACTATCCACATTCAGGCAGTCAAGTTTGTCGCCTTCGCCGTGCTCTTTATGGCCTCAAGCAGGCTCCTCGAGCTTGGTTTGAAAAGTTCAGCTCAGTTGTTGCTCAGCAGGGTTTCACTTCGAGTCCTCATGACACTGCTCTTTTCGTCCGAAGATCCTCTGCTGGTATCACTCTTATTCTTCTCTATGTTGATGATATGATTATTACTGGAGATGATTCTGCAGGTATCCGCTCTCTCCAGCACTTCCTTAGTCAGCATTTTGAGATGAAAGATTTGGGCACTCTCAGCTATTTTCTTGGGCTTGAGGTTACCTCATCCTCTGATGGATACTATCTTTCCCAAGCTAAATATGCTTCTGATCTTCTCTCCAAAGCCGGCATCACTGACAACAAGACTGTTTCCACTCCTTTGGAATACAATGCCAAGCTCACACCCTTGGATGGTGAACCTCTATCTGATGCTACTCGCTATCGTCAGTTGGTTGGTAGTCTGATCTATCTCACTGTTACTCGTCCAGATATTTCACATGCCGTGGGTATGGTTAGTAAATTCATGGATGCCCCTCGTTCTGTCCACTATGCTGCTGTTCTTCGGATTCTCCGATATGTCAAGGGTACACTTTATCATGGTCTACACTACTCCTCTCGGTCTTCTCTTGAGCTTCATGCTTATTCAGATGCGGATTGGGCCGGTGATCCGACTGATCGATGCTCTATCACAGGTTTCTGTTTCCTATTAGGTACTTCTCTTGTCTCATGGCGTAGCAAAAAGCAGGATGTTGTTTCCCGTTCAAGTACTGAGGCTGAGTATCGTGCCCTTGCCGACACCACCTGCGAGCTTGTTTGGCTTCGCTGGCTCTTGGCTGACATGGATGCTCCACAGCCCACTGCTACTCCTCTTTATTGTGACAATCGTAGTGCTATCTACATTGCTCATAATGATGTCTTCCACGAACGCACCAAGCACATTGAGATCGACTGCCACATTACTCGCCAGCATCTCAAGAAAGGCAATCTCAAGTTATTCTCCATCTCATCTGCTGACCAGCCTGCTGATATCTTCACCAAGTCTCACCCACCTGGTCGTCTTCGAGATCTTATATCCAAACTCCAGTTGGCTTCTTCCTTGCCACCTTGAGTTTGAGGGGGGATGTTAGTGTATAGATTAGCCCATTGGGCTTAGCTTAGTGTATAGATTAGCTCATTGGGTTTAGCCTAGTATTTTACTTGTACTATACTTCTATTACTTGTACTGCACACATACCTAACCTATATAAAGGCTCTCTTTTGTACATTGTTTGATACACAATATTATACTGACTATTCAGTCATTCACTCTCTCTTTATATTGTTAACAACATCGTTTTTATAACCCAATTGTATTAACCCAGCATAGTTAAGCGATGCCTTTGCAATAATAGCTCTTAGACCGTAACAGAATTGTAACAGAATCTGTTTAGGCAGTTATGAGTTGGAGAGAGAGTAATTTAATAGGGTAATTGATTCTGCTTCTTAAGCTCACAGTCCATATACATCAGCATGGATATAAAGTTCGTTACAATAAGAGTTCTTAGATATTGAGAAAGCAACCATAGCTAATTATACAGACAGACTGATAACTTACGTAGAGTAATGGTAACAGAAAAATAACAAGAATACATGCAATCCTCAACCAAATTGAAGCACTGCAATCGCCAATGAGGGTTGATATAAAGAACAATAATAACTCCCAGGAAGAACATGATGTAAGTCACCGAAAAGCTAGTGAAGAAGACCGTTTGATCTACTTTGTACCATTTCTCATCACTTGCATCTAAGGATTGTGTTGGCGTTGGAGGTGAATCGTATCTATTGGTGCAGTTTTTCTCCAATGGCAGTACTACACAGAGAAGTGGATTTCCTTCATAGCTGCTTGCATTAAAAGTTCCAAATTGGAATTTCATATCTGGGGTCCTACCTGACAAGTTGTTATATGCAACACTGAACACTTCTAAAAAGGTAAGACCAGTAAATTGTGGAGGGATTTCTCCACTCAATCTATTGTGAGAAAGATCCAAGCTCTCTAGTTCAATCAAGTTGGAGAACGTTTTTGGAATGGAACCTGTGAACTGATTGTGAGACAAGTTTAGTGCACGAATTCCTTGTAATTGTCCAAGTTCAAGTGGGATTGCACCTGTTAGGTTGTTACAAGAAAAATCCAAACCAGACATGTAACGAAGAATGCTACCCTTGTAAGATCTAAGCCCATATTTAGTAGCAAAGTTAACTTCAATGTCTTTGCTCTGACGTTCAAAACGTTCACTATCATGGACACTTTCATCTCTGTAAGTCAAGGTCCCCACATGTACTGAGAAAATATCACCAAAAGGCAGAGTCTCGTTAGAGACAATGTGTTGAAAACAGTGAGGTAATGTCCCAGAAAAGAAGTTTCTAGAGAGATCCATTAAGCTTATATTGGTCAGTTGACATAACTGAGTTGGAATGGTGCCATTCAAACGGTTTCCTCTCAGCAACAAAATTCTTAAGGAGGAAAGTTTACCGATTGCAGTTGGAATGATTCCTGACAACTTATTGTCACTGATATCTAATGTCACAATCTCTGAAAAATTAAGAAAAGCTTCTGGTATTGATCCTGAAAATTTATTCTCTTTCAAATTTAAATATTGTAAATCATTGCTTGACCACGAAGGTAAAGATCCCGAAAGCAAGTTATGAGAAATGTCCAAATTCATAATTGGAGCTGTTTCACACACAATTTCACCTTCAAAATAATTATTTCCCAAAAGGAGACTAGAGAAAGATGTGTGATTGCATATCCACGTAGGAATCTTACCTGACATGTTGTTATTGCTAACATCCAAGAAAGAGAAAGATTGATAAGGCCATTGGGATAATTCATTTGACATAGCTCCAGAGAACAAATTATCATTTATTATCAAAGCCTGTAACATAGTCAAGTTAAAATCACTTGACAATAAATGGCCATCGAAATTATTATTAGATAATTCCATTACCATTATCTTGGAGCAACCTGCTAATAACTCTTTTGGTACTTCTCCGAAGAAGTTGTTGAAGGACACACTGAATGCTCTCAAAAGACTCATATTGCCAATTGAGGATGGGAGGGAACCACTGAGAGTATTATTGGATAACTTTAGATGCCATGTATTTGGTAGCATATACCCTATATTTCCTTGAAGCTGCCCATTGAGCTGATTATTTGACACATCCATCCAATAAGTAAAGTTGAGACAGAGTGGCAAATGAAAATTACCCGAGAGAGAGTTATCATTGAGAGTAACATATTCTAGCCTTGTATTGTTTTCAAACAACCAAGCAGGGAACTGTCCTTTTAACATACTGTAAGAGAGATCAAGTACTCTCAAGCTATGCTGGTGAAAGAGAAATGTTGGAATTTGATTGGAGAGCTTGTTGAGACTACAATTAGATATCACAAGGAATTCCAACTGAAATAGAGGTACCCAGTCTGAAGTTTCTGTTTCTATATTGGCCATCTTCTTAACACATATAAATTGAATGAATTCAAGCTTAGAAAGATTAGCAAATGAGCTGAATGAGAAACCGTCAAAAAAGTTATAACTGAGATCAATATGCTTAAGGGATGTGAGGCCAGCTATCAAATAAGATGAAATGTTTCCTCTGAAAGAATTCTCATAGAGATCTAACATTTGAAGAGATGTCAAATTGAATAGGCAAGAAGGCAGGGTTCCTTCAAAATTATTCCAACTAAGATTTAACTCTTCAAGTTTCTTGAGTTCACATAAACCTGCAAAAAAGGAACCAATTTTAGCAGTTCTCAACATTATAATATCTTATTTGTAAGAATACGTCAGGTCCAATCCTGTAATTTATTAGTCTTTTTTCATTTGTTTTCATTTCACAAAGAAATATTTTCATCAAATCAATTAAATACATACCTTGAGTTGGTAAAGAGCCATTAAGTTCATTTCCCTCCAAAACTAACGATTTGAGAGAAGATAATGCTCGTATAGAAGGAGGGACAATTCCAGTTAATTCATTGTCACTCATATCTAATAGCTCCAAGGTATCCAAAGCCACAAAATCTGCAGAAAAAGATAATCAAATGCGTCGAGAAAAAATCTTTGGCAAAATCATATATAGATATAAATGTGAGTTAAATTCACATGTACACCAAATTTTATGTCATTTATCAGCTCTATTGGATAAATATTTTAAAGATGTCACTTATTTATATGTTCTTTAACATTTACACCAAATTTTTTGTCAATTTGATTTATTTACCATGTAATCATTAAACTTAAGTTTTATGTTTAACTAGTGTGTAACTCGTGCATATGCACGAGTACAATTAAAAACAATTACAATTATGTACATGGATCAAATTATTCCATTTTTTTTTTTAAAGAGATTGAAATTATACAAGGTATTACATTACACCTTTTTTAAACCATAGAATTCTAAAATATGTAATGGTTTCTCATTATATATATACACACACGCTCATCGATTTTTGCACCCAATAAGTCACTTGCCATTCATAAAAAATAAATAAATCATTTGCCACAAAAATTAAAAAAATTAGATGGACACATGGCGCCTAATTGGAATCTAATTGAAATCTTATTTTGAATCTAATTAGATTGGACATTTCAAATTTTACAATCAATAATTCACTTGACACAAAAATTAAAAATTATATGGGACGCATGAGACATAATTGGACTCAAATTGAAATTCAATTTGGATTCTAATTTGATTTTCTTTTAGCTTTGGCGGTACAATTAAAAACAACACAATTACACACACACACACACATATATATAAATTATACCTTGTTTAATTCATAGTTATATACATGAGTTTTACTCTTTCTTTGTTCTTTATTTTATTTTATTTTTTTGGATATACACATGAGTTTACTTTTTTTTATTGGGTTTCTTTTTTTGGTTTATTTATATTAGACTTTCCGTCTTTTGCACCACATTAACTCATCTAAAAATTTAAAATATATATATATATATATATATATATATATATATATGGGACACGTGATGTAAAATTAGACAACAATTAGAATTCAAATTGAAATCCAATTGAATTTTCTCTCAGCTTTACCTATTAATATATATATATATATGTATATATACACACTAGTGTGTAGCCCCGTGCATATACATGAGTGCAATTAAAAACAATCACAATTATACATTTTTTATATAAAAGAGATTCAAATTATACATAGTATTATATTACACTTTTTTTAAATTATACATTTCTAGAATATATAATGATTTCTCATTATATATATATATATATATATATATATGATTTAGAGTTTAATTGAATTTAAACTCTTCAGTTTTTTTACCCAATAATTCACTTGTTACAAAAATTTTAAAAATAAATGAACATGTGGCGGAAAATTGGATTCCAATTAAAATCCAAATAGAATCTAATTGGATTTGGACTATTCAATTTTTACACTCAATCATGGTTGTCAAAATCGTAATCCGGATCGTAAAATCGCACGATTTTATGATCCCACCTCACCAAAAAGTTTAAAATTGTAGCAGGATCACAAAAATGGTAGGATCGTATATAGGATCGTGTAAGATCGCATAGGATCGTAGGATCGTATGGGATTCTACCGATCCTACCATTTGGCTTGATTTTTTTTTTTTTTTTTTAAATGAGATTCATTTGGGTAAGATAATCCACCTAAACCCACAAGCCCAATGGGTTATCAAAAGCCCAATAATGAATTGAAGTCCCAAATTTACCCCTATGTCAACATAAAATCTCAAAAAAAACCTATAGTACTTAAGTTTAACGTTTTCAAAAACAAAACCTAAAATATTTAGATGATAAAATGGGATATGACAATGACAGTGATTAGATTAGAAGAACCTTAGAATGAGAATTCTCTTTTG